>JBANSL010000006.1:45436365-45926365 GCA_037127255.1 Persicaria tinctoria
TCTTCTTCGTATTCTTCGTTATCTGCATGGTACATCATCTCGTGCATTATAAAATCCTTCTTCATCATCCCTTCTCGTGCTTATTCTTCTGCTGATTGCGCAGGTGATGTCACTGTCAGGCGTTCTACTACTGGCTTCTGTGTTTTTCTTGCCTTTATCTCATTTCGTAGAAAAGTAAGAAGGAGGAAATCTATCAGTCGTTCTAGTGCTGAAGCGGAATGTCATGCTATTTGACTCATTTCGGAGATTGATATTGGATTAAGGGGTGTTCTTTTCACACCAACCCCTCTTTATTGTGATAATCGAAGTGATGTACTTTTACCATACGAAAATGAGAGTATTATATCCATCGCCCTTGACCCGGTTGGAAACTGGCACACTCACAAAAGAGACTTTTCTTATCCCGCCGCTAGCTCACAGGGTTCTTTGTCTAAGATGCATACTTGCCGAGGAGACTTCGTAACGCTTTTGAAAGGAGAGAAACTTCACTTGCTTTTTCCCCGGAAAGACGGAAAAGCCCCTTTCCAGCTCACTCTGTCAGTCCACTAAGACCGGTATACAGTAAGTCAGTACAGCACTAGCAATAGCTTTTTTCAGTACAATGAGTCCCCTTCTCCACGACCACTCTTTTTTTTTTCATTTGGGCTTTCTTTGGAAATCTCCGTGTCCCCCATAAACTCTTCCCAAGTCATTCCATTCCATTTTGGAATCGGACGTGGGCTTTGCAATTCAGTATCTTTTAAACCATAATTCTCCCATGAGTCCCCCAATTTTTCCTCTTCCTGCTTGTCAATGGGCTTAGATGGATCAAAGCATTCAAGAGATAGCAAGAATGCCAAGTCCAATTCCTCAATATTCAATCCATCTTCTTCTTCAGTGGCCCAAGCAAGATCATCTTTTTCAAAATCAGAGAGGATAGGGTCCAAGGGAATAAAATCGGGCTTAGGGAGAAGGTCCCTAGCCGTATTTATCCTCACCAAGGTTGAAAGACTGAAGATCCATGAATGGGTGAGGGTGGATGTAAGCTTTAGGCTCTTCATTGACATTGGTGATTAGTTGGATTGTAACAAACATTTGAAACTATCAACAAACTTCGAAACCTCCACACCTTCGCCAACCCTAATTGCCCAATCAACCCCTCGGGTCCTTTCTGTGACAACATTCGCTTCTTTCTTCGAGAATGCGCGGAGCTTGAGAACTACAATGTCGAAAGAATGTCAATATGGTGCACTTTTTTCTGGTTTACGAGATCAGGGGAACGGGTTGGAGCCATTCTTTTTTGTCAACCTCCATTAGAACAAAGGGAACAAAAACACCTATCCTTTCTTTTGTTATCGCTTTTGGAAAGCAGGAGTTGGCTCAAGATTGCCTATTTTTTTGAATTCCAGGCTTTCTCTGAATTTGAAAGTTATCACTTAGTATAGTAGGTTTCCATACTAAGGCTCAAACCACCGTAGCGTCTACCAATTTCTCCATATCCCCCTTTCCTTTTACGATTAAGATCTCACCTGGTCTACTCCCACCCTTTGTTTGCTCCTGCTCGGTAGCAGGCTTTTTTGCGAGCTTGGTCCGCCGTGGGAAGATAAGAGACTTTGCTGCACTCATTCACTCCGGAAGTTAGGGAGTTTTTACTTTTTATTAAAAAAATCTTTTTCTTTCTCTTGATTGAAGGGCTTTAGCCTCTCATTTCGGAAGCAGAAGTTCAATTCTCATGCACTAGTCATTGCGTTGAACACCAATCTATTGCTCTGCAGAGGCTTGTCAGTTAGACTTCCGAATCCTAGATGCTAAGAATACGGTCTCCACAGGGAAGGTAAGGAAGAGACAGAGCGATGGTTCCTGCTTTCAGTTTGGATTGCTTTGGGCAGAGGCAGAGGAAGAAAGTATCTCGCTTGGATTCTTCTCACGAGTTGGATTCGAACCAACACTCAGCGAACTGCCTTTTATTCGACTCGTGAGTTCGGTCACCCGGTGAACCACGCGGAGGAAGGCTATGCCCGGGGGTCGGAGGTGCCGACCAAGAGAAAGGCCTAAAAAAAGAACACAACAATCAATCCCTACATTCTCAAGATTGAAGGCCCAGAACACATTCTACTAATAGCGCAAGGGGTCCACAGCTCCCACCAGACTACTTTTCTATATAAGTAGAGTGAAGAACAGGAACTGGTTTAACAAAAAGGGTCGAGAACTAACTGCATAGATCTGATACCTTCTTCCCTTGGTCTGGTAGGTAGGTTATGTAGGCTACAACTGTTCCTAGGTTGTTCGATCGCAAATGGCCAAATAAAGGTATTCCTGTAGCATTTGGATGGATGCTGACTTTCTTTTATAGCGGGTAGTGTGGGATCCGTAGTCGGGGAGAAAATAACCCGTTTGATTGAGTACGCTAACCAAAAATTTGGACCTCTTATTCTAAGAGTGAATAAAATAGGACTTAATAGGGCTTATGGAACACCAACGGAATCTTTGCTTTAAACGATTTGACCCGCAAAAATGATTCCGCTTTTTCTGGTCTTCCAACTCGGCCAATCGCCAGGATAAATACCTTAGCGGGCATCCTTTTTCCTTGAGATTTTTATCTTTCGAAAATCTCTGCAGATGAACCTTGTGATCTAGCTTTATTTTAGTAACCACTAGAATGGTCATACCTTCACATTAGTATGAGTTAAGCATGAGATGTTTGCTATGGATCTGGGCCTTAAATCAAGGAAGAAAAAATGACCAATTAAAGTCTCCGATTAGTATGGGTTAAGGCATGGCGATAGGTAGACAATCGAGGTTCAAAATGTTGATTAATCTGTATTTCGACAAGCCAAATAGAACCTGCAGTAAGCATGAATTATTTTATGTTTTTCCGCTGTTGAATCAAAAATGGATGTTGACATCTTTAAATTAAAGAACTTCTAAGAAGAGAATCGAATTCCTTGAGTTAACCGTTGAAGAGGAATCTGAAATGGAACCTTTGGCGATATTCTCCCCCACACCCGTTCGGTAGTCTACTTCGGTTACAACACTCTTTCCCCTACGATCCGGCTTTGCTTGCTTCCCTCTTCCTTTGGTAAGACCTTGATGAAAAGTAAAGGAATAAGAATTGGCGAATCGGCTTTCTTTGTCTACGAATAGGCTGCCCAAAATAGGTACGTTTAGCCGCCGCGTGAAACTCTTCTCACGGTAAACGTGAGGGACTATCCTTTCTATCGCTTGCGCTTGCTTTTCACTCTCAAGACAACGGTCTCTCTCTTCTATAAAGCGAAGCAAAGCGCATGGCGCTGAAGTGAAGAAAAGAAAGCTCAATAAACACACACGAACACGATGCAGGGCATAGCATAAATGAGACCGCTGATCATTTCATAAAACATATATGCTTGACCTTTCTCGATGCTTTTTGGGGGATGACTCACCAACCGACCCAGCAGTGATCGATGACAGAATGATATGAACAAATCCAAGAACTTGGATTTGCTAGTTATCCATTCACTTCTTTCTTTACCCCTTTGCATATGTTCCTAAATGGGTGTGCACCTCCAGATGGGCAGGGGCCGGCCTCCCACTCTCTTACGCAGCATTTATTAGCTTAGCTGAGTTGGGTGGATCGTGCAATAAGCCTCTCTCGACCCTCCCTTTCTCATACGTCTTTATCAAAGTCTCTCACCTTTCGAGATCCGGTCCATCATCAACTCAGTCAGATCTTCTGCCTGCTTTGATTAGGCTTCCTTTAACGGGTTTGATCGGCATTTCGTGCCTCTAGCCCTGCTGAATTATACCTTTGCTTGTTGGGTAGCGTAGTAAGGTTAGAGGCGCAACTAGAAGAGTTGGCTCCATATTTATATATATATCTTTTTTTTCAATTTGATTGCAGTCTCCGAAGTCCTTCTTGATCGATGGTCCCCATTCTAGCGTTCGTTAGCAGAAGGAGATAGGATTTTTTAGAACATTTATGTGAAAATAACAGAAGCCGCTATAAGGGGAAGAAGAAAATCCTGCACCTTCACCTGCGAAGCGCTACGCTCCTGCTTACGAAAGACTACTTTCCAAGCGAACTACTGAAGACAGACTACTGGGAGTGGGAATAAAGCTCCAGCCCTTAGCCCTGAACTCCTTCAATATCGCACCTACTATCAAAGACTGAACCAAAGAAGAGAAGAGATGGGATAGACATAGCCATCTCTCCCTCACCCCGCAGCTCAAACTCCGCATCCTGATCCAGCTACGGACTTACTAGAGCTACTACGCATCCTAGAATTGGGGGAAGGTCTTGCAGAGCCTAAAAAAAGGCATATAAGACTGTAAGAATCTTCCTAAAGTAAAAGTAGCAGAAGACATGAAAGTCACTAAACAGCGCTTTAAAACGAGTCAATGTGGGAATATAAACAATAAAAGAAAAAGACCGAACCAGCAAGACTAATGTCTACTTATACTTTTGAGAGGTCCACTTATACATTCGAGAAAGTGGAATGAATTTTTTTATATCGCTATCGAAAAAGAAGGGATTAGCTTGATTCATGTGGACCGATGCCCATAGCCCGAGAACAATTTGAATAAATCGATGAATGTGTCCGGACCAAGCAAAAAATAAGCGCTAGCAGATGAGATTGGACCTATAGACTAGGCACCAAAGGAAGAAGCAGGCAAGACACTCTTGTTGGACAATAATGGGTCTAAAAAGCCCATTTAGAGCATTTGAATTGGAACCTTCTCGTACAAAGACCCAAGACTCGTTACCTTCGATTAACCCGTTGCTACTTCCGACTGCCCCCCTTCTTGTTGGGTGACCGGCCCATTCTTAGACTTGATGAACTCCTGTCGCTCGCGCTCCACTACAGGATACATTACGTTCCTTGGAAAGAGTCCGCTTTCATGGCGAGCCAAGCCAAGTAGCCACACCAGCATTCACCTCAGCAGGTGCATTTTGAACCCCGCATTCTCAGCAGCAGGCATCGTTTCAGTGGTCAGTTCTGACCGTATTGGTAGCATTGGTTCTTGGGACATAGGCCATTCTCGGTGACGGGTTGACACCAGGTTCCTTATTTGCCACTTTGCTTAAGACTTGGAATTGTAAGAAACAGAAGCTGTTCTGTGCCATTCATAGCTGTAACGACTACAACCGATGTTAGGAAAAGATTCTATCCGACAGGTGCCAAGCATCAGATTAGGATTCTGTCGTAATCACAGGAGGAGACCGGCTTTACCTATCCAATTGACCGTGTACATTTTTTGGTAATCAGATTTTCTTTGAACCAGCGATAAGGACGACCTCGAAAGAATCTTCTATCGCTTTTACGCATCTTCTATTGCTTTTAATGGAAAGAAAGACAGATATAGGGAAATTACATAAGTGAAGAAGGCCTACTCGCTTTTAGTCTAAAGGAGTGAGAAAGATAAAGTTCTTGGACAACAAAGAAGACAACGTGTCGCGGTCGAAGGGGCGTAACTGCTATTTCACGACTAAGAGGAAGCTTGCTACTTTTTGAATCATGGACTGCCCAACATTCTTATCGAAATCAACCTTTTGAGTATGCCTATTTTACTGATCATGTATCTGTCCTCCAGAGCAGGCGAAGCTCGGGAACTTAGTGTGAATAGAGGTTCCAATTCCATTCGCTACTCAGGAGTCACCGCACAGAAGCGATATCGAACATCACTTACGCAAAATGATCCAAATTCTAGCCGAAAGAAGACCCCATTAGTTCCTAATGGTGGGACGGGGAGACCGCTACAGCTCGGGTGGGGTATTCACTATGCATAGGGCACTAATAAGGTAAAAAGAAAGGATCCGGGTTGACGGAAGATTCTTTTTACAGGGACCATTTACCACGTAAGGAAAACCTGTGGTTCGAATCTGCAGCGTGGTTAGCCAACGAAAGGTTACACCAGCAGATAGAATGCTACTTCTTTCTGGTCTTACCACTTACCCATTACTTAGATTATTGACTTCACAAAGCGGGAAGGACATCAATCAACATCATTTCTCGGGCAGTTGATTGACTAGTTCCTGCATCTCGGAGTTGAGGAAGCTAGCCCCGACTATCTACTTAGTCTTTCTTCTGAGGACTCTGAGAGAAGACTTCGGGCCTCTCAGGTTGAAGCCGCTTCTAAGCCAATTCAATTACTTCTCTTTAGTACCGGTATAACATCGACTACTAAAAAAAAGTAGAAGGGAAGAAAGGTTATCCAGATCCACTAGCCACTTCTTTTGGTCCGGGATAGGAGGATCCACTTGTTGAATTAGACGAAATAGGACATCCGCGGGTGCTGGTACTCGATTCGAAGCAAATGTGGCTGGACGCCGCACTCCTGGCACCTAAAGGTTCTTTTTTCGCGTACTCTTTTTCATGTGTGATTTCCCCTCAAGGGTAGGAATCGTTTTTAGTACAGATCTTTTAAGCGAACCACTATTAAGAGTCTTTTATTCAGGATCATCTTATTTGGATGAGCCAAATCCTTTGCATTGCCATTCAACAAGCCCATGCTGTTGTGGTCATAATTATTGATTCTTAATAAAGTAACGGGGATTCAAATAATCCATTGCTCCGTTGACTCTTTCAAGCAAGGCTTCCTTGTCTCAGAGGCCCATACGCTCTCCATAGGACGGACATAGAATCGGGACATTAGGACCGCTGCCTTCTATCCGTATAGGCCGGATTTCGCTCCATTTTGTACGCTTCCCCAGTCCAGAAGATGATCTAGAATTGGGTCAATTACGTTTATTAGAAGTGGACAATAGAGTGGTTGTACCAGCCAAAACTCATATACGTATTATTGTAACATCTGCGGATGTACTTCATAGTTGGCCTGTACCTTCACCTTCCTTAGGTGACAAACTTAAATTCTGGTTATTTTCAGTTTGTCACGATCTTATACTTGTCTTTTCCTTAATTACTAGCCCTTCTTCATACGTGGAAGGTGCTAGTAATTAGAATATACTTTTTATGACTGGGTCTGAGTCTCACGATCGGGCTATGAGCATTTTGCAAGCTCCCAGCCCCGGGGGACCCGTAGATTCGAGGTTCCAGAAGAGAGTTCGATGGAAGAAGGTAAATCGAATCGAGTTGCCTTCGTTAGGATCTTGGACGCAGTACATTGGAATCCTGAAGCACCACCACGAACGCTACCGCGCGTCCGCCTGCGGTGCGGTAAGGCACCACCCTGTTGTGCCAGCAGCCAACTCCGGCGTGTCAGCTTAGTTATCCTCATCAAGCCACTTACTTGATGTCTAGCTTTCCAACTGGTAGACGGTTTGCTTTCTTTTCCCCCAGATCAATGAAGAAAGAAGTCCGTTGACTCTTCCGAAGAACCGGAAGCGAAGCGCTATGCCGGGGCGGGGGGACGAGAAAAGAAAGGGCTCCGAAGAAAGAAATGGAGGTTCCCAATGCTTCTCCACGCCCAACGAGATGCGCCAACCTCGGGATGCTTTACTCCTAACCCCTAAAGGTTCCGAGACGGAGCTTAACCTGAGTCTCGGTTAAGAACGGCGATGATCTACGTTTCACACGGCGCACGATTCCATGGATAGTTTCATTCGATATCGTGATGGAGGAGATAGCTTACGATCATCGGCTTTGATCATGCCACTAGGCATTTGATTAGGACATTGCACAATGATCCGAACACTTTGTCGCATCTCTTCGATACGGATACAGTAACGATCATAGCGATCTCCTCTGGTACCTACTGGTACGTCAAAATCCAATTGGTCATAAACATCGTAAGGTGCTGCTCTTCGCAAATCCCAGCATACCCCCGGTTGGGATGGGTAGGCCCACCACTTCACTTTCACTTAGGCCCGAGCCAAGTCAGTGGGGGGACCCTGTCGGGCTCCTTCCCCCCCAAAAAATACACAAACTGTACGTGAGAGTTTCCCTTCATACGGCTCGAATCATTCTCAGATGCCCCGAGAGGCATCCTTTCCTTCTTTGTTAGGTTGGTTCACGCGCGCGCAAACGAGCACCGGCCGCAACAGCAGGAAACTATGACCAATAGAGTCAGACACTTAACTACATCTGCACACAAAAGGAATGTGGTTCTGGTTGAGGCTTTCTTTCCCTTATTAGTCTTAGTAAAAAAAGGGGGCGCAGGACATTCGCGGGGTAGGCCCGATTCGACCGACTTTTGGATAACAAGAAGGCGAGCTGATCTCCTTTGATCAAGGAAAAAGCCCAGTCAGCCACCAACTCGGTGCAGGTCACGTGACCTACAGCTCGACCTTCGCTTTTTGAGGCTTCCTTTACCCACATTTCTATGTGCCCGCAGCACTTCCATATGGAGAAAGATAGGCTTACCATGTTCCATCAATAGCACCTAACCTATGCCGATTTTGGCGGACCGTGCTCCACCCCGGTGAACTCATGCGGTTCCGACGTGCCCAGAGGCCAGAGGCGAATCCGTTCACGGTCCTACGGACCAACACCATTCGAAGGTGGGCGGCCCGCCCCGCCTAGAACAGTCATGTTTGACTGGGCTTACACACATTCGCTCACTTACGCTGTCCCCCCTCAGCTCACCCTAGCCCCCGGCCTTCTTCTAACGTAAGCTCCAAGGCTTCACACTAAGTCTTCACTGACATAAGATGCATGCTTAAGTAGGGTCAGGCAGAACCGTTGTTGCCTGATGGGAACTTCCCCCATATTGCTATCAATGTCTTCATGTCGCACGACCTCTTAACATTACACCACTGAATCCCCAATCCTTTGCTTGTTGTGCAGTGACAGTACCAATATCCACTAATCGTTGTTTCCAGATACGGTTGCCGGTTGACATCTCTTCTAATTCGTCGATACGAGAAGCAAATTGTTGTGTGGAGGAATCAATATCTCGACATAAGCCAAGAGGCAGATCTTGTGCCACTCCACCTGGTCGTATGAAACTGGCATGCATCCTGGCTCCCGGGACTCTTTCATAGAATTCCAACAATTTCTCTCGCTCCTCAGAAGCCCACAGGGACGGAGTTAATGCTCCCACATCCATAGCATGAGTAGTTAAAGCAAGTGAATGATTTGAAATTCGAGTTATTTCACGGAATAACACTCGTATATATTGAGCTCGTAATGGTACCTCGCAATTCAAAAGTCTCTCTACGGCTGAAGAATGAGCGTGTTCTTGGGCCATCGTAATCTCCGCGTCCACCGAAAGTCGGTAACCTTCGTCACCGTCAGCATTTGGTACTCTCTCGTTCAATAGTTCACTGAAATTGAGTGTAATGAACCGCAAGCGCAAGCCCTTCAGAAAGACATAAAGAAGATAAGGTTGGTTGCGAAAACCGACGGTGACTTTCTCAGAGCTCCGCAGGAGAAGAAAGAAAGTCCGGGTCCAATTTCTAACGAAGCGAAGGTCCCCCTTACTCCCTATTCTTTCTCTCTTAAAAGAAAGCTCGGCGAGAAAGAGTCAGAACTATTGACTGTAAACCATAACAGTTACAGTCAGTAGCCATGCTAACCTTTGGGATGAAGATGGATGAACAGGCACTTGAGCCTGGAACTGATGAAATTAGGGGAAAACATGAAAGCGGTCACTATACTAGAGGAAGGCAAGACATGACCGCGATTTAAGATAAGAGTCAAGTACCGTTAAAAAGACTAAAAGAACGAGGCGATCGAAGTGAGAAAGCACAGGCTAATACGAGCCGACCAGAAGAAGCAAAGCTTAGATTACCAGATCCTGGACACAATCTTCCTATAGATGGAGAGCCCCTTGCCTTCTCAATTACATCGAGCCTTCTTGCTTGCTTACTTAGTTCTTGTCTTAGTTACTTTTCTTTTTTTTTATAGGTTTCTTTTCTTAGTGTTAAAACGGTAGATTTCAAATTTGCAATTCATTGGATCCGCTCCGATTCGATCAATAATGGGATTTTTGGCTAGAGAAAGGTTCTGTGACATGGACGCTCAGCCCAACTCGGTCGGTTAGCCCACCTAACAGATGATGAGATTCTCGATCGATTTGCTCGAATTTTGAAAAGTCTTTTTCACTATTCAGAACAGTGGAGCTTTCGATCAAGATGTTCTCGCCTCCCCCGTTCGGGCTCTCGCTCAAATCGGAACCGCGTTGGTAGGCTTTCGACTCAATCTAATAGCCTACCTATCGAGGGCCAATAAAAGAGAAAGTTTTCGCATGGGCTCATCATCTAATGCAGAACCGATGCGAGAAGGCTCGATGTAATTGAGAAGAAGAGGAGATTGATAGCTTTAAAAAACCAGTGGAAAGGCAAGCTCCCAAGCTTGGATACCTGCATTCTTTCCTTTCCAAAGATAGTAATTTGTTTGAGCTAGCATAAAAAAAAGATTTGATTAAATGAACGTGTTTTCAAACAAATCCAATGTTGGGCCAAGCGTTGCCAGCCAGCCGAAGGAAAAAAGACTTTTCAAAAAGAAGGAAGAGAAGAAGGATTAGTAGTTGCCTAGCCGAGGAACTGGAGGGTGGTCGTAGATCAGCAGAGTGCGGTCCCTGAGTTCAAGACGCTGCCTAAAACTCGTGTCGATCATAGAAAAGCATTTCTTTTAAAATGAAACAAACCTAAGAACTTGTTCCCTCCCGCTTCAAGAGCAGAACTAGATGGGGATACAGATCTAGATGCGAGATGATCCCGAACCACCATCCATCACCAATGACATCCCACTTCCATTTCATTGCCTCGGGCAGTCTCCTCTAGAAAGGCATTCAAGCTTCAGAGGCGGGTCAGGAAGGAGCTGGGATGGGATCGGATCCTACTCGAAGCACTCCACCACGAATAAGAGTCTTCGGGTTGGATAGACAGTAGAGATAGGAACTCCTATCTTTAGGGTAGGCTTTCAAGACAAAGATGCACTACTCCATCTGGAAAGGGCTTTCCCCCGACCGAGGGGGGAAAGATAAGAACCTGCAATAGTCGCGACGCGACTGTTGGCCAGAAGAGAGTCCAAAATCCATAGAAAAAATCCCTTCCCGGCCGACGGGACTGTCTGGTCCAATCTCAAACTCGGATTAATAAGAGTGCCCTTGAACTACAGATCAATCATAATAAACAATACAAGAAAATGGATTATCCTGCCGGCGAAAAAGGAACAAAAATTGGATTTGAGAAGACCACCAGCTAGCGGATCAGAAAGATTTGTATGGAATGTCCTACTCCTGCCTGAGCTTTCCGATCAACCAATCTCTTTAGGGACATCCGTGTTAGGTAGGCTCAGGGATCACTGATTAGTCGAAGCCAGAGGCTCCCTCTGGCCTATCATTTCTTGGTCGATCCGGCTGGCGGCTCCTGCCTTTCCATGGCTTCATACAAGTTTGCTGCTAGGAGTACTTCTATTTATTATTGATTCGACTAGAATATAAGTAAAAATAGAAGTTTACTGACCTGGGACGATCTACTGTTCTCTCTTAGTTGCGGATGCTCATGCTTTCATTCGAAAGCCCTAGCCAGTGATGAATCCTCAGGAATCTCCGAATATTTCATTTTTCCTCCTTTCAGTCCCTGTCTCAGCAAGGTGAGGCTCCTGCCTTTCATTTTTCCTACTTACTGCAAGGTGAGGCTCTGCTCTTTCCCTAGAATCCACTTTGGGTCGGAAGAGCTGCTAGTCTAACTTCTTGAACAACCGAGAGATTTAACAATGAACGTCTAGAGCCGCCTTGCCGTAGCCTTCGAGGGAAGGTCGATTTTCCTAAAATCCTGGACCTGATCTTTAATCCTACACCGGTTAATGATGCGATGGGAGAAGTTTTTCTTTTTTCATTTTTTCATCAATGCTGGCTCAGTCGAGGCTCGTCCATGCCCAATCCCAATGGATAAACCTTCGATCTGCCCTTAGCTCTATAATCTACCCCTCTTTTCCAGCCAGTCCCTTAAAGCCCTCCTCTCCTGGGCCCTCTTTCTCAACTCGTTTCAGCGGCTTTCATCGTTGACGAACACCTGCGCTAATAAGACAAAGAAGTGGAAAGTCTATGCCTTGAATGATAAGAACTCCTTAGTAGAATGAGGGATCAAGAGACAGATAGAGGGGGCTCGGGGGAACTTGAGTCAATTATTGGTGGACCTTCCCTTGAACCGGTCACGGAGCTCTCAACTGAGTTGTTTAGGGTCTTGAATTCCATCTCTAGTTGGGGCTTTCAGTTCGAAGGTTATAAAATGTGGTGCGGGTTAATCTCTCTAGTTCAAGGGAAGGGTGATCGATAGGACCCAGACTTTAGATCTCTTCTCTATGCCGGGAGGTTTCTTTCGTATCAAGAGTTTGTTGGGGAGGCTAGGGAAGATGGGATTGGATCGAGAGGCGATGCCTATGCCTCTTCTTTCTCGATAGGATTCCCATCATTTGAAGTCTCCGGCGAAGGAGACAAGGGCGAGGCACCGAACAATTTCCATTCCATTGCCTCTATCCGTCATTCATCATCTCAATCTGCTTTTCTTATTCACTAGTACACTGCGCGCTACAACTAGCAGCCCTTTGACTAGTAAGGGAAAAGGCTAGCGCGCTAGCTCGCTCCTTATAGCCTCTTTTATCATTCTTATTTCTAATTCTAACTATATATATAGTTTCTATATAGTTAGTATATAGGTGAAGAAGCCTGCTGAAAAAAAGAAGCGCGCTAGCGCGCAACGGCTGAAAAGCCAACAACTTCTTAGGACTAGGTTTTCTTCCATAACCTATACAACTCAAGCACCCAACCTAACCTTTGTTCTGCTTGCTGCTCGCCTCTCTCTCTAAAAGGGCTTATGCACTCTACTCGCCGCCTACTCCACTCCTTACCACTAAACGACGAAGCCGGGAGCGGAAGGAGAGACTTGAACCCTCAACCTCAGCCTTGGCAAGGCTATGCTCTACCATTAAGCTATTTCCGCCAGCTACGGTAGTGGCGAAGCACTACTGAGCAATTCACGTATCACTTGATACGGACGACTTCTTTTTTTCCGCCAGACCACACACCTCCGATCGAGCTACGAGCACGAGTAGGTAAGGTAGGCGGCTGGGCTGCCTTTTCAATCAATCTCCGGCCGCTCAGTGCCGCTATTGGTGCGAGTTGTAAGGAGTCTTGGTCTCGAGTCGAGCTGGGACCTCATTTCATTCTCGTAACGGGAGTGAGTGCACCGCAAGACCAGACAAGTTGCTCTCTCGCCTTACAGCAGCGGAATCTTTCTTTTAAGTTAAGTCATTTCCTAAGACGGCTCTTCTTATTCTACGATAATCCAATTATTCTACAAGAATTCCACGAGTCTGCTCGGAACCGGATCAAAACCCGACTCACTTCAATGTCCTAGCGAGGGGTATCGATAGGGCTTGGATGCGAACCCCTTCCATGAGAAAGAAAGGAGCCTAGCGGCCTTTTTCTGTCTATTTCAGCTGATCTACGACCACCCTCCCTGTCATCGTATCTTTTTTCACAATCGCTTTCAAAAGCTTGTGTCAAAGTCTTCTCGTCTACCGATCTGGGACAAAAGCCCTATGTTTACCGACCTCTCTCGTTCTATTTTAGCTACCCGTCCGATCATTTTCAGAGAATCTGTCCAGCTTTAGGAATAGGAATTGGATGTTGATATGCCCGGGCACTCCAATGATTGATTGTGCAGCTCTATTCTATTAGCTACTAAGAGAAAAAGGGCACACGGACCGTACTCGATTGATGAGCCAACCCTCTACACTATGGATTGTTGGTCCCCCCGCCCTATAGAATGAATAAGGGGAAGGCAGTAGTGGAGTATACGGGGGATCCCCCTGATCCCGAAGCGAAAGGATAAGCATCCTATTTATTGGTACTTGATTATAGCTTATATCTCACATTTCGTTGTGGAGAAAGAAAGGGTTTGACTCTCTAGCCCTGCTGCTCTTTAAAAGGAAAGCATATGACGTCACCTCCCATTCTCTGATGACTCTCAAAGGAACAAAGAGGTCAGCCCTATAAATAAAGAGGGAAAGGCCCTATTAACTTCCGCTGGTCCTACTTCCTTACTTAGTAAAATACCTTGATCTATTCATTCAAGAAAAGAAGATAGTGATTTGCCTAACCTCAGGTACCTTCCCAACCCAACAGGGCCGATCAAGTCAAAACGGACTATTGCAGCACCAGTCTGCCCCTTTGACTCTTCTCTCGCAGCAACAAGATTTGTAGCCGCGTCAGTCTGCTTCATTTCATCAACTCCCAACTTCCGTTCTTTATTATATAGAATCTGCGCTCCCACTTAGATTCATTCTACCAGAGTCAAAAGTAAGTGGAGGGTGGAAGTATGTAAGGTGAGCGTTAGCGAACTGTGGGAGTAGATCGGGATAAAAAAAAAGGGTAGGTTGTTTGCTTTTTCAAGGTGTAGTTTGGATTTCTATTTCGAACAAAAAAGAAAAGTACTACTGCTTGCTACTTTTTGCAATAAGCACTGTACAGCTACTATATAATCAATCATAGTTTTGGACGGGCCTTACCCGGAACAGCGAGCACAAGGAGTTTGTATCATAGGCGATAGGGTGCCCTATCTATGATCTCTTATTGATATACCTTATTGAGTCTTCTCTGAGTAAGATCTAGATCAGACGTTCTACGCCATAAAGCGTTCGTGTCAGGCATGAAAAGAAAGATTTACCACTAATCGACCAATCTGCCTTGAACTTATTTATGTATACCCTTTTTAAGCCAACCGGACACTTTCCTCTTGGCAACGGGACAAGCTCCCAGGTCTTGTTCTGATTCAGGGCTTCCATCTCTTCTTTCATGGCCTTCAGGATGAGACAACGCTTCAACAAGGCGGTTGGTTCTCCATGTGATGAAATGGCTGAGATAAAGGCCCAGGTAGCGACAGGCTCCAATCGAAAGGAAGCGCGCGTTTAAATAAGAGGCTGTGACATCAGAGATGATTCAATTGACTCGGGCAGCAAAGATATGACCTCCCTCTCTCGCTGTCAGAAGAAGATCCTAGAGTGACTATAAAACCTAAACTAGCTTTCCAACTAGCTAACTGACTCGTATGAGGAAGAGGAGATGTGAGGATCGGCTAATCTCTCAACCAAAACCACTCGCGGAGAGGAAATCGATTCAAGAAGCTCTGCAACCTAATCAAACTTGCTGACAGTCTCAGAATACTTTCATCATAAAGGAGATCCACTACCGACTGTCCTCGCTCGCTGGCATTAGAATCTTTTGATTCAAAAAGTAAGAAACCGATGAGATTTCTCAAAAGCATCCCTTAATTGAATAATAATTGAAAAAAGTAAACCACTCGTTGCAGACAGGCTTTCAGAATAGGTAATCAGAGGAAAGGATCTAGCTAGGCTGGCTTACGAAAGAAAGAAGAGTAACTGAACTGACTGAGTAAGCCCGACCCGATGTAATGAAAAAAACCTGCTGACAGGCACACCGTCCTTACGTCCGCCCTGAATCGCTTCCAACGAACAACCAACGGAGCAGAATGCGGGAAATAGGATGACAAAAAAGCATTTTCAATGGCTCCCTTCTCCCTTTCTTTTATCAGACCAGCCCGCTTTCTCCCCCTCCTGGTATCCATAAAGATAGTACATTACGCAATCAAGATGTTTTTTTATGCGAATTAGAACTATCTACATAAAATAAGCGAGTTCAAAGACCAAAGAATGAACCCTCGGACGATTCAAACCCACTCTTAAAGGGATTGGATGCTTGGCTTTCTAACCGGACACTGGTTTATCCCGAACTCTACTTTACGGCTAAAGGACGTGGCAAGCAGCATCCCTATCTCGATTCCGTTCTGCGCACGAGTTTAGAAGTATAGCCTTGCCCTTCAAAGATGACTTAAGCTTAAGCTGGAACTCGCCTCCTTGGGCTTACTTCTACTACCCGTAACCCTTCCTATTTCCTCTGCTGTACTTTTGCCTTTCCATTGGGCACAGGCAAGCGTGCTACTGGTTCAGGAAAGGCAATCATAACTGGATCAACTTACGATGAGGTGGAAGCCCGAAAGCTTAAGACTCTACTCTGGCTTACGGAAATTCATTTTTCTTATGGGTTGGCTTCCAATACGTTTTCCTGCCTAACAATATGGCGTTAGAACCTCAATGAGCCGCTTACGTCCTTACTTTTTTTTTGAGCTAATGACTATGGCTTGAGAACTGGCAGAAGGAGAATTCCATTCCAAACTAAACTAAAAGGGATCCGACGGGAAAGAAGGAAAGTGATTGACCATCAAAATGATTTTTTGAAAGTATCTGGAATGGATTTTAGAGAGCAGTCGTAAGGCCTCAAAATAAGAACTTCCAGGAAAGAAGAGCTAAGCGTTCAACGGAAACTGAATGAATTAGTGCTTCAACTCTCCGAGGAAAGAATGCCCTTGGGTACGATAAGATTAGTCATAAAAAAGTATGCTTTTGTCGGACCGGGTATTTACTCTATTTAAAGTCTACGATTGCCGGGCTACGCACCTCTATGGCTAATAAAGTATAGTGCTCTGAACCAAGGCTAGACATCCTAAAATATAGCCAAGGGTGGTCTAAAAGTAAACACAGGATTGTTTCTATCATGAGTAACATGAGTTGGCTTTGCTTTTCAAGTCTCTATAGAATGAGCACTGTGAACTATCTGCTTCAAAAAGAGAGTTGTAAGGAATCATATGATTGTTTAGCCAATGATGGATTTAGTGCGGATCAAAGAACTGTTGACTTGGCTTTCAAGACTGACGATTACGCGAACTGACCTAGGGAATAGAATGGAAGATGGCGGATTTGGACAGTGAAATCATAAACCCATTCCGGAGACCAATGATAGACTGAACACCAAGCCAATCTGAAAAGTGGAGTAGAAGAAATTGGCATACCTTGAATCTAGCAGCTGTAAACAAAGAAGAGATTCGTGCTTGTACCGATACCAGTTAACAGCAGCAATTGGCCTTTTTCCACACCTATAGACCTTCGGCGGAAAGATAGTACATTTAAAGGGAAGCGGTATCGAACACGGACAAGAAGAGAGGGAAGTCGGAATCTATCGAATAAGTCGACAGGATAAATTATTCAAGTAGAATAAGGAATGACTCTAAGATGGAATGCTTGCTTTATGCAGATAATGTACCGGAGAAGGACAGGAGAAAGGTACCGAAGGTACTGCAAGAAGGGCTTGTTAACGTGAATAAGAAAAGAAAAGCAGGGCATAGCTTCTCCATTGGTGAGTCATTAAGTTCATTAGGGGTTCTAAAGTGAAAGAGTTGCCTTGTTTTGAGAAAAAATCCGCTATTTAAATGGATTCTCCTAGGGGTTTAGAAATGAACTACTTGCTAGCGGTGTACAGGCTTAGATGGTTTGCGGAGCCTACCCTTACTGGGTTAACTTACTCACTCTCAAGACCGGTTATAGGTTAGTGTGCTGACCTGCTGCTTAGAACGTAACCTAACTCTCTACTTCGAATATTCTAGGGTACTTAAAAAAGCTCTATCGCACTTCTGCTCTAGCGCCAGTCCGCTATCACCCTCCCTACTCCTCAAAGGCTCCTAGGCTGACTGAAGACTGGCTTAAAAGACAACCTTCCCCGTGGGAGAAAGAACCTTGCTTACTCTAGCCTTTTCACTTCCTCTTTCGCTAGAGAACCCATCGTTCTATAAAAATTCCCTTTTTATGCACTAAAGTCAATCCCTCATTTAACGTTCATCTAGGTGGGAAAGAAAAGACTATATTCTATGAGTTAAGAAAGCATATTCTTACCAGTCGCTTAAAAGAAGACCTTCTTACTGCTGCAATTGAAGCTAGCTATAGAGCACACTTTTCTATGCTTTCTTTACTGACTCTAGAGGTCAGGTTCCCTTCAAAAAGGGGCTTCGTAGCTGACGCCAAGCACAAGCTACTTATTTCAACTGATTCCTTTTCTATTTTAAAATCTAGAGTTTGAACATGTGCTCACTCGACGCTATGGTGGATAAGAGGTAATCAGAGGCCAGCCTTCAGCCAAAGAGGCACAACAGTGCAGCGAAATGAGATGGAAGGGCTCGAAAGCAAGAAAAGGTTCCGAAGCCCTTTGACCCAGTGCTATCTATGTTAGAGGACTGCTTGAATGAAACCATATCTCATAGGGAATAACTCGTTCCAGTACCGCTACCACTTCGAGTGCGAGAAGGAAGGCTGATGAAGAAGAAAAGAACTCGACTTTGCCAAAGACATATGAGGCATACTCAGATGAGTCTTCGTGTCCAGAAGTCTATACTACCTCCTAAATAGGACTCATTTGGTTAAGCAGTAGATCCAATCCAGCTTATGACTCTATTAGATAGACGATGCTAAGATAATAAAGTTCTCTAACGTTAACTAAGAAGACTATAAGAGGAGAAGTCTACTCATGTACTCTATCTACGAAACCTGCAGTGCCTTTCTCATTGGGGAACGGTTCCATTTTATGGAAAAATGAGTAGCCGAGAGATCTTCCATATCACTAGGTTGTTTCAAGCTGTACGAGTTTTCACCTAGCGCCTCGTGTATGGGCAAAAAGAAACTTATGTTCAAAATGGAGGAAAAAAACACCCTATTCTCAAGAAGGTTGGAGCTTCCATCATAGGAAAACAGCAAGCAGAAGAAGACCCACATGAGAGGTTCTTTTTTTTTATTTCCAAAGAAAAGGTCACCTACAAGGGGAATAGGGTTGCTCTATTTTATCTTAATGGATATTTACTTAGTGCTGTTAGATTCCATTTTCTATTCCGCGATTCGTGAATATTAACTGAACTGCAATTTAATGAAGAATTAGAAAGGCTCAAACCAGATCCAGGCGATAGCCATGAGCTCTTGCTTAACACGGCTTCTCGCTTGATCTTCGAATCACGTTTTCCCCGTCTTTTTTTGTTGAAAGTGGATTTCCCTTCCTAGACTTCCATTTCAATCGGATTTCATCTACCCCGTTCTTTTGGGCTGTTTAGGATTTCCGCTAATAGAGGATAATAAAAAGTGACGAAAATGGAAAGACCGTGGGCATCAACCGAGCTAAGGGACTTGCTTCACTTTCTTTACCGAGTGGTTCCGCTTTCCCTTAGACTTGAAGGCTGGTTCGGCTAAGACATCGTTAATCCGCAGTGAGGAAAGAGCTAGTCTGAACCGAGGGAAAGGCTGCCTCTTTCTTTTTGAGGGAGAGCGTCTTCAAGCATAATCAATCGTTCATACTAAAACGATCCGGGTAGAGCTACTCTGACCGTAGCAGGTGAGGAATCAACCAGAACTGCATCAACCAATTGGATTAGCGATTTCCGTTCCTATTCTCTTTTTCTGCTACTAAGGATCTCATCCCTCTTGCGTTGAATACCGCGGACAAGACGATTCAGAGTATTTAGAGCGGGGAAACCTCATTCAGTTTAAAGTACGGATATTGATTGTCCCACCGTACTTCTTTGATTGAGGGACGGGGACAATGTAGATTTTCCCACTCCTCATTAAAGCTAAGCCGATCTACTCACTGCTGCTAAGTACCGGTGGTGTTGGACATAGAATATTGTAACCTATTAAAACCTTAACAATGAGGTTAGTTACATTGCAAATTAGGTACAAGTAATTAATTACAAGAATCAAAATACCTACAAGCTACAACGAATTAGTTACAATACTTTGACAATATTGATTACAAGTACAGTTACAATTATTTAGTGACAATAATGCAATTTTAACAAAAATATGTTACAATAGGTTAAGCGATTTGCATAATTTTGAGTTACAACAAAAATAGGTTACAATAAGTTACAACAAAAATAGGTTAGAACAATAGTAGATTACAAATATATAGGTTACAATAAAAGTAGATTACAATAGGTTACAATAATAATCGAAGGCATTTAGAAACGCAATTAGATTACCGAACTTAAGTTGTTTATAAATCACCACATGCAATACTAATTGACATAATATATCAATTGATGACTCATCGATCTGTTGATGGTGAAAATTTACAAATGCACTTAAAAACCGTATAAAACTATAAATAAATTCATCGATTGTACGGTGTTATTGCTTCCATTCATCCATTCTTAATTAATTATCTCGATCATGTACATACTTTTTGTAAATGTCTATATCAACAATCTAATTAACCATATATTTTGAAAATTTGAGGAAGCAAAATTGAATTAGATCATGTTCATGTACCTACGTACTTTCATAAAAATTGAAAATTAAATTGTTCACCAGATCGAATTCAACAATTGATGAAAGAAGTAGGGTAAACTGATGGGAGAGTAGCGTCTTCTCTTTTCAAAATATAAACAAATCTTTTTTAATTTTAAAAAGAAAAAAATATTACTTGAATGGTATGTAAACTCCACCATAAAAAGTATAATTACTACAAAGAAAACCTGAAGAGTATAATTACCTAAACACAAAGTGAAAAAGGTATACTTCCTCAAATTTTCACGAAAAAAAACCTAGAACCAAACACGAACCAGGAATGAACTGTATCATAAAAGATGGTCAAATTGGCAACGCTTCAATAGTTTTATAAAGAGAAAATTGGGTAGAGTATACCCTTTTAAAGTTTTTTTTTACTAACTATACTCCTTGAGTTTTCTTTTAGTTAATTGTACTATTTTTTAGATGGAGATTACTTTTATACCCTTACAATCAAATTTTATCATTTTAAAAAGTTAAAACAATTTTTAAAAAAAAAACAAATTCTATTCTTTTAAAAAGTAAACGGTTAAATCATTGAAAGATTTGATAGATGAAGGTCAACGTGGAATTGATTAGGGTTTTAATTAGTTACTCTTGAATCTTCAAATTATTTGGTTAGAATTGTTTATTGACGGTTGTATTTTACAAACTCTAATTCATGTATGGGTCGATTCTTGTAAGGCAATATCATTTTTGTATTACAATATTATTTATGTAATAGAATAGTGTTCTTGTTACAAAATCATGTAATACAATCTCATTCTTGTGTTACAATAACATTCCTCTAATACAAAATTATTCTTATATTACAATAGCGTTCATGTAATACAAGATTGTAACCACGTTCCTGTATTGTTAATCATCAATCAACCTTGCGTAATCAAACTCATGTAATACAAGATTTCGTGTACTGAGTGAATTCTTGTAATGAGCGGAGTCTTGTACCTATTACTATATCCGTAATTGAATTGTGGAGTTGAGTTACAAGAAATCACCTAAATGAATCGATTATTGTAACAATAGGTAGCGATTATTGTAACCTACAATTATAGTAGTCATAGATAGCGATTATTGTAGCCTAAAATTATTGCAATCAAATAAGCGCTTCATCAAATCACAATAAGCGATTATTGTGAATCTGTTCTTAAATGAAATCATAAAAAAAATCCTAGTTGAAGGCAGTGTTGCATCTAATTATGAATCACGACATAAATCACAAGCAATTCATCAACCTTGGTTGACCTCATAACCGATTCGTTAAAGACAAATTTGGTGAATTTCAAATTATAGTAACCGGTGAAGTCATATTAGCAATCACTTGAACAAATAACACAAAACCAACCTTCAATATCTTCACAAGCAATACCCGTGCTTGAAGGGAGGTGCGTCTATGAACCTTTCTGGAAAGAGGAGCGTCAATTTTTTTTTATTTTTTTTTTGATTAGGAAAATATTCGGGTGAGCGGACTCTACCCGAAAGCATCCTTGCAGATGAGGTCTGAAAGACCAGGGTTCTTGTAAATATCGACTCCCCGGGCAGAGTGGCAAAGGTGTGCAACCTTATCCGCCACTCTATTGCCCATACGGGGTACATGAAAAATAGAAACTTCTTTCACAGTCGATAGTAAAAGTTGGACATCCGATAAAATGAGTTCAATTTCCCAAGGACATCTAGACTTGTTGAAGTGATTTATTATTATGTCGGAATCTCCTTCAATTTGAATTTTGTCAATATGAAGATCAAGAACATGTTGTACCCCCAGCTTGAGTGCTAGAGCTTCCGCTGATAAAGCGCTTTTTGTACCAAGCTTTTGGTATCCAATGTGTATCGGTTGTCCCTTCCAGTCTCTAATAACCACGCCCGCGGTATTGAAATTATTTACAATTGTGGATCCGTCAAAGTTAAGTTTGAATGTTCCAGCTGGCGGTTTTCTCCATGTGATCTTACGGTTCTTTGTTTTCTTTTTAGGTTTGCTTAAGGTATGTGGCCTAGGATGAGGGTTGTCGTCAAAAATGTTGTCATACTGGCGAGTATTGCTCCAGTTGGCCTCGTGAGTTTTGATGAGGCGTAAGGTGGCGTCAGCCGATGGAATAGTTACTCGTTGAAAGGTATGTTGGTTTCTGATGTACCAGGTCGTCCACCAGGTAAAAGCAAGTTTTGCTAAATCCTCCTTTGAAAGGTTATTGCCCAGTAGAGACATGATCAGTTTTATATCTCTTGAACGGTTAACTTGGGTGGATTTGTAGAGTTGATGTGTGTCGGAAGTTGGAAAAGAGATCTCGAAAATTGGCATTCTAACAACAAGTGCACGTCGTCTTCCACTGAGCTATTGCAAAAATTGCAGGTAGTAGGTAGGGGTGTGCAGAAAAACCCGACACGACTGATACGACACGAAAACACGACGACACGACACGAAAAAACACGAAACCGAAAAGACACGACACGAAAATGACACGAACCGGTAAAACACGACATTAAACGGTTCGTGTTCGGATCGGGCATATCCTCTTATCGGATACCCGACACGAACCGTTTAATTTTTTATTTTTTTAAAATATAGTAGTCTAAGCATAATACAAATATAATACCTGACGTAAAATTACACATAAATTGATTGGCCCAGTTGGTTGTGCTGGTGCGTATAAATTCCGCTCCTGCAAGAGGTTAAGATTTCGATTCCCAGTCACCGCTTGTTTTTTCTTTCTTCCTTTTTTTTCCCTTGGGCTACTCTCTCATCCGTTGTAGGCCCATACAAAGAAACCCTAAAATCCGGCCCAAATAAACAAACCCTAAAATTAATACTCAGTTGCCTCTCTCTCACGCTCAGATCCTCGATTCCTCATCGTCTCATCCTCTGCTCTCGCCTCTCTCAGTTTCTCACGCTCAGATCCGCTCAGCCGCCTCTCTGTCACGCTCAGATCCTCATCGGCTCATCCTCTTCTCTCGCCTCTCTCAGTCTCTCACGCTCAGATCCGGCCGTCCATGAGGTGTCTCACGCTCAGATCCATTCAGCCGCCTCTCTCTCACACTTAGAAGTTAGATCCTCATCGGCTCATCCTCTGCTCTCGCCTCTCACGCTCAGATCCGGCGTCCATGAGGTGTTTTTCAACATTTAATACTACGAATCTCCCTTGTTCTCTCTTAGGTTTTTGTAAAATTTAAGTGAAATTGATTACCTATTTGGCTTTTGAACATGAACTAGTTAATTTGTTTCTTCTTTTGCTTGATTACAATGTATTCATTAGAGCTTGTAATTGCTATGGATGATTTTTTGCATCAGTATAAGGAATTGAATCTAATATTCAACTGTAATGGTTTAACGAGTTGCGCGAAGGAAAAGTTAACCGAATCGTGTCGGGTATCTGACTCGGATACCCGAAACCGTTTTGGGTATCCGTGTCGGATATCCGACAATTATCGGATCGTGTTCGTGTCAGGCCTTTTGGGCTTATCGGTTCCGGGTATCCAACACGGATATCCGTGTCGTGTCGGATACCCGAATATGCACATCCCTAGTAGTAGGGACATGAACTCCCCTTTGGGCAAGTCTAGAAGTTGTTGGGAGTCCATTCTGGCACACTTTCCATAGGAAGTTTTTTACTTTAGGAGGAACATCCAGACGCCAGATCCACGCATTAAAATCTAAGGGAGTGGAGGATTCGCTAGAAACTAATTTGTATGCACTTGATGTGGTGAACCAGCCAGCCCTGTCAGGCCACCAGTATAATCTATCTTCAAAGTTTGAGGTGGGTAGTGGGATGTTAAGGATTTCCGACACAGTGTTGTGAGGGAGGACAGCAGAAATTTTCTCTTCCCACCATTTACCTCCTATAATAAACTTGCTAACTTTGTCGTTTATGTTATCAATAGTCGGGCAATCAACCCTATCCAGGATGGAGGAGGTTGTGATCCAATTATCAGTCCAAAACTTGATGGAATTCCCTGTGCCAACTAACCAAATAAGACCAGTCTTGAACTTTTCAATGAGAGTTGAGAGCTTTGCCCACTGCCAGGATGCAACACCCGTTTTCTTATATTGGAGAATATTATTTTCTTTAAGATACTTGTATTTGATTATTTGTACCCAGACATTATCCGGCTCAGCCAGTGTTTTCCACAAGAGTTTCATTTGTAGTGCTTTATTCATTTCTTTCGATTTTCTAATCCCTAATCCTCCACACGTTTTTGGTCTACATATTCTTTCCCAGCTTATCAACGGGCGGTGTTGAAGATTTTTATTCCAGAAAAATGTTCTATTAATCTGATCCAGTTCCTTGTGAATTGCTGAGGGCAGCAGAAAATTCTGCATCGTATATAGAGGTTTGGCTGCTAGATTTGTGTTTATAAGAATAGCTCTTCCTTGTTGAGATAAGGAACTGGCACCCCATTTGGACAGTTGTTCTTTAGATTTGCAAATAATATCTTCGAACGTGTCTTTTGTTACTCTGCCATTGATAATTGGGCATCCCAGATATTTTTCCAGGGAATTAGCGTTATTAATGTTTAGGCAATTTTTGAGATCCAGAATTCTGGAGTTCGCGATTCCTTTAGATGGTTGGAAACAAGATTTTTGGTAGTTTACTTTTTGTCCTGAGACTTTACAGTAAGAGTCAATAATAGTTTTAACTCTCCTACAAGCATCCAAGCTGCCTTTAGAAAATATGATAATATCATCAGCAAATGGTAAGAAGGGAATACGGGGGCCATTCCTCCCAAATGTGAACCCTAATGGGCTTCTGTCCGATAATGCGTCCGCCGACAGGTGTCGCGCAAGGATTTCAGCACCAAGAATAAACAAAAATGGAGAGAGGGGATCCCCTTGGCGTAGGCCCCTCGAGGGGAAGAACATATCTGTAGGACCGTTATTTACTAGAACGAAGTAGGACACCGTTGTAATACATTCCATGATCCAGGAGATGAAAGTAGGGTGGAACCCAAATTTATCAAGTACAGTTTTTGTGAAATTCCAGTTGACCCTATCATATGCTTTTTCCATGTCCAATTTGATTGCCAACCACCCCTCACGGCCAAGGCGCGCTCTGAATGAATGGAAAATTTCATGGGTTATCAGCACATTATCTTGAATGGCCCTGTCTGACACAAACGCCCCTTGTAACGGGTGAATCAGTCTACCGATTGTTCTTTTTAGTCTCTCTGTCAAGATTTTTGAAATGATTTTATATAAGGTAGAACACAAGCTTATAGGGCGGTAGTGATTTGTGGTCGATGGATTGTCTACCTTAGGTAGTAGAGATATAAACATGTGATTGATTTGTTTAAGAATTTTTCCCGAGCGGAAAAAACCCTTCATGGCTCTAATAACCGAAATTCCTAGTATATCCCAGTATTGCTTGTAGAATTCAGTTGTCATTCCATCTGGACCCGGAGATTTATTTTTTCCCAGACTGAACACAGCAGTTTTAATTTCACCATTAGTTGGCATACGAATGAGGAATTCATTCTCAGCCTGAGTGACTGAGGGTTGAATTACATTAGTCATATTATTAAGAAGACTATCGTCTATAGTCTCCATCTTAAAGCGTTTGTGAAAGTCATTTTTAATTTCTGTCCTCAAATTTTCTTCTCAAACTATAAGAGTCCCTTTTGTAGTTGTAATGTTACGAATTTGTTTCCTATGACGTCGACCCGTCGCGACTCGATGAAAATAGGAAGTGTTTGAATCAGTAAGCTTCATATGTTTAGTTTTTGTTCTTTGATTCCAAAACGATTTTTGAAAAAGCAACAATTTTTCTCTTTTCTTCAACAGGCGGCTCTCTTTACTATTATCGGCTTGGTAGTTGCCAATTGAAACAGTCAACTGGATTTGCAGCAATTCATTTTCCACCTCATGTAGCTTGTTTGGGAATAAATTTTCGTGTTCGGTTAAAAGTTGTTTGAGCTCATGAAATTGTTGTTGACGAAGCTCTCATGTGGCTTTATATATTAAACATGAATACAAATTTGTTAGCAAGTGAACGGGTGAGCAAAATGGGTTATGTATCAAATACATTATTTTAGCGTACTACAAGCTCGTGAACTAAAATGTTCAATTTTAATACAAAATTAGAGCATAGAAAAATAAAGAAAGAAAGAAAGAAATATAGTCGAGCTGCTGAGAGTACAAATCCCGTGATTTGGGTGGCGAGTTTCTCAAAATCCCGACGCTAGCTCAGTTGTCCGATCAAATCTGCAAAAATAAAGCAATGTCAAGTTAGTGGGTTTTAATTAAATATCCCCATGGGCTTTTGAAATTAGAGGGCAGCCCAAAATATAACCCAAGCCCATCACAATCTCATCATTCTCACATCAAGGCTAAAAACGTGGTTGACTAAGAAGAAAAAGATGGGCAGTTTAAAAAAAGGAAGTGTATCTTTTTTTTTTTTTTTTTTTTTATTAGGAAAAAATTCGAGCTCAGACAAACCTGATACTCAAGAGGCCGACGAATCGGCAGACGGACTAGCCGTCAACAAACAACATACTACAGACACAAATAAACACAGATGAAAGAAAAACCCAAAACAACCCGAAAGAGTCGTCCGTCAGGAGAAAAGACGAGGGAGATCCAAGGCGGGCCACGAATGCCGAGAACACGGGAGAGTGCGATGACTCTCACGGCGACTCGACGCCGAGATGGCGGAGAACAGTAACCCACCATCGGAAAGGGCAAAACCAGGGGAAGTGTGGATCACCGACGTTGCCCCCACCTAGATGAAGGATCTTCGAAGATCACGAACACAACCACGATCCTCTCGATCATACTGGCAGCCCGATACTGCAACCCACCTCGAAACTAAACGCCACCACACCAAAGCAACGACTCAACGTCAAGCGAACGAACAAAAACGGATCAATAAGGGAAATCAAGCATCTAACGAAAATTTGTGTGCAACTTATTCATAAGATTATGTATATAGAATATATAAAATAACCGGTAAGTATTAATTCCAAATACTTTTGAGCCGATAAATTTCCAAAATACAGAAATTTACTTTTGAGCCGATAAACAAATGTTTATGTTTTATGATTGATAAAATTATTTTCATGACTTGGCCCAAACGAACAAGATTACTTTTTTTTTTTTTTTTTTGATTAGGTAAAGTTTTGGGTAGCAGGCTACCCAAGTGCATCCAAGCGGATGAGATCTTGAAGATCTTTGTTAGTTGTTAATTGCTCCCCTGAAACCGAGTGGCAAAGGTGTGCAACCTTATCAGCCACTCGATTTCTAGCACGGGGAGTGTGGGAATAGGAGACATTCCGCACGGTTCGAATTAGTGTCTTGGCGTCAGATAAGATCATTTCCACTTCCCATGGGCAACGGATGTTGTTTGAGAGGTGATCGATAACAATTTTCGAATCACCTTCAACAACCAAATCCTGGATATTTAACTTCGTAGCCTCCAAAACACCCAAGCGAAGGGCAACAACCTCCGCCATTAAGGGGGATGGATGCCGCAGCTTTGAGGAGGATATTTGAATTGGTTTTGCATTCCAGTCTCTGATGATGATCCCAGCAGTACCAGAACCATCCCGAAGCGCAGATCCATCAAAGTTTACTTTGAACGTTCCGTATGGGGGTCGTTTCCAGTTCGCCTGTATTGCTTTCTTGGCTCGTGGATGGTTCTTCCTATTTGTTGGGTATGTAGTTGGGGTATTTTGCCGACTGTTGTCGTCGAAGCACTGGGCTTGGGTCCAGTTGTCAATTTGTCTTTTGGAGAATGCCTCAATGTTGGCTATAGTGGGTGGTTGTTGGTTCCTGAATGTTGCCATGTTTCTGAAATACCAGATACTCCACCAGTTGGTGGATAGTATCTGAACTTTTTGCTTTGGTAAGCATCGGAGCCAGTGGATGAGGGAGCTTGTATCTCTTGCGTGTGCTATCGCTTGCCGCATCTTCTGTTGTTCCCATTGGCTTAGAGGTCCGAGGGTTAGTTCGGGGAAGCATTCCGTAAGGATATGCACATCATCCTCCGCGCAATCACCGCATCGATCGCACGAGGAGGGCACCAAAACCCCACGTGAGGCGAGGCGAGCTTTTGTTGGTAATCCCGAGCTCGCAATTTTCCATAGAAAGTTTTTTATTTTGGGGGGTATATCTAATCTCCATATCCATTGGAAATCTTGGTTATCATTGTCTACAGCATTTGTGAGAAGGTTGTATGCAGAGGATGTACTAAACCATCCATGCTTGTCCGACCACCAATACAGCCTATCCTCCAGGGGGTAACCGGTAATTGGATTCCGAGGATTTCATCCACCATTGCTCTCGGAAGCACCTTAAGGAGTTTCTGTTCCTTCCACTGATTATTCTCAATGTATTCGCTAACCGTTTCGTTTCGATTAATCTGTGTCGGGCAGTCATCCCTTCCCACCAGTGGTTTCTGTGAGATCCAGTTGTCGGTCCAGAACCTAACGGACTTGCCATTGCCAATAGACCAGATGATGCCATTTTTAAACTTTTGTAATAGGTTGGTTAATTTTGCCCATTGCCATGACATAATTCCCGATTTTTCATAATTCAAGATGTGTTTGTCTTTAAGATATTTGTGTGTAATCACTCGTACCCACGAGCTATTTGGCTCTGCAAGGATCTTCCACAGAAGTTTTAACTGCAGGGCCTCATTCATTTCTTTGGACTTCCTTATCCCCAACCCTCCTGACTTCTTTGATTTACATATTTTGTCCCACCCTATTAATGGTCGATGTTGGGCGTCCTTGTTCCAGAAGAATCTCCTGTTAATTGTATCTGACTCGCTGTGCATTGTGGCTGGTAACATGAAGTTCTGCATTATATATAATGGCTTTGCGGAGAGATTAGACCCGATAAGTGTTGCTCGACCTTGTTGGGATAATGAGTCCGCTCTCCATTTACTCAGCTGGTCTTTTGTTTTGGTAATCACTTCCCTGAAAGTGTCCTTGTTTACCCGACCATTGATAATCGGGCACCCCAGGTACTTTTCTACATAGTGGGATTGATTGATGCCCAGTATTTGTCCCAACTCGCAGATTCGAGGACGGGTGATTCCGGGGGTGACCTGGAATGTAGACTTATGATAGTTTACTTGCTGCCCCGAGACTTGGCAGTAGTCGTCGAGGATGCTTCTGACTTTGAGGCACGCATTATTACTACCTTTGAGGAAGATAAGTATATCGTCTGCAAAGGCAAGGAACGGAATACAAGGACCCGAGTACCCGAATCTAAACCCAACAGATTTGTCGGTCCCATTAGCTTCTAGTGCCAGTTTGCGGGCAAGAACTTCTGCACCCATGATAAACAGGTACGGTGAAAGTGGATCTCCTTGTCTTATTCCTCTAGTTGGGGTAAACAGTTCTGTCGGTCCATTGTTAACTAATACCGAGAATGAGACAGTTGTGATGCATTCCTTTATCCAGTGTATAAATGTGGGGTGGAAGCCGAACCGCACCATTACAGCCTCGGTGAAGTCCCAATCCACGCGGTCATAGGCTTTCTCCATGTCCAGCTTAAGCGCAATCCAGCCAGTCTTTCCTTTCCGGGTTTTAAACGAATGAAATATTTCGTGAGCTATAAGCACATTGTCTTGGATGGCTCTGTCTGAAACAAATGCGCCCTGGTGGGGACTAATTAGTTTCCCCAGGACTTTCTTCAAACGTTCCGTTAAAATTTTAGAAATTACCTTATAGATAGTTGAACACAGGCTTATGGGTCTATAATGGCTTGTTGATGTTGGGGCGTCTGTCTTAGGTAGTAATGATATGAAAGTATGATTTATTTGCTTGAGTAATCTACCTGATATGAAAAAGTTTTTAACAGCTTTAGTGACTGAGGGGCCAACCACATCCCAGGATGATTTGTAGAATTCTGCTGTCATGCCGTCCGGACCGGGAGCCTTATTCTTCCCAAGACCAAAAACGGCATTTTTGACCTCACTGTTGGTTGGTATAGCAATTAGTTCATTGTTTTCGTCGGTCGTTATATCGGGCGTAATTATGTTAAGGATTTCGTTTAGTTTTCTTCTATTGATTTGCTGTCTTGTAAACCTTTTCTGGAAATCCTTCTTGATTTCACTGTTTATGTTAAGTTCCCCAGTTATCTGGGTCCCTTCTGAAGTTGTTATGCTGCGGATGAATTTCCTGTTTCTTTTCCCTGACGCGATTCTATGAAAATACCCCGTGTTGGAATCTGATAGCTTAATATGTTTGGATTTGGCTCGTTGATTCCAGTAGGATTTTTGAAAGAGTAGTAACTTTTCCTTTTTCTTTATTAAGTTTTTCTCTCTTGTTTGTGTGTGGGGATGTGGCCGAGTCGAGTGATTTTGTTGTATCTGTAGAATTTGTGCTTCGACCCTTTGTAGCTGCCTGAAAATATTCCCGAACGTAGTTTTATTCCACAGCTTTGCTTTACTTTTTAGTAGCTGTGTTTTCCTAGTTAGCTGGTACATTGCGGACCCATGGCACCGATGACGCCAGGCTTGTTTTACAATATTCTTGAAATCCTGTCTTTGCAACCACATGTTTTCAAATTTAAAAGGCGGGGGTTGGAAGATCTGACTGGTATTCAATTCGATGGTGATCGAGCAATGGTCTGAGGATGTGAAGGCACCATTTTTAGTGCTTAAGGCGGGGTACTGGTGCACAATGTCATGGTGTACCAGGACCCGATCAATTTTTTCTTTTATATTTCCAATGTCAGACTGTTTTTTCCTCCAAGTGAAAGGGTTACCCCAGCTAGGAATGTCCACCAGTGAACATTGGTTTTTTATCTCCCTAAGTCGACTAAACCGACGCGGGTGAGTTCGCGCGCCCCCTTCCTTATCATCAAAACATCCTATTTCATTGAAATCTCCCATGACTATACATGGGGTTGTTGTTTTGTTTATTTCTGCTATCAATTTGTCCCAAAATTGTGGTTTATGTTGTTCTTGGGGAGGCGCATAGATAAACCATATAACACATGAAAAGTTATCCAGGTTGTTGGTATATGTTACAGCTATCACTCTTGGCCAATGTGTTGTGACTTGAATAGTTTCGTTTAGCAAACAGTTTTCCTTCCAGAGGAGCCCCAACCCCCCGGCCTTCCCAGTCGCAGGGGACCAGATCGCTTTATCAAACCCCGCACTCCTCCAGTAGGATGGTGAGGGGATGTTTTCTGTTTTGGTCTCTGCCAGTGCCAACAGTTGAATGTGCTCTGATTTGCACCAAGTATTTACTTCCGTCCAAAATGTCGGCCATGACTATACATGGGGTTGTTGTTTTGTTTATTTCTGCTATCAATTTGTCCCAAAATTGTGGTTTATGTTGTTCTTGGGGAGGCGCATAGATAAACCATATAACACATGAAAAGTTATCCAGGTTGTTGGTATATGTTACAGCTATCACTCTTGGCCAATGTGTTGTGACTGGAATAGTTTCGTTTAGCAAACAGTTTTCCTTCCAGAGGAGCCCCAACCCCCCGGCCTTCCCAGTCGCAGGGGACCAGATCGCTTTATCAAACCCCGCACTCCTCCAGTAGGATGGTGAGGGGATGTTTTCTGTTTTGGTCTCTGCCAGTGCCAACAGTTGAATGTGCTCTGATTTGCACCAAGTATTTACTTCCGTCCAAAATGTCGGCCGGCCAATTCCTCTACAGTTCCAGAAGCTAATCTTCATTCATACCTTTGATTAGTGAGTGCGCGCACATATCTTGCACCTCACTGACAAAAAAGCTCATTTTTGTTTGGGGGTTTTGGAAGTTATATATCATCACTTGCTGATAATATTTGGGTTGTTGTAACTCGCTCTTTGCGAAGGGGGGCCAGTTTTGTCTGCACCATTGTATGTCTTGTGGAAGTGCCACGTTGTTTTCTCTGCTCCTTGTCCTCTCGCTCCACATGTGAGGGCGGTGGTCAGTATTCCGGCGGTCAGGGTTTGTGCAATCTAGCGTAAGGATAAGATCATTTGTTATCGTGTTTGGAGAGTTCACCAACGATATGTTCCTGCTCCTGCACAGCATACCGCGTCCGTGGGTATAGCTTTTGTAGGTTTTGCAGGTCGTAATCTTGTGTGATATTAGCCTAGAAACGCACAAAGACGATTGCTGAGCGTACTCCAGGCGTGTATTTCCTTGCAAAGTTGTGAGGGGGTTTGCTTGTTCGTCACCCGGCAGTCCGACCTGGCAAGGTGTTGTTCATTGGTCTTGCGTTGCTCGAAGTTAGCGAACATGGGAGTGTGGTTGTGTTTATAGGGTGTTTTTGCTTTGAGGAAAGAATAAGGGTTGTGCTGGTTTAGATGCAAGCAAAGCCGCTGCACCATAGGATGGTTCACGTGAGGTTGTCTGTTGTGTATCGGATTGCTAATGGATTCATTGTCGTAGCATGGGTGATGGGAAAGGCCCGTAGCAGCCTCCGACCCCACGCCAGGACAATACAAGATATATAGTAGATATGCATCTATTAACATTTGATAGTGGTAATCCTTACATGCCTTGCCATTCCACAGTCTAGACCTTACTCTTAGCTTGATGATAGAGAGACTACTAATATCATACATACCATGGTTCATAATCCGAAAACAAACTGCCAAGCCACACATAATTTCAGACACACAAATCGGAATATATACAAACACATAGATAGTCATATATTGTTCATGGTTTTGTGGAGATAGATATGCATCATAGTGGTGATCCAGGTAGAGTTGGTACCTCGTCCTCTTTTCCCTTCTTGCTTCAAGGTGATCATTCATCATTCCGTGGTTTCTTTGCGCCTCCCTCCTTCATGTAGGACGAGGCCGTGTCGGAATCTCCCTTGCCATTTCTCCTTTTCCCCGGTTTAGAGTTCGATGTGGTGGCCATCCCAAGCTGCTCAAGTCGCTGGACAACAGATCCAGATTGAGTTGAAGTATCGTTAGTGACCTTCATCAGCTCGGGCTTCATTGCCGGGGTGTAAAAGTTGGCTAGCTGAACCTCCACTCCTGTGGGTATCCCATTCAAGACGTCTTCAATGGTCTCATGGCATAGGTAGTCCATCGGCTCAGCGAGATCGGCTTCACACAATATGTCTTCGTAGTCATAGAAATCCTCATTACCAGATTCGAGGAGAAAGGGCAAAGGGGGAACCTCGGCCTGCCTCCCAGGTGCACTGTCAAGGTGATGGGTCTTGTTAGCATCTTCAACAATCTGCGCTGAGTCATCGATCGCAGGATTTGGATCCATATTCACATCCCCACCAACATGAGAGGAGATGCTCGATGTCTTCCCAGACAGCTTGGACGATGACGATTCCGACTTGTAGGTAACGTTGATTCCAATATTCTTCAGCAGCTCAGCTTTTGGATTGCCCACTTTTGATGATGATCCCGCAAATTTGTTCTTAGAAGCCACCTTGATCCAATCACCATCAACCTCATCGATCGTTTGGAACTCCTTCCTGTTCTCCTTCATCCTTGGTTTGGGTAGAGTGACAGTGATCGGGTTGTGAGCCATTACCCTGTGTGGGCACTCCGAGAAGAAGTGCTCGGGAGAGCCACAACTTCCGCACCCTTCCGGGAACTCCTCGAACCATACCGGATACTCCTTGAGGTTGTCGTTCTCGTCCAGCACCATCACCTTCTTGTCCGGGATCATAGTGATGTCGACATTGATACATATTCTCGGATAACGAACTCTCACGCCCTTGGTGGTGAAAGCATCAAGTTTTAGAATCTTTCCAAGTCCGTTTTCCTCGATGATAGTGGCAAGGACGTCCCGACTTATATATTCTGACGGGAGTCCGGGGATCCGAATCCACATGTCCAGTGTGGAAATGGATTCGGAGGCAGGATCAAAGCCTTGTTTCCAAGGTTTGAGTAGTAGAAGTTACCCCAGGATATGGAAAGGTCTCCCATTCCACACCCTGTCCCTATCCTCAAGTAAAGTAAACTTCATTTCAAACCAGTTATGGGATAGGGGGGTTACCTGGACTCCACCCTCAACGAATTTCCAGTCGAATTTCATCTTCTTTCTGATTTCCTTCAGTTCGACAGGCTCTCCGATGATGGTGGCGTACAGGGTTGTTTTTTGTAGTTTGATGATGTTCTCTTTCACTCCCGATAGCCGCGACCGAAGTCTGGCCACATCGAGGGTTGGTTTCTTTTTTCCAGAGGATTGTTCATGGTGTGGGTTAGAACCCTTTTCCTTTGGGTCTGGTGTCCCATCGGAATTCGCAGAAGGCTCGGTGATAACAACACCTTTGATGGTCTTGTTCCTTTTCGCTATCTCGACCTCATCCATGTTTCCTTTCCCTTTGTCTGGTGTGCGAGTCGTCATTCTCAAAAGCAATGGGGAAAAGTAATTGTTAGATTCAAGTAGAAATTTCAAGTGAGCACAGTAGAGAAGTGAGGAATGGAAATCGTTAGCCTCATCTGACCGATATTTATAGCCGGAAGAAGCCCCGCTTTGAAGAGTCCCCAGGAAGCAACACCCCCTTCGAACCCAAGCCTTCAACCTCTTGCGACAATGCTTGCCTCGCAAGGAGGATCCCTCTCGCTCCATGTCGTCAATCACATTGAATGCCCCTATTTGGAGAGACTCACACTCGATTGAGGGCGGCAGTAGCCTTGCCAATTCCCATCGCCACCACAGGCTGAAATCCGTACCTTCGACGCGACTAGATTCAGCGCCATCATTAGGCAAATTGAATGCTCCATTGTTGAACAGTGAGGGAGCATCTGTTGAGATATTCGGATTTGGGTTGATTTGGTAGTTGGAAGTACGATTTCTGATGGAATTGGCATTTAATCTCTGTGTTTTGGATTGAATTTGGATCCAATTGCTATAATTACTCAGTTGCAGAGCGAAATTGGGTTGGAATTTGTCGAATTGGGGGCTAGGGTTAGAGATGAACAGTAGCGGGGTGCGGGGGGTGCGGGCTCTCTTCTCTCTCATGTTTTTTTAACGAACAAGATTACTTGAGCCAAGGAGCCAAGAATAATGGCCCGAATCCGAAGGCCCGAAAAAGGCAACGGAAAAAGGAGATCGGGAGTGGCACTCCAAAGATGTGAAACAAATAGAAGGCCAATATCGAAGAGGCACACAAATAAAATAATATATGTAAATATATATTAATTTTATTTGGTGCATAAACCCAATTCAATCGGGCCGCCTACGGGCCAAAGATACCCAAGGCAGCGGCAACACGCAAAGCCGACAGAAGAAAAGCCGCTGAAACGACCCCGGCCGCGAACGAGAGGTCGAACGGAGAGGGAGGGACGGACAGGAAAGAAACGTTTGAGAAAACCCAATCAGAGGCCGAGACAGAGAGATCGGAGCACAAAAACCCCAAACCCAACCTAACTCAGACCGATTGAACACGAGGAACCAATTTGCAAAGGGATTGTCAAATTAGGGCGAGAAATCAAAAAGCCCCAAATCGATTGTAAGGACGGGGATTCGATAAACCGACCCAGAAGCAAGAGGACAAGAACAGGAGCACGTCGGTTGTCTAGACCGATGATTGAGATTCGGATTAGAGAGTTCCACCACCACAAGGGCGGAGAACACCACGACCGAAGACTAGCGTGGGAACAGCGCACACTCTGCGGTGCAACCGGATTGGAGCAGAGTGGAGGCGCGCCGGTGGTAGCGATGGCCGAAGCCGAGATTACACACGCCGAGAGGCGGATTGGTGGCTCCCGAAGGAGATTTAGGGCTCCCGGAGGAGATTTAGGCCCTCCCGTAGGAGGGGTTTGGGCTCCAAAGGAAGCGTACCTTTTCCTTCTTCAAGTATTAATCACTGCCATAGAACCAATATTGAGCAGGTGGTGTTTGATGATGGTGTTTCAACCCCCAACTGGGGTTTTTCCAAAGCGCACAAGAAGAGAGCGTTTTTTTCGTCTGTCGGTTTATCAACCTCTTGAAAATCAGGTATGTCTAAAAGGAAGTGTATCTTATTTTGAAGGAAAAAAATGATATCATTATCTAAAAAAGAAAGCCAGCAATTCTCCACGTCAAAAGGGGAGCGGTTCGGATCCGGTAGAGTTCCTAGTAACTCTATGGGTAGAGTTGGGGTAATCCTATCCATTGATTTAAATCCATGACTCTAGTTTTTTCGGCCTTTAAATTATTAAAAATTGAGTTTGTATCATTTAAATTTTAATGGAAAATAAAGATTGCCATATCCAAATCTTTCCATTTAAAAGATCTTCATCTCTGATCAAACGATCTTCTATCACCGTTAACGATTCATCGTCAAAACTTGTGCAATTTTTTTTCACGCTTCAGTCAAACACTACAAACCTTGATTTGTTTGCTATCAATGTTGTTAAAATTATGTGAGTGAATCACCATCTTCAATTAATTGTCATGGAGAAGACATCGTTGAATTGGATTCCTCAAATAGGTATGGAGTTCGATTCGGTTGATGACGTTTGGAAGATTTGGCTAGAATATGGAGGACGAATGGGTTTTAATGTTCGCAAGCATTACGAGAACAAGAATAAGAGTGGAGTTGTCAGTTCAAGAAGATATATGTGTGCAAAGGAGGGTCATCGGTTGATTGGTTATGGAAGCAGTTCAAGCGAGCGTCCCCGAGCGGAAACGAGAACAGGTTGCAAAGCTCGCATCGGGATGCAACTGAATAAAGATACGGGCAAATACATTATACATGACTTTGTATCTGAGCATAATCATGACCTCCATTCAGCACAAACTAGTCACTTGTTATCATCGCAGAGGAACATTTCGGAAGCCCAAGCAACTGAAATTGATTTAGCTGATGATTCTGGGGTCGAGCCAAAAGCAGCTCATGAGCTTATAGGTGCACACGTTGGTGGATCAAGTAATCTAGGCTACACACACCGAGGTCACAAAAATTACCTCCGAAGAAAGCGTCAGCGGAACTTGATGTATGGTGAAGCAGGAAGTTTATTGAGGTACTTTCATTTGCAAACTATGGAGAACCCATCATTTCAATATTCAATTCAGTTGGATAGTGATGAACAGATAACAAATATTTTTTGGGCTGATGCGAAGATGCTTATAGATTATGCTTCATTTGGTGATGTTGTTGCTTTTGATACAACGTTTGGAACAAATAAGGAGCACAGACCTCTTGGTGTGTTTTTAGGCTTTAACCATTTCAGAGAAGTAGTTATTTTTGGTGCTGCACTTCTATACGATGAAACTATGGAGTCTTTTAAGTGGTTGTTTGAAACTTTTGTAGCTACACATGATAATAAGCAACCAAAGACAATTTTCACAGATCAAGATATTGCCATGGGAAAGGCCATTGATGAGGTTTTGTCGACAACTTTTCATGGATTATGTACATGGCACATAATGCAAAATGCGACCAAACATTTGATACATGATGGGTCGAATGTTCTTCAACATTTCAGAGCTTGTATGTATAACTATGATACGGAAGCTGAATTTGAAGAAGCTTTTACTGCGCTGCGTGGGAAAGTTAAAAAATCTTCCTGGTTAGATAGTATTTATGCCATGAAGAGAAAGTGGGCACAATGTTATATGATAAATGTTCTTTGTTTGGGGATGCGGAGCACACAACTAAGTGAGAGCTTGAATCGGGATTTGAAAGATTATCTGCATTGCAACATGGATATAATGAGATTCTTTAAGCATTTTGAGCGGGTTGTTAGACAAAAGCGTGAGAATGAGATAAATTCAGAATTTGATTCTCGTGAAAAATTGCCCAGAATGAAGATGAAAAGGACATCATTGCTTAGACAAGTTGGCCATGTGTACACTCCTAAAGTTTTTGAAGCCTTTCAAGATGAATATGATTGGTCAACAGCTGCCTACATCAAGCCACCGTCTGAATTTCAGCCAAGTGATGAGTATATAGTTGCAATTTCTAGTTTTGGTGATAATAAAGAAGCTGATCTGGAGTATAAAGTTCTGGGCGATCCTCTGGCTCAAACAGTTTCATGTGATTGCAAGATGTTTGATAGATTGGGAATATTATGTTCTCATTCTCTAAAGGTTCTTGACGCAATGAACATTAAATTGCTTCCTGAAAAATACATTTTAAAACGGTGGACTAAGGAAGCACGAAGTGGTGTTGTGCAAGATACTAGTGGGAGAGTTGTTGTTGAGGACCCTCAGTTGAATACTACACGAAGATATAGAGCTTTATGTCGGAAATTTGTTAGTATAGCTTCTCGAGCTGCCAATTTTGATGATTCAACTGTTTTTTTAGATAGTAAGTTGAATGTCGTTATTGAGGAGGTTGATAAGATGTTGTCAAGCAAGCAAGTTGAAAGGAATGGAGCTGCTGTAATAGTTCCTGATCTGAATGTAAGTGTTCAACAGCCAGTTCCCCAAAAGGCTACCTTGAAGAAAAAAGAGGAACGAAAAGGAGGGAGACGAATACAAGGTTGGAATGAGAAAATATATAAGAGGAAGAGGAAGAATGCAAATGATGCTACAGAAAATCAACCAACTGTGTTAAACCAGAAAAAGAAGCAACAAGCTCCCCACCAGCCGACGAAGGTTAGATACTTTGTCATGCCTTTTAGGCTGAAATTGCAAGAAGCATGTCATCTTATATTTAATGCATAATTTCATATGAATATTTATTCTCTTGTTACAAAGCAGGAAGGAAAAAATCAAACATTGTCTCACCAACTAATTCAATCAGCCCAATACATTCCTCAGAGTCCTCAAATTTATGGCAATGCATGCCAAAGGACATGTGATAACAATTTTTCAAATCAGCCTTTGAGTTCTCATAATAACTCTACTGATTTATTTAAGGTAAAGTGATGTCATTATGCATTATTTTATTTCATATAACTTCTCTGTCTTGGTAAGAAACTTATAGTTTCGTCTACTTTTTTTTTATAGGATTTGAATGCGGAGTTTACAAGTCCAAATCCTTGGGTATATTTTCAAAGTAGTTTAGATGGTAACCACTTGCATCATCCTTTATCCGGGGAGTGGTCAAGAGGATTCCAACCTTGAGACATTACAAAGCCAAGTGAGATCAAGAAGGAAATGAGGAATGCAGTCCATATATTTGAAGAAGCTTACAGAGATCTGTTATGGATTCTAAATTCATTTGAAACTGGATTTCTTTGTTTTTTTGGTTGTAACTACTTGAGATATAAACTCCACTTTAATCAACATTTTATATTTTTATGATTATGAATAAATTAACCACAGACCTCCTCTTTGATTGATTGTATGTGTGTCATCACAGTTTTTTCATGCTCCCACTGTTTAGTTAATTTAGCTTGTTTTTCCTTTAACAGCGACAGTTCTGTATCAAGGCGGGTGAGTCTGTTTTGAGGCTTTATTCTGTATAATTCACAAGTGACAGTGTTTCCATCTCAAGTTTCAAAACAGATCAATTTATTTCATCAAGAGCTGTAGGCTGAAGTAATCTCCATTTTCAGCTTAGCTGTTACCTTATCAACCAGATCAATGGCTGAAGCAAATTAACGTCTATTATCAGGAAACAGTCAATAAGAGAAATATGTCTGTTGCACAGCTCTTAATTTACCTTTCAACAATTTGCTACACAAATGCATAATTGAATTTTAGTGTTCCTATCATAGACCATTTAAATCAAGATTAGATAGCAGCTGGTTTTGTTTGACATGTTTAATAGTTCATGAATTACAGCTTAGCTGTTTCTGTTTTTTTTTTCCCAATTGATGTTTGTAGCCTTGTAGGGGTGTGTCTCCAGTGCATCTCTCCGATTTTCAGCATCTAAAGTTGATTGTGAAAGTTCACATTGTAATGATGGGGGTGCAAATATAATTTAGAATGATATGGACAACAAATTTAGATTGGAAACAAACTTTGTTGATATAACATCTTCATATCATCATTCGTACTGAACAAGAAACACAGATTACAGATTACAGATTACAATTCGCAACAGCAGTGGTGCACACAACACCATCTAGGAATCACTAACCTAGATACATAAATCCTATAGTAATGCCAGAGGATAAGAGACAAGAACACCACACTAATCGGTCTAAATTAAACATGTCACCTAATCAGTCTAAGCACTGCTTCAATTGACATATGGCTCACACCCATGCATTGGAGCAACCCTTGGTTCATTTTCATCAGTTCTCCCAGCTCCTCTTCCTTTTCAGTCATAGAAATGTTGTCCGTGGCAGTTGAGATTGGATAAGGATGAATAGCTCATTGCTAATGGAATCAACAACACTGAACACATAACCCATCACATCTAGGTGCCTCATAGTCCTTTCTGATATCCCTGAAAGTAGGGCTTTAGTGTTCCTCCCAACTCTAGTGTTGATTATCATCATTTTAAGAGGCATGCTCGACTTTACCGTGTGAGATCACCAAACCTGAACTTGATCACATTTCCTGTTAAACCACAAAGTTTAGATCCCAGTTTTGCTAGAATCTAGGCTTGCACAGCTTGATAAAGCAAGAAGTGCTCCACACAGTGAGACACAAAACACAGCAGATGAGCCAAGTCGCGAACCAATCATAAGCTCATATACAACTTTCATTGAAGCAGATCTATACCTGATTTAGGGGAAAAGTTCAATCAGACAAGAGTAAACATCTTTCAAGGATAATGCAAAAGATGGTTTAGACCACGACTGTATAAAAAGCATTCGATTTAAACAGGAAATAAACTTAAAATGCACAAAAGAATAGTCTTAGATTAATAAACAGATCAAATTGTTAAATCTAGTAGGCATGTCAATAAGGTACATACCCTGCAGATGTATAGCCAAAGAAAGGCATGTCTTTGAAATTGAGTTGCAACTTGCAAGCCATTACAGTTTTCCACAGACAGAGAAACAAGCTATTGAATGAAAATTGATTAAATCTATCCATAATCCATCAAGCAAAAGCTAAGGACATAATTATTATACCGAATGCAATGAAAATGAAAACAATTTCCAGAGGAAAATAGCAACCAAGCTATTGAATGAAAATGATAATACAACTAACCCCAATCACAATTCCTAATATCGACTAACCCCAATCGCAATTTGGTAGGAATCAACTAACCCCAATCACATTTCACAACATTGCTAAACACAAAATTGAAAGGGAAGAAGACCTACGATTGACACCAAAAATAAAGATAAACACAAGCTAGAGATCCATCGTGCAAGGGCCTCCACACAAAGCAAAGCAATTCGGCATGTAATCGAAAGAAACAGTTTTCGATTGAATGGGGATTTCAAGTTACGATATAGAGAAAGCACCAGTGGGCGGAGAAAGCCGAAAAACGACGTAGGTATAAAGGTCGATGGAAGCGGCGACTGATGTTGATCCATGAACGACGGCGTGCTCGCCGGAGACTACTAGATCTCATTCGGGAGAGGAATTAGGGAGGATATACGACTGACGGCGGGTTCGCCGGAGACTACTGGATCTCATTCGGGAATGGAATCGCGAGAGGAATTGGGGAGGATATTTTGATTTAAGTTTTTATTATCTCAATTTTTAATAATTTAAAGGCCGAAAAAACAAGAGCCGTGGATTTATTTCAATGGATAGGAATACCCCAACTCTACCCATAGAGTTACTAGTAACTCTACCGGATCCGAACCGAAAAGCGAGATATGCAGTTAGGAAACAAAAAATACAGATTTGAAGCTTAAAGGAAAAGAAATATATCTATAGCCCTACTCCTCTCCTATAAAAGGTGACCAAGCATGCTAGGGTAAGAAAAAAAAAAAGAAAATATAGATTTGAAGCGAGATATGCAGTTAGGAAACAAAAAATACAGATTTGAAGCTTAAAGGAAAAGAAATATATCTATAGCCCTACTCCTCTCCTATAAAAGGTGACCAAGCATGCTAGGGTAAGAAAAAAAAAAAGAAAATCACACGGCTGCAGAAAAAAGGCAGGGGGAAAGAGAAATAGCCACCCTCAAAAACCATCCAAACAAAGAAAGCAAAAAAGAAGCCAACTGCTGAAAAAAAGAGGCACAACAGAGCACGTAAACACAAGAAGAAGAAGACAGCAAGAAGAAGGTAGCTCTCTCTCCGTGAGAGTTCCTATCGGTCCCGAGACCCCACCCTTGAAAACCTTACGAGCTTTTCTCGCGGCCTGGGTCTTGGGGTCGTCAAATCACTCTCAAGCAATGGCAAAGGATCATCAAAATCGACTCTTGAAACCCCGCCCTTGAAAACCTTACGAGCTTTTCTCGTGGCCTGGGTTTCGGAGTCATCAAATCACTCAAATCAAGTCGAAGTGCTGCAGAAATCGATTCTCGAAACCCCGCCCTTGAAAACCTTACGAGCTTTTCTCGTGGCATGGGTTTCGGAATCATCAAATAGCCCTAAAAGAGGGCGAAACTCTGCTGGATTTTGATTTTTCCTAAACTAAACGACGAATTCAGACAGACAAACTGCAAGACATTCAAGCAAACCCCCAAAGAAAACAACTTCACTGCAGTCGAGACCTTTCCAAGGCAAAAACAGATCACAGATTTTCTGGAGAAAGAGAACGGAATCTCTGGACAAATCAAATCAGTCCAGAGAAACTAGGTTGCCGTAAAAAGAAAGAAAACAAAAAAAAAAGGAAAAAACAAAACAAACAAAACAAGCAGGGCCTTCTTTCTCTTGGCTTTCTCCAACAAAGCACAACAAGGGCTTGTTTGGTATGCATTACTCGTAATCAAAAAGGGTAATGGGAATGGATGATTCCCACTTTTTTTGTTTGGTAGGTTGAAAATTGGTAATCGGAATGATTACCGGTAATCAACCATTACCCTTTTCATGGTTGATTTCATTCCTCCCCAAAAGGTAGGGAATGGTTCATTACCAATTTCTACTTATATTATTATTATTATTATTATTAATTATATTATGTTATATTTATACTTATATTATTATTATAAATACTTTATTATTTAATATATTATATTATATTATTATTTTTATTAATTATATTATGTTATATTTATACTTATATTATTATTATTATTATAAATACTTTATTATTTAATATATTATATTATATTATTATTTATAATAATAATAATATATTTCTATTAATAATATTATTTAATATACTTATATTATTATTTATAATAATAATAATATATTTCTATTAATAATATTATTTTAATCTACATTTTATTATTTTATATTAATTTTATATTATTATTAATTATATTATATTATATTTAAACTTTTTATTATTATTATCAATATTTTATTATTTAATATATAATATTATTTTTTATTTTTAATAATAATAATAATATATTTCTAATAATATTATTATATTTATTAGAATTTTATTATATTTATACTTATATTATTATTATCAATACTTTATTATTTAATAAATATTATATTATATTTTAATTTTTAACTATAATAATATATTTCTATTAATACTATTATTTTTTATAAATGTTTTATTATTTGATATATTATATTTTTATTTTTAATAATAATAATATATTTTTATTTTTTTCATTTTTATCAGTATTTTATTATATTTATACTTATATTATTATTAATATCAATAATTTTTTTATCAAAATTTTATTATTTTATATATATTAGTTTTATTATATTATATTATTATTATTATCAATATTTTATTATTTAATATATATTATATTTTTCTTTTAATAATAACAATAATATATTAATATTATAACTTTTATCACTTTTTTAATTTTATTATTATTATTATTTCAGGAATGGTTGATTCCGATAGCATACCAAACAATCAGCTCCAGTAATGAGTGATTACCATTTTCTGATTCCATTCCGATTCCGATTACCATTCCGATTCCAGCACTCATACCAAACGGGGCCTAAACTGTAGTCTGAATCAAACAAGTCACAAATCCTCAGTTGCTACCAAATTGCAACTAACCTTGATAGCCTTAAACTAAATTATCTACATCCAAATCAGTCAAGGGACTACCAGAGGAAATTCTACAGAGAATTTACTTAAAGAAAAGAAAGCAGTCCTAAGTTGAGGCATCAAGTGATATTCTACAAGGAGCAGATGCATCCCAAATGAAAAATTCAGCAGTTGTAAATCTGTCTCTATGTTTCTCTTTCGACCGCCTTCAAACAAAGAAAATCTCGAGTTAAAAAACCGACAAACTCGACCCAAATCGGATTAGATAACAGGGCGAACCGCTGCTGGATTTTTCTCCTAAACTAGCCAAATCATTCAATCATACAAAGGCATACAAATTGCAACAGTCAACAGCAAGAATTTCCTCAAAAAAAAATAAGAAAGATTGTTGGAAAACGATGGCAACACAAAGTTAAAAAAAAAAAAAAACACCAGTGGCCACAACCAAACAGTCAGAAGGGTTTGTCATCTCATATTGCACAAGTCAAGCAAGCAAGTTCATGTGATGATAAATAAAAAAAGTCATGTCAACAGGCAGGACATAACAAAAAAAAAAAAAAAAGTGAACTCAGCCAGAGACTGAAACGCAGTAAGTTGGCAAAGGAGAAGGAGTTGAATATACCTAAGTCCTTCAATTGCTCAAAAAAGGCTTCCTTCGACTTCTGTTAAACTGCCTGCGCCTTTGTTCTCCTGCTTCTTTGCTGGTGTCTGCCCCAGGTCAAAAAGGGCTGCAAAATTAGAAGGGAGAAATTAGCCCTTGACAAATTGAGGCAGAATAGAGGTTCCCTAAGTTAGGCTAAAATTCACATACCTAGCCAGAGAGATCTTCGAACAGAAACCTTTCAACTCTTTGTGAATCTGCCTTGATTGCTGATTTGTCCCCTTTCAAATGCCCAAATCGAAAAGCCCTAATTTCCCAAAACGCAACCCTTAGAAATTGAAATCAAAATCATGCGAGCGAATAAACGTTTAGATGCAAACGGGAATTCCAAATTCAGGGCGTCAATCACCTAAAACTCCCAGCTAACATCAAATTCAGGGATAGGACCGGGTAAAAAAAAAAAATAGAAGAAGAAGAAAACGTCAAGAACGTACCTGATTCAAGTCGCTCTGAAGTCGAGCGCCCTTGGCTCGTTTCGAGCTGTCGACGTTCGGCCCGACCACCCGCTCTTCCCTCGCGTACGTGGCCTCCGAGCTGCGACCTCTGTTCTTCTTTTTATCGGCCTTCATCACCTTCCCTGTGTGTAGAGGCGCAAAGCTCCGTCAAAAAAAAAAACCCCGAGTAGTTGCTTCGATAGCCTACTGGAAAAAAAGGGAAGAGTAAGCTTCAGCTGGGTGTTTTCAACACAAACAAATAGAATGGGCTGATTAATTTGTGGGCTGGGCTAAATTCAATCGATAAATTGGAGGCCTCATTTCTGATGTGAAAATATACAAAAGGGGATCAATATTTTTTACATACATGCCGACCAAAAATGAAAAATCACACACATAGATGCGGCTTGTAATGTCTTAATTATATGACTAATTACGAAACTGACCCACTAAAATATAATAATTATATTCGGCACAAATTTGAAATTGAGTCTAACAAAATCATAAAGTTAGACTCGTAAAATTTCATTGTCAATTTATTCTAGTGGGTCGATTCCAAAATTGACTTCTAAACGAAGAAAAAGAAAATGGAGTCAAAACCCTAAATCAAATTTCCCTGAATGCAAACGGTTCTTAAAAAAAAAAGAACTACGTGAAGACTTGATGTCCTTTTATGAGTTACGTAGGAAGTCCGATAAAAGAAATATTGGATTCAGTCGCCCATTTCAAATCAAATTAAATTGGTTCTTAAAAGAACTACGAGTGATTTGATCCCGTTCCAAACGGGTACGTAGGACACTCGACATAAAGCTAAAGCTCGTCGGGTTCAATCACTAAAACCCAAAAATTAAATCAATTCAAATACTCGGAACTACGTAAGGCTTGATTCTCTTCCAAGAGATACGTAGGCAACCCGTTAAAATCCGAGTGCAGCCCAAATCACCAAAACCACTTAAGTCTTGGTGTCGATACGACTTCGAATCAAGATGATAACCAAAAGGGGTCGAACTCAAATTCTAAAAAATTAAATAAAATATGTTTTACAATTATTAGTGCATTTTTTTTATTCAGCATAGCTGACGAAAGATGTTTCCAAATGAGTGCTTGTTCCAATCTTTAGCTTTTTGTTTGAGGATTTTTTGCTTATAAACAAGTTGAAACATCGCAGATCCTGGACAAGAGGCACGCCAGGATTGTTTAACAATATTACGGAAGTCCTTGCGCTGAAGCCAAGTATTCTCAAATTTGAAGGGAGGTGCTTTGAAAAGGGAGCTACAGTCCAACGTTATTGTTATGTTACAATGGTCTGAGGACGAAAAAGCCCCATTTTTGGTGATGAGATTGGGTAGTTTCTGAAGAATTTGGTGATGAACTAGTACACGATCTAATTTTTCGTGGATGTTATCCAAGGCCTCGGGAGACTTTCTCCAAGTAAAGGGATTTCCAAAGGTTGGCAAATCCACTAGAGAACACGTGCTTGTAAAATTAATGAGACGAGTGAACCTAGCCAGGTGAGTGGTAGCACCGCCTAATTTATCTTTTCTACACATGATTTCGTTTAGATCCCCCATAACGATGCAAGGAATGGGGGACTCATTGATAATTGTCGTTAATTCGGCCCAAAACGGGTCCTTATCCCGAGGATCCGGAGGGGCATATACGAACAGAAGAAGGATCGTGAGGTTGTCACTAATATTTTCATATCTCAATACGATGATCGTAGGCAAGTGAAACAAGACTGATAATGTTTCGTTTGATAGTTGATGGTTTTTCCATAAAACACCAAGACCGCCCGCCCGACCAATGCTAGGCGACCAGATGTGTAACGGCCCGAGATTATGATTCCCGAGTTACGTTTCGAGGGATGAAACCCCTCGTTAGGATCTTGCGCTCCGAGTACAGGTTGAAGGTTTGAAACCGAAGGGTTGTAGTTTAAAGCGGGATTTCGCACCCAAATCTGGAAGGTCCGTTGGAGACCCCGGGGTAAACCCCTGTACCTGTCCTAAGTCTACAATGCGAGAAATCTTTTATCATGCAAAGGGCATAAGTTCTGAAAATGATACAACCAGTGCCACGGCAGAGCCGGGTCAAAACAGAGTATAAGTAGGGAGAATCCCAAAAGCATGAATCTAGTGAAGTCAAATTTCAACACTCACTCTCCGCCATATGAATAGACCCCGTCATAACAGCACAAAATCAAGTAGTGTATCGGGTACCTGAAACTATACCACCAAGTCAGGCCAAGAGTCCGCCCGCGGGTCCTCTGACCGCGCTGAGGACATATAATACGCCTATACCTAGAATAAAGGATGCCTTCATGCATTACTGGAATATTAACCACACTATCATGTTCCTAATTCATATGTGCATAATATTAAGTAAGGCCTTAACAAAGAATACCAAGTGGTATATCCCTCTTCTACCACCACCCCCCTTACAGATAGGGTGAAGACTGGCCAGTTCGATGTTATAATCATATCGAATCTCATCATCATATCATATCTCATCATCATATCATATCTCATCATCATATCATATCTCATGCCCATCTCGTATCTCGTGATATATATAAATGACTCGAGGAGGACAACACCCGATGAAGCTGGGCTGCCCTATGACCCTAGCAAGGACTCTAGGACTCACAGATAACGGCCGTTCTGTATTCAAACGCATACAGAATAAGGATGCTCATTCGTAAATGCAATTCCTAAGCATGATACTACATGAGGTGCTCTTATGCATATGCAACACCTACATACTATATGACACATCAGGCAGGAGGTACTGGTTACTGAGTAAGCCCCGGAGGTACTTACCTGGCTAGAAGATCACCAAAAGAAGAATCCAGCACACAGTAGTCACGATCACAGAATATCACCTAATCACATAACGAGAATATACTAAGTATACTTCTATAGCCTTTCTAAACACATATATTACTCGCTCAAATTAGCAGATAGATAAGTAAGCTTGAATCAATCATACTTTCAATTTATCTCGATCAACCATCTCTTATCTCATACCATTCATCATAACTTGTCAACTCATCAGTTTTAAAAAAATATACTCCCTATATATATATATATCATACTTAGCCAAATTTGCATATTATATCATCATCATAAATATCAAACATTAAATTTCTTATGAAATTCACCACAATATCCCGCTATTAATCATCGTCTTATTCCCAAGTTAGCTTCAAATCCGAATTAACCAGTTAAGGGTTCTGACCCCTTGAAAATACTCAAAAAAATTCCTTTTTCAATTTAATTATTAAATCACTTTTCAACCTTGAAATTCTTTTCCAAATTCTTTTTAAATCTTCAAGTCCAAATAATGTTATATTTTAAACCCCCAATAATATTATATTTTATGTTAAATATCATTAATTTATTAATTAAATACGGATAAACCCGAACCGAACCGATATAATAATTCCACCCGGTCTAATTACTAAAGAAAATGCAATTGGAAAAGTGGGGGCCACACGAGCCAAGTCAGCTCATCTCCTTCCCGATGAAGCAACTCTCGCCTGCGCTTCCTCGCTCGCGACCATGGCGCCCGACGGAGCTCGACCCACCTCCGGCTTCCTCCGCCTACTCGACGGCGCCTCGGAATCACAGGCTCCTCGAGCTCACACTCTCACACAGGCCCCAGCTCCCTCGCTCGCCTCATTCTCGCTCTGCTCGCGCTGCTCTCGACGCTCTCGACGTTGCTCGCTCGTACCTCTCTCGAGCTCGCCGGAGATCTCGAGCCCACCCGAACGCCCCACACTCAGCCCACGCTCACTCCCGACTAGCCTAAGCACCGAAAAATACTAAAAACGAATTGAAACGAGGATGAATTCGGAGCTCACCGAGATGGATTTTTCGCGACTTTGGAGCTCTCGATCGGAGTTCTGGGCTTCGCCGGTGGCTTGCGATAGCTCGTCGGATCTGTACCGGACATGGGTGAGTGTATTGGTAAAGACCGAAGGCGATTTCGATCGGAAACGAAGGAGAACGGCTTACCGGAACGAGGCCTTGCGAAACAGAGCAAGGAGGCTGTTCGGGAGCCCGTCGACGGCGCTGGTGGCTCCGGGGCTTCTGGTGGTGCCTTGGCAGATGCTGGCGATGGTGGTGGTTGTCCGGCAAAAATGGAACGGCGGCTAGAGGTGGTGATCGGCGGTGGTTGATGGAGCAACGGGGAGCGAGAGGTGGCGTTTGAAATGGTGAACCGATGGGGCAGGAGGAAGTGATGGTGAATGGAATGGTGAAGGGTAGGAGTGGTTGATGATGGTGAATGAAGAATGACGGGGGTAAGGGGGTGATTTGAAGGAGGTATGGTGAGGGTAGTGTGTTGAATTGGATAAACAATACCCGGAATGGAACCCGAATACGCGAATTTTGAATCCCGCAATTAGTTTCTGAATGTTAGTTTTCCCGACTCTTGCTTTCTCGATCAATTATATTTTTAAAATAGGCAAGGATATCGTCATCTGATAATTATTTTTAATTTTCGAGGTGAAAGGATGGAAATCGTTCGTTAAATTTTATATTACGGTCGGAATCTGCTAAACGAGCTTTTAATTCGATTTAAATTCATTTTTAATTTCCTTTTTCCGAAAAAAAAATAGGATTTGAAAATCCGAGCCTTTACATCATCCACCTCTAAAAACAAGTCTCGTCCCCGAGACTAAAATTATTTTAAAATAGGGGATGAAGTTTGAGATTGTTCAGTTCAAGGATCATGTCATTGATCCCGTAAGTATCTCATAAGTGCCCCTATGAGATCCTCACAGTAGCGTTGTCATGATCATAATATCCCCATTAGACTGTAGTAAGAATGTGATATGGACCCCTACCACATCCTTACTCCGACTCCTCGGTCATATCATAACACGAAATATCACAACGTCCTCCTTAAAACACCGTTCAAAATTTCAAGTTCGGCATTAGTTAAAAGCATTCCTAACCTCTCTATTCATCCTACCATCCAATTCTAAAGGCTAATCCCATATTCTCTTCCTAGGTTCTAAGACATAATCAAATTCCAATACTTCAGCTTCCATCATTTCTATAATCAAGGATCGTATATATAATAGCAATCATATCTCACGTTTAACAACATCACATAAACACGTCAAGTACAGTCGTATAATATAATATATCTAGCATCGTATCGTCCATGGTAGGATTTATCACATCATCTCACATAAGTGACACACCATATCAATCAGATAAACCCGTCATATCAAACAGATAAGCACATCATACTCACGCTACTGCCAATCGTCATCACATTAGAGACAAACAAGTACTTCCGTACACTAGCATTCCATCGAGTTCAGGGGATAACTATGTTAGTACTAATAGTTCACTATTGTCAACGACAATATATCATAGAATCAACATCGTCTATAACATAGAATTCGCACCACATTTGGCCCCAAGTAAAGCGTACGCTAGATCACATCCTCAAGAGAACCTGCCTATAACTATCAATCATGGCAAGACACAACCACTACCCATCAACTCTTGCATTAAGATCAAATTCACCGAGGTCTACCAGCCCAAACCACTACTAGTTCTACACACCATTGCATCCTGCTCACATATTCTAGTCTCATAACTATTTGCAATCAAGGCCGAATACCCCAACCAACTACTAGGTATCCCAACTCCTATGCCATCAAGCCATCTAAGAGCCAATCCATTTCGACATCCCAATCTCAAGTCTTACCTTTCACTCGACTATCATCTCCTAAAGAGACATCGTGAATCACCTTGCTAACTTAATCATACTCCCCACGCCACTAACCACTCCCACTAACCATCCACCTCTAGGGACCCAACTCATGCTGACCATCTCACACCTGACACTCCCGACCAATTCCAATGTAAAACTCAACTAGTGGTACTCCCAATCACGAATCACCATGACCATCAAGCCGACCTACTCTAGATCATTTTCCCAGCATTATCTGAATTTACCTCATGTTACCATTCCTTAACCACGACCATTATCCCCAACGAAACCTTATGTCACCCTAACTCGAATTACCCATAACATCGCAACTTGACTAATTCTCCCACGATTTTCGAACCGATAGAATTCCCACTAAACTCCTATGACATCCTCGTCCGAATTTCCTAAGCACCGCAACTTCCCCATCCTTCTAAAATATCTTATCCTCTAGCATCCTCAATGCCTTCTTCCTTGCGTAATTACAAATCCATGCTCATAATCTCCTTATCTCAACCTTAAGCCCACAATCTTACTATAAATCTCAATTACCTCCTGGCCTAGTTACCAGCCTTCCATCGAAGATTCATCTCACATCCTCAAATACCTCAATAGCCACAATAACATCCACTCGTAAATCCCGATTCATTCCCTATGCCAAAATCCTCCAACAACGATATAGAAATCATTCACTCATAATTTCCTCAAGTAGTACCAATCCCATCTAAACAACCCCAAATACTCATCACACGAACAACCCTTATGTGAACAACCTAATATCCCCGATCGATAATTTTCCAAGCAACCTCATACTACTCTTCCTTGGCAAATCCTCAACCTTATCCCTTACCGAAAACGCTCCCCACTCACAGCACACATCACCTAGTCCCAATTTATACGATTTCTCAGACGTTCCTTAATCGATCATCCTTGACATCGCCCACGATCCGCTCATAGACTATCTAGACACTTTCCTTAACACACCAATCTACCTCACAACAACTCCTCTCAAGAATCCCCCAATCAACTCCTAGCTCTCCCATCTGCTTCTAGAACTATCCTAACTACCTCTACCCAGACTCGATCTCAAGATCACCCTAAAGAAGCTAGTCTAGACCTCACCCAACCACTATCTTATACTACCCGCACACACTACCTGCCTAGACTACCACTTCTCACTAGGACATTTCCCTCAAAATCTCGACATACTAGCCTCACTCCCCACCTAAGACCTACCTGGAACCTCATCTATACTCACGAACCACTATCTTCGACACATCCCAACTCACTCGGCTCTACTCAAGCTAAAACATCATTCATGCACCCCATTTCACACGACCAAAGACCTAATCCGAATACCTTAATCCACCTGCCACTTTCCAACCCGTCTCACTGAAGAATCTCACAACTCATGCCCAAGAAGAAGCACTACCAGACATATAACCCATAACCTACTCACCAGCAAGTCAGTATACCAAGCACCAAGGCACATCGTCATAGAAACAAGTTAGTTAGGCAATCATTGCTACCAATTCAGCACATCCGTCATCACACATTCAATTATGTCAATTCTAGGCCTATCGCAAAACATCAATTCCGATTAGTATAGAAGAATCCACGATTTGAATTAAGAACGTCCTTCCTTGAGTCATCTAAGAGAATCACGTACACGTCTACCATCTTTCAAATGTGTTCGTCCTTTGTATACTCCTGGCGACGTCAGTCCTGTGGCCTATGGGTCATGGACCCATCACACTTCCGTTACGCTGCTATGGTGCCACTTGGTCGTCGGTCCTTTCTTGCATGTCGGCGCTCATCGAAGGATTGTAAGGGTTAGAAGTTACGGAGATAGGAGAGAGACAAAGGCGGACGACACAACTTCCTTAAGAGTTCAGACATGGACCAGGACTAGGGACGACGAGACCAAGGAGAAGATCCTAACCCGAGAGTTACAACGATGCCCTTATAATTGTGGCACGTAACTACCCAAGCACATAAAAATCAAGAGATATCATCACATTATTTCACACTAGTATGCACCTATCTCAAGGGATATCGATTTATGCATTCATAACATGTTCATATAATCATCTTTATGTGTGCGCAGAACAAGCTAGCAACCTATCATTTCATTCACCAATCATACTTGAGAGACTAGGAACATGTATGCACAGACTGACATGGGACATATATGGCATAAGTTATGCAAGACCTAGCAAACATCACAGGATATCCTATGAATGACTTATCACTCAATTTAGATACACACATAAGCAAGTCATAATATTGTGAGATTGAGGCAAGCATGCTAACATGCACCCTAAAAATCATGTTGAGGGTATGGGCAGTTCATGCAGGGTTGGTATAGCAACTATCTCATCACATACATCCATATTCACATAGTAAGACTAAGACGTCACACAATCATATGAGGGCTTATAACTGGGAGGCATATATCCTACATGATACTAGCAATACTTATTAAACATGTACACAGTCATGAGGTCCAATGAGGTTTATCTGGCATGCTAAGTCATCCAATTCACGTTTTAACATACAACGAGAGTTGAGCACACTATCATGAACCTAGTTCATAGGGAGACGGTAATCATGGGGATTCAATACATACGACACATACATCTACTCATAAGTGCAACCATGCAAGGTACCAGGCAATTCATGCTGAATTATACCAATATACAATTTCATGAAATCACAAGGAGACTATCATTATAACTTGACAGAATTATCTAAGGGCAATCACCGACTCACCACCCCGTTTTCCCGTGGGACGCTTGTGTGACTTGCTGGGTAGGACACAAGGACATTCACGCTGTTTCTGATAGATGAGGGTAGAACTCGTGTTTAGACTCTTGTGACAAGAAGACATGATTGGCCATTACGATGATCGAAAGGGATGACTCCATAAGATAACTCACTTCTATCTCGAAACGATTTAAATCCTTACTCCCACTAACATACTCAGGTAACCCTCACACCTGACACGATTTCCGAAGGTATTTAGTTGACCGACCCAAATTCCCCGTGAAAGACCCCAATCACATGTACGAGACTCGATAGAAGCATCGATGGTGGGATACGAAACAAGACTCTAAACAGGGGAGAGGATGCTTCTCGACCCTTGCTAACATGCCTAGATGTTTTGGTTGGGCGGATGACAGAGTCAGAACCATCAGGGGGTTTGAATTATGAAAGGGCTATTTCGACAAAATAGGAATTCCGATTACATAAGAACAAGTTTTTCTCCCACTATCCCGTTCGCACGGTTATTCAACACATGATTCAAGTCAAGGCATATCGATTAGTTTGCTATCCTACGCACAATAGCACTCAACACGAAAGCAATCAACAAGATTAATATGATCCTCTTCGAGGAGGATCGCCCTCGGGTCCAATTGCATATATGTACATATATAAACATGAGCATAGAGACGATCTATGCCGTCCTTCGAGGGACGACTGACCGGAGGGGCAAAACCTCACGGCCTCCTAACTCAACACTCCAACCTCCGTGGTGTTCCTTGGAGTCTTCTAGGCCCATCTGTAAATAAAAGCTAGTATTTTGCCTACCGTTCCCCGAATTCTACATCCATAAGGGAAGTCTACCGCTTGGGTCTCTACCCACGAGATTATTTCCCCTTTATTCATTTTAGGTTTTAAGTCCAAGTAAATTCATTTTGCCCTTTATAAAATATTTTCCAAAACCATTTGAAAACATTGGGCGATTTTCAAAACCTCTTCAACCTATTGTACCCGGATTGCATAACCGCGGCTCTGATACCACCTTTGTAACGGCCCGGGATTATGATTCCCGAGTTACGTTTCGAGGGATGAAACCCCTCGTTAGGATCTTGCGCTCCGAGTACAGGTTGAAGGTTTGAAACCGAAGGGTTGTAGTTTAAAGCGGGATTTCGCACCCAAATCTGGAAGGTCCGTTGAAGACCCCGGGGTAAACCCCTGTACCTGTCCTAAGTCTACAACGCGAGAAATCTTTTATCATGCAAAGGGCATAAGTTCTGAAAATGATACAACCAGTGCCACGGCAGAGCCGGGTCAAAACAGAGTATAAGTAGGGAGAATCCCAAAAGCATGAATCTGGTGAAGTCAAATTTCAACACTCACTCTCCGCCATATGAATAGACCCCGTCATAACAGCACAAAATCAAGTAGTGTATCGGGTACCTGAAACTATACCACCAAGTCAGGCCAAGAGTCCGCCCGCGGGTCCTCTGACCGCGCTGAGGACATATAATACGCCTATACCTAGAATAAAGGATGCCTTCATGCATTACTGGAATATTAACCACACTATCATGTTCCTAATTCATATGTGCATAATATTAAGTAAGGCCTTAACAAAGAATACCAAGTGGTATATCCCTCTTCTACCACCACCCCCCTTACAGATAGGGTGAAGACTGGCCAGTTCGATGTTATAATCATATCGAATCTCATCATCATATCATATCTCATCATCATATCATATCTCATCATCATATCATATCTCATGCCCATCTCGTATCTCGTGATATATATAAATGACTCGAGGAGGACAACACCCGATGAAGCTGGGCTGCCCTATGACCCTAGCAAGGACTCTAGGACTCACAGATAACGGCCGTTCTGTATTCAAACGCATACAGAATAAGGATGCTCATTCGTAAATGCAATTCCTAAGCATGATACTACATGAGGTGCTCTTATGCATATGCAACACCTACATACTATATGACACATCAGGCAGGAGGTACTGGTTACTGAGTAAGCCCCGGAGGTACTTACCTGGCTAGAAGATCACCAAAAGAAGAATCCAGCACACAGTAGTCACGATCACAGAATATCACCTAATCACATAACGAGAATATACTAAGTATACTTCTATAGCCTTTCTAAACACATATATTACTCGCTCAAATTAGCAGATAGATAAGTAAGCTTGAATCAATCATACTTTCAATTTATCTCGATCAACCATCTCTTATCTCATACCATTCATCATAACTTGTCAACTCATCAGTTTTAAAAAAATATACTCCCTATATATATATATATCATACTTAGCCAAATTTGCATATTATATCATCATCATAAATATCAAACATTAAATTTCTTATGAAATTCACCACAATATCCCGCTATTAATCATCGTCTTATTCCCAAGTTAGCTTCAAATCCGAATTAACCAGTTAAGGGTTCTGACCCCTTGAAAATACTCAAAAAAATTCCTTTTTCAATTTAATTATTAAATCACTTTTCAACCTTGAAATTCTTTTCCAAATTCTTTTTAAATCTTCAAGTCCAAATAATGTTATATTTTAAACCCCCAATAATATTATATTTTATGTTAAATATCATTAATTTATTAATTAAATACGGATAAACCCGAACCGAACCGATATAATAATTCCACCCGGTCTAATTACTAAAGAAAATGCAATTGGAAAAGTGGGGGCCACACGAGCCAAGTCAGCTCATCTCCTTCCCGATGAAGCAACTCTCGCCTGCGCTTCCTCGCTCGCGACCATGGCGCCCGACGGAGCTCGACCCACCTCCGGCTTCCTCCGCCTACTCGACGGCGCCTCGGAATCACAGGCTCCTCGAGCTCACACTCTCACACAGGCCCCAGCTCCCTCGCTCGCCTCATTCTCGCTCTGCTCGCGCTGCTCTCGACGCTCTCGACGTTGCTCGCTCGTACCTCTCTCGAGCTCGCCGGAGATCTCGAGCCCACCCGAACGCCCCACACTCAGCCCACGCTCACTCCCGACTAGCCTAAGCACCGAAAAATACTAAAAACGAATTGAAACGAGGATGAATTCGGAGCTCACCGAGATGGATTTTTCGCGACTTTGGAGCTCTCGATCGGAGTTCTGGGCTTCGCCGGTGGCTTGCGATAGCTCGTCGGATCTGTACCGGACATGGGTGAGTGTATTGGTAAAGACCGAAGGCGATTTCGATCGGAAACGAAGGAGAACGGCTTACCGGAACGAGGCCTTGCGAAACAGAGCAAGGAGGCTGTTCGGGAGCCCGTCGACGGCGCTGGTGGCTCCGGGGCTTCTGGTGGTGCCTTGGCAGATGCTGGCGATGGTGGTGGTTGTCCGGCAAAAATGGAACGGCGGCTAGAGGTGGTGATCGGCGGTGGTTGATGGAGCAACGGGGAGCGAGAGGTGGCGTTTGAAATGGTGAACCGATGGGGCAGGAGGAAGTGATGGTGAATGGAATGGTGAAGGGTAGGAGTGGTTGATGATGGTGAATGAAGAATGACGGGGGTAAGGGGGTGATTTGAAGGAGGTATGGTGAGGGTAGTGTGTTGAATTGGATAAACAATACCCGGAATGGAACCCGAATACGCGAATTTTGAATCCCGCAATTAGTTTCTGAATGTTAGTTTTCCCGACTCTTGCTTTCTCGATCAATTATATTTTTAAAATAGGCAAGGATATCGTCATCTGATAATTATTTTTAATTTTCGAGGTGAAAGGATGGAAATCGTTCGTTAAATTTTATATTACGGTCGGAATCTGCTAAACGAGCTTTTAATTCGATTTAAATTCATTTTTAATTTCCTTTTTCCGAAAAAAAATAGGATTTGAAAATCCGAGCCTTTACAAGATGGCCGTGTCAAAACCAGCGTGTTTCCATAGGTTCTCGTCAGGCACAGATTTCGACTTTGTTTCGGCAAGGGCCATTATTTGTATATGTTCATTTTTGCACAACGAATTAATTTCCGTCCAAATTTTGTCTTTCTAATGCCTCTGCAATTCCAATAACTTATTTTCATTTACAACTCGTGATGATATGAGGAGAAAAGGTAAAATTCCTCATATCGAAAAGTTTTTTATGAGGGATTTCAAGGGGAAGATAACCATAACCAGGACAAAAAACGATTTTCCAAGGTGGCGGTAACACACCAGAAAAGACAGGGCGGTGAGTTTGCCACCAAACCTTAGAGCTACACCCAAGATTTAGAGTCCATGGGAGTACAAACATCATAAACATACATGAGCGAAATTTACAAGGCCAAGCTGAGATATCGCCCAACAGCCACGACAGTTTACAACTGAAGCCGACAAACTTTGAGCACCTAAACTGCATTATAGATGAGGAAACCAAAATCCTAAAGTAGCCATGAAAGACCATGAGTTTACCATTTTTTATAAATGAGATCATACAATAATTGTGATGTAAATTTGATTTGAATTTATACAAAGCATGATGCTTAGTGGTGCATATGTAAACCATAAATCTTACAATCATAGAATGAACTTTCTGTACAAGACCTACAAAGATGAGTCCAGTGAAGTTCCAATGACAGAACATTTGAGATGCAAGAAAAAAATGAAATGTCTTGCAAAAATCTAGGTTATCAGTTGAACAACACATTTGAATGGCAATCTTGGGAAGTCGATTGGAAGAGCAATAAACAGCTGAATCACCAAGGCCAAAGACCAACGGATGGAGCGACACTAACATCAGTTCCACACACACTAAGTGCCAGAAGGCAGGCTTGAACACCAAAGCCACCAGAACCAGCAATGGACACTCCGCGCTGGAAGCATCCCACTCAGCAAACGAGAGGGTGGTGAGCGGATGAAAAAAACAAATATGTTTTAGAACATCAACAAAGATAGCATGGAACGCCAACAATAATGCATTTCTAAACAAATTAGATTTGTAGCTAATTGCTTTTGTAATTTGTTTACTATTAGCTCGAAACCATGTAAGATTCAATGCAATTTTCAGCAGAGATTGACAATGAAGGCAATAGAAGCCACCAAGACAAATAACCATAATTGCACGAACCAGGCAACAAGTACTGCACTGACGAGGAAAAGCGATCAGAGGAAGCCTACCAGCCAAGAAGTGATAGAGCATCATGTCGAAATGATAGAGAATTATCCATGATCCCTTCAGCAGGGAATAAGTTAACCATTCACAACGAGAGGTAGTCCAATGGCCGCGGGTGGAAAGACAAATGGCCTGAGAACCTAGCTGTTCTAACCCAAGAATCCAATCATAGGAGCCAAGAGGAGCAACAATAGGTATAACAAGCGAACCAGTTAGACAAACTTTAACATACTTAAGCAAAACTCCATAGGAATTTTCCTTAAGCAGTTTAACAGACCCCAAGGTCATTTGTTCACCATCAATTTCACCCCATTTTCCATCCATCTCAGAATTACAACAACCTCTCATCAAGACATGAAAACTCATAGGTCCCTAATAAACATCATCAGGGATATATACCCAAACTGGGTGGGTTCTAATTGGAAAACTACTGCACAAAGCATAGCAAATTAACCACATATCTGCGCAACAGGCTAAGAACAGACATTTGTAACCAAATTTTAAGAGCACCATATCTTCATTCAACCTAGGTAAAGGAACCATAACAGCCCCAAATACCAAAGTTTTTTCAAGGCCCGGAAATCGGGGGGTAGGGAGTGTAGAAGCGTAAGCCTCTAACACCGGGTTTTTCAACCACCCATGGATGGTGCATTTCATAAAATTTCGAAAGCATATAAATGAAATCGGGAGAAAGATGATGTAAATAGACCTGGACTTTAGCAGTAGCTATACAAGTGTGGAGTAGGGAGAGAAAATCTCACCCAGAGCAACACAGGAGGACCCGGTAATAGGACCCGCCACCCAACCGCAACCACCAGACATGGGGAGAACGACCACCGTATCCAACTCGGCACCAACCGAACTGAATACCAACACCACTCTCACCACAGCCCCATAGAACTTCAGCTTTCTAATCCCCCAACCATCACAGAAAGAAGCGCCACCGCCGACACGCCCCCACATCTCCCACGCCTGCTTGACGGCGCACCACCCCCCCTCCCGCCCCTTCCGACGAGTCAATTTTTTCCTCTTTCTGAAATTCCTCTCCACCATCTCAATCCTCCGACTACCGATTTCACTACTAAGGAAGCTTCGACCACCGAACTCGCAATCCAAGCATAGCACCCGGATAAGGAGAGATGGAGGAGAAATTGGAAGATTCAGGGGCGTGAGGACGCCGAGATTGAGGCTCGATTCAACATCGAGGTGGGTTTGGAGGCTTGAAACAGGCCGAGGCTCGCCGGAGATCACAAGAGTTTTGGGTATTGAGGGTTTTGTGGGAGGTAATTGGGGGCGCGTGAACAAAGAGTTCAGCGCGTTCTTCATCTAAGAGGAGCGTCAATTAATAGAAGAAGCGTCGATGGAATAAGAATTAATTAGGGATTTGGATATTTATTGTTACAATTAAATCATGGGCAAATCTGTCATTAATAAAACAAAATCTTCAAAGGTATATTTACTAAAACAAAAATTGAAAAAGGGATAGTTACCCCATTTAACCTTTTATAAAAGAGGGACGCAAAGACGATAACTTCTCCAGAATTTATGACTTCCGTTTACACAAGTAGTATCCACTATCATTCCAATTCAAACAAAATTCAGCAGATAAGGCTTTCCAATTCATTCCAATTGATCCATATCAGCAATAATATTCAATAAATCAGGCTCAACTAAGAATCCAAATCACTTAATCAAATCATCTTACATCTCAGCATATTCAAGCACGCACAATGAAAAGGCTAATTTCGAACAATTGATGATGTTTTAATCAGCCTACCACTAGATGTACAATTTCCAAAATTTTCTCATGAATTTCCCAAATTGCAGCTCGTTAAGGGAATCGAAATTACCTGCGTTGAAGTCGAGTCGCATCCAGGAGTAGCAGTTGGTGAAGCGTCGGCGACCCTGGTGTGGGAGGTAGGAAGTGGATGAGCGGGAGCTATTGCAGGGGAGCTTCGGAAGGGGAGGACGGCGGGTTGCGGGGCAGGGGATTGTGGATTCACCGGTTTAGGGGAAGCAGCGATAGGGCGGCGCCGGTGAAAGGGAAGGGGAGGGGATCTGAGGAAGGGTTATCGCAGGCGAGAGGTGAGCGCCAGTGAGAGGTGAAGGGTTCGCCGGCGGGATGGCTGACTGGAAGAAGAAGGGAGGTGCTGGTGGCATGTGGGGATTGATCTCGGCGCGGAGGACGAGAGAGGAAATGAGGCAGCCATGGAAGAAGGAAAGAAGGGACGTGGATCTCGGACGGGAGATTTGGGGGTTCCTGTGACGCTCCAACAGCACTCAACTGAAGTGCGTGGTCTTCCATTGCGATTCTCCGCCCTCGGTTCCCTTTTTTACAAATAAAAAAGGATCAGGTTAGCCCTGCTAATAAACTTCCCCCCCCCCCCCCCCCCTTTTTAAAGCAAGATAAGAAATTCAGTTATCTAAACAAGTCTAGAAAAACCGAGAGACCGGACAAGCCGGTAGATGGACTAACCATCATGTACAACAGAAGCAAAAACTGAAGCAAATGACAGAAATAAATGACAGAAGCAAATGACAGAAAATAAAAAACTAGGAACGTACAAGCCATCCTACACTGCGCAACACAAGCTAAAGAAGAACGAAACGACCGGCCAAAGGGACAACGCACACAGCGAACTCTGGGGACCAGCGGACACCTCAGATTATGGACTCGAAGAGCCTTCAGATGTCAATCGCACGTCCACGACGTCATCGAACATGATACATCAATCAACGCTCACAAGAAGCCTGCAACACAACAAGAATAACACAGTACACTAACCCGCAATACAACCACAAACCACACCCAAGCACAATCAAACCCCAAGACCTCGTCTCAACCCTCAAGGACGATAATAAAATCGTGGGCGGCTATCACAAGGATAAGCCTAAAAGAGGCGATACAAAACAAGGCAAGGAAGAGAAATCGGGCAGAGATGAACCAGAAAGCGACTGAAAGAGCGGACTACAACAAACAAAAAGGCTGGTGGCGCCGATGAGAAGGACCGACCGAGGCCGAAGCCAAGGACAGAGGCGAGGGAGAACTCGAAGAGGGCTGACCCAAGAGCTGAGCCGAAAGGCGGAGCCGCGGAAGCCCTAAAGTGGCTGGAGTCGAGGACGGCGGAAGGAGGGGCCGCGGTAGTCAGTAGACGAGTGGTTGTGGGCAGCCGCCAAAGAGGGCGGCGACAGAGGAAGCAGCGGTGGGCGACAACGGGCTATGGTGGTTGGTAGCGGTGGCCATAGAGGCGGCAAACCAAGGTCGTGTAGGTGCTGGCGAGCGGCGGGAAGCAGCAGGCGAGGGATGAAGGCAAGCGATGGTGGGAGGCGATGGGCCATGGTGGTTGGCAGCGGGAGCAGGCGGTGTGGTGGTGGCCAAGGCGGCGGCAAGCCGTGAAGGAAGGGTTGGAGCTAGAGGGGGCGGCGGCGCCCAAACCTCTCAAAATTATTAATTAACTTTCCCCTAAAGTGTGCTAGTATTATTTTAAAAAGTTAATATTTTATAGTAATTTTTAGCTCCTTAAAAAACGTGACAAAATCAAACAATTTATATTTTAGAATGGATGAACTAAAATATGTCATTTTAGAAATTCACACCATTTTTTATAAAGCAAGTAAAAAAATATATATGTATATATATTTGTCGAAAGTAGGGGTGGGCAAAATTCCCGCAAATTCCGATCCCATCCCGGTCCCGTCACGCAAAAACTATACGGGATGGGACGCGGGACAAGAATTTCTTATCCCGCAAATCCCATCCCGTCCTGCACATTATATATAAATAAATAAATAAATTGCAATAAAAATATAGTTACGACCTTATTCTCTACTAAAACATAGTCCCGTCCCGATCCCGTTCGAAAGTTAGAAATGACGTCTTTTTCTCTACTAAAACATAGTTACGACCTTATTTATGAATGAGTCATTCTTAGGGTTGTGCAGAAAAATACAAAAAGGTTGACACGACAGGAAATCGCAATAAAACGATACGAAAAATGCGTAACGATATAGATATATATGACACGATTATGACATGAAACATTAAAAACACGACAATAAACGTGTCATGTTCGAATCGACACCATTGTGTTGGGTGTACAACACTATCAATATCATGAAAAATACACACTACGGTCCAGAAAAATCATTAGTTTCTTTTATTTTACTTATTTACTTAGGGTCATTACATACCAACTATTTCAAAATTGCTAAATAAAACTTAGAAAATACTGTAATATTTATATTTTTAAATGAATTCTCTATTCGGAAAATATGTCATTTACTATTTACGCACGCTTTTTTAGGTAACTATAAAATTGTTAAAAAGAATTTATAAAAAAATAGATATTTTATATACGTAGTAGTTTTTATCATTCTAAAAAAACATGTGTGAATAATAAATGATACTCCATCCGATCCAAAATAATTATCGTTTTAGCTCTTGACACAATTTTTAAGTAAAATATTAATTATCATTGGTTTTATACATTTTTTTTTCTAAATCTTGTATCAATTATTAAATGTTTACCAACTTTTTCAACCAATAAGTGGAGAGTTTGAAAGAAAAAGTAGTCAACAAATACAACTTTCAATAACGATTATTATTAACCAAATTATTAAATTGCCTAGAAAACATAAAATGACACTTCTTTTGAATCAAATTCAAAAATCTAAAACGACAGTTATTTTGAATCAAATCTATATCTATCTATATAATAAACCTTAAAAGTTGTGTTCATGGGCAATTTATTGCCATTATTAACTCCACAAAAAATTTGCTATTTTTTTCTTTTATGCACAATTTGCATCAATGTAATTTCTTTAGCCCAATGGTAGTGGTTGTTGTTGAGAATCCCTTCATCCAAGGTTCAAGCCTCAACACCTACATCTTTTGTTTTTTTTTCCTCATTGAAAGCAAAACTCATTCTACGTTTTTTTTTATATATTGTTAATAATAATATAACACGTATATTTATGGTTAAATATATAGTTAAGAATAATCCATTAATGATTAATCTATAAAGCTATAAAAATAATAATAATAATAATAGTGATATAATAATAAATATATGAAAAGAACATATTTATGTTCATATAAATAATTCTTATATTTAAATTAAATTGTGTGGTTAAAATCAAACATTTTATATTTAGAAGCATAAATGACTTTTTGGCTTCTTTTTTATAAAATTGAAGAGATTGATGTAGGTGAAGAGTTTTGTTTTTTGGGTGGAAAGATATATGAAAAGTTAAGTAAGTTTTTATTGTGACATGTGATATATCTTTTCACATTCTAATTAATTAATTTTTTAAAATCACATTAATTGCTTTTAATATTTATAGTTTTTTGAACGTGTAGTATAAATACCAATTGATCCATGATGGACATCATCCCTATTGTGTTGTGAAAAAACACACCTCTAAATTCGATCTTTACCAAGAAATGGAAAATCTATATATTCTTTTTTGCTTCATTTTCTCTCTATAAAATTTAATTGTTTGCTTATATATTGTTATGGTTTCTATTACTTTCTTTATATTGATTTGGTTTCATTCACCCTTTTTTGTTTGATAACCAGGAAAAGTGGAGCTTTGGTGTTCTTCATCACTATGTTCATAAATTCCATTTTGATTATGCTTGAGGTAAAATCAAATTTGCAATGTAATGTAATATTATTGCAATATCTTACCTTGATGTTTTTTCTTTCATTTTCGTGTCAAGTTATAATTAAGAACTTTTATATATATTGACATTTTTATATACTCTAATTTGTGCGTATTATTTGAATTATTTTGAACGAGTGATATTTTGATTTTATAAATATGATTAGTTAGTATTAATTGTTTTAAGTGTTAGGGTGATTTTCTCAAAAAAAAAAAAATTGACCCAATCAACAAAGAGAAAAATAGACAAATTTAGTAAGGAAATTTTTAAAAAGTTTTTTTTCTTCGAATAATAATAATAATAATAATAATAATAATAATAATAATAATAATAATCTTATATATCTTATCTTTCTTATATTATATAGTTTTTGCTTTTTGTCCATTCAATACCCACGTACCATTGAACTCTATTAAATGCGAAATTGCAGGAAAATTGATTTACCTTCCCATTTTATTTTTTTATTTTTTTTAAAAGCTATAAAATAATGATTTAATAAAGCTTATATTTATAGTTCAATATATATATTTAAAAACAATTCATTTGTGTAGATAGTTAAAATATATCATGCAAATAAAGCTTATATGTATATATAGATGATATAATAATAAATATATGTTCATATACCTATACCTAAATAAAGCTTAATTGAATTAAATGTGGATAATTATGTTTTTTTATATAACGATAATTAAGTTAAAAACAATGATTTAATAAAGCTTATATTTATAGTTAAGTATATAGTTAACAACAATCCATTTGTCTATATAGTTAAAATCATGCATTAGATATGTATATATAGATGATATAATAATAAATATATGCTCATATATATAACTACATAAATAAAGCTTATATTTAAATTATAATGGGAAAATGAAAAGTTGTCAGATTTAGAATGCATTAGTTTTAATTAATAGGCAAATGAAAAGTTGAGGCAAATGAAAAGTTGTCCACTCTACTTAATTGAATTAAATATGGATAATTAAGGTAGATTGAAAGACAATTTTCTTAATTAAATAACGGAAAAATGAAAAGTTGTCAAATTCATACAACCAACTAATTATTTATCCATCTTAATTAAGTTGGCTTTTATATTCATCTTCATTTGGGAACTTCCCACCAATCCAATCCTCCGTAGCTTCTCACTCTCTGAATTTTTTGTATTTTGTTTATTTGCTTTCATGAAAATTGATCTTCTTTTAATTTGATTGATTCTATTAACCCCTTTCTTTTTCTATTTTGATAAAGATGTCTATTGATTTGAAATTGATTCACTCCTTGGATTTCGACAGAAGTAAGATCTACATCGATCTCATTCCCCGATAAAGACAACAATGACTGACTAAGAATTAAACCATACCAGTAAATCTCCTTAAAATCTACGTAATGTTTTATTTCTTTATTTATTTATAAACTCAATCCAATCAGACTTGCATATTTGATACAAACAATGTTCCATGCTCTGCTGCCCTAGATCCTAACATTCAGAAATGTGTATTATTTAAGAATAAAATTGTTGATTTGGATGAACAAAAATCCTTGATTTGGATGATTTTGGGCATGTCGAATGATTGTACATTATCTATTAATCAATTTGGAGGAAAGTAGTAGAAAGGCAATGATATTATAAAGTGTGTATTATTTAAGAATAAAAATGTTTTGTGCGAAATTAATTGTGTTAATTATCTTTTTCATAATCAAGTATTAAATGTGTACTTGGAATATTTATATCCATTGTATTTTTTCAATTTAAAGAAAATAACAAGTAACTGCAATGTGGATCTCTTGATCATTTTAGCCAACAAAGGTAAGAGGCTTAACAACATTCCATGAAATATTTGTACTTTCATAATACTGATAATAATTACTAGGTGATTTTTTGAAAATTTAAAAATTAAATAAATTAATAGGTAATTTTTTTGAAATAATAACGAGTAAATAAATTAATAGGCAATTAAAAATTAAATAAATTAATATGCTCAGTTGTATTATATGAAATAGTTTTAAAAATACAAGTATTTCATTTTAGCTTTAACAACTCTATATTCGAAATAAATACACAAAATTTTAAATTTTGTATGGATATATTATTAATATCATATCCTCTTACATAGCATGCACGTTCAATCACCATTCATATAATTGATAAAAAAAAAAAAACACATGTCCCGTGCGTAGCACGGGTATGCCACCCTAGTGTAGTATATTTTTCCGAACGGTGAGTACTAAATAAGTAAATATCACCTATCCATTATCAATGTATCACTAAATATTGATGCCGACATATCACATAACAGATAAACTTTGATTGATATATTCTTATCATGTCGGATTTTAAATCTTACCAAATGCAGTCGATGTATCCAATATTTTTAACACGATATACTCTATATCTATTTGGCAAAACATGTCATTAATTATTTACACACGATTATTTAAGTCGTTTGACTTTGTTGTGCGTTTTATAAGGAGTTAAAAACCATATAAAATATTATTATTTTTTATTAATTTTTTAAAAGAATATTATACATATTAATACTAGGTTTTTTTTTGCTAAGTGGCCATTTTGGAACCAAATTTTAAGTCATAGGACACAAGGGTTACAATATTAGGTAAATGTCCATAATTTCCAATTATACCCCTGCCATACTAATCCCGTTTGTTTCTTCATTTTCACGGAAGGAGAGAAACACAGGGCACAACTCAGAGCGACGAAGAAGGGGGTTTCGATCTGGCTTCAATTTCTCTAGCAACGCAGTTGATTTCAGCCCCAATTTTCGACGATTTCGAGCTCTTCATTCAGATCTGAAAAGAGATCTGGTCGGAAATAGCACTGTAAGCCAAAATTCGAGTTTCAACAGGGAAGCCAAAATTCAAAAACAGCATTATCTGTAATCTGCTTTGAATATAGTACTGTATTGTTGATGTAGTTGTGATTATAGAACTGTAGTTGTGATTCAACATGGATGCTTTGCGATTTTGGCATCAGATGTCGATTTTGATATAAGTGACTGGTGTTGTGATTATAGAACTGTAATCTAGATTGTATTGTTGATGTAGTTGCTGATTTAAGATGCTTGTGTTTTGATCTAGATTGTATTGTTGATATAGTTGCTGATTTAAAACAGGGACATAGACACTGTAATCACAGGTAAAACTTATAGATGTTTTCAAAACTATTAAAATAGAGACATAAACAATGACATATGCACTGTCACCACTGTGAAAACATGCCCATGGACACTGTAACAAAAAAGAAGACCCTATGATTATGGAAGAATAAACCCCAAAGGGGCTAATGAGAAGCCAAAAGAACATGTCATGTACAGTATGGTTTAGGGTTAAGTCTTTAGGGTTTAGGGCCAAGGCCCTAAATCCTAAATCATAAACCCTAAACCCTAAAATGTTAAGTACAGTACATCGTTAAGAGATGATTGATGTAATCAAATGGAAAACCCTAGGACAAGGCCAACAAAAATCCTAAAGAGGCTAATGAGAAGCCAAAAAACATGTGATGGACTGTTCTCCTTCATCATATGAATGGTTAAAACAAACATAGACGTTGTAACCACAGTTAAAACAGGGACATAGACACTGTCACCATTATGAAACAAGGGAAATAGACACTGTAATCACAGGTAAAACTTATAGATGTTTTCAAAACCATTAAAATAGAGACATAAACAATGACATATGCACTGTAACCACTATGAAAACATGTCCATGGACACTGTAACCAAACGTGAAAACTTTGAGGATGACAACAAAAATAATAAAACCTTGCCTTTGAAGTGGAATTATAGACTGTTGTAACATATAATAGGGATAAAACAGTAAAAGATTCAAAGAAACATATAAATTACTAGAGTTGTAGCCTACAAATACATAATCTAAGTGTCACCAATGGCTGTCACCACGAGTTTTACATCAACACAATACACAATAACCTGTCACCAATTCAAGTGTCACCATGGGCTATCACCACGACTGCTACAACAACAAAATATAGTCTAAACTGTCAGCAAATACACTGTCACCACATAGTTCAACTAACACAAATCTAAATTTCATAACTAAACAAATGTCCACTGCTTCTTCATGAGATCATATGCAATCTTCTCACGATATGCATTAACATACTCATCATTCACAAGCTGAATATCACCACCAAAAACCAGAGACTCAATGTGCTTGATGACGTAGACACCACAGCTACCTCTACATAAGAAGCAAAAAATAAACAATAAGAGACAAAAGGTGGACAGATAAAATGTCACAAAACAAAATACAACAAGATGGAAATTAAAACAGATGAAGTTACCCGTCTTCATTTTGAGGCAAGTCATCTACTCGGTCCATTTAAAAGGGAGTGTCATCCATCTTAGGAAAAAGACAAGCCTTACTCAACATAACAGCAAGCACTTCACACGTTTTAGCAAACTTCGAAAGCAGGTCTTCATTTTTAATGAAATTACGCTGGGAATCATAAACAAGAATCATCTTGTCGTCCAACACAATTTCAACGGCTACCCAGTGCATGTTGTCAAGATTGAAAGGAGCGTAAACCTTCTTAGCACCTTCCCAAGTCTTCCCATAATTTCCAGGATAAAGACCAAGGAAGTAATGGAAGAATTCGTCCGGAATGGCATCACCAGTTTTAAAAAGATTAACATCACAGTTCACAACCTTAGGGAAAACAAAATGGGGTCTAAAACAACACTGGTGGGATTTAGATCAGGACAATCATGAAGACGCTTTCTAAAATGATGAAGTGCTTCGTCTATGTGCTGTGAAAGAAAACAGAACAAACACTAACTGTCACCAAACTGATGGCACCAAAATATAAGCTGTAACAATACATATAAATATGAACTTACAATATCACGAAGCCATTTTGTCCTCCCCGATAATTCAGTGAAAAACACCTTGTTCATATCAATCTCACATCCACTGACTTTTCCATCACGCCTACAAAGTAAGATAACAAGTTAAATAAACATATTATAATAAGTGGCAGTACTAAGAAGAAAATAAATATCAAAACAAAAGTAGATAATTACCCAAGATCTCTAAAATTGGTATAAAATTCAACACGCTCCTCCGAGCTGAGAATGGAATGTTTAGGTACTTTCGGAAGGCGAGGTTTCTTCGGTTTACAAGGATTGGTGTAAGGAGTATGGGCTGCAGGAGCAGATTTCAACGCCCTATAAGAACGCCTTAGCGGAACTTCAAGATCATCCTCACCATCTGAAGGAATAGGGTAGGAAACATCAGTGATGTTATGAAATAGACTGCTTTTATCATCAATAACACCAGTTGCATCACCACTGTCAGCAAGCACATCCTCTTGGACATCAGAACTGTATCCAAGTATGATGCCAATACCATGATCAACTGTTCCCCTAACAACTTCTTCAGGAGGAAGGCAACTACTATCATCATTCAAATTAGCTGTAATCACAACTTTCGGATCAACAACACCACTGTCATCACATGCATCATTGGAGCACGGAAGCACAAGAGTTGCAACAATACCACTGTCATCACCGCAATCAGTAGAGCAAGGGAGAACAGTAGTGGAAACAACACTGTCACCAGGAACCTCTTTGAAAGCAACCATGTCCTCATTGATTGGATGTGAATCAAGAACTTGAGTAGGAGGAACAAAGCTAGCAGAAACAGACTCATTTGACCCAATTACTTCAGTTGGGGCAACACTCAAATCAACAGTTTCATTAAACGAATGAAGGATTTCAGTAGGAGCAGCAGAAGAAGAATCAACAACCTTTTCAGTAATGGCTGCACTCGAATTAAGGATTCCTTCATTTGACGGAATAACTTCAGTAAGAGGGATAGAACTGGTAACAGGCACATATTGTGATACAAGGACTTCAGTAATACCAACAACACTGTCATCAATCTTGATAGAAGGAGATGCAATGCCAGGAGAAGGGACAACACTGTCATCAATCTTGAGAGAAGAAGATGCAATGCTAGGAGAAGGGACAACACTATCATCAATTTTCAGAGAAGGAGATGCAATGCCAGGAGAAGGGACAACACTGTCATCACGTGTTTCCTTTGAAACCACAAGAGTGTCATCATCAGTGCAAAAAACATCAGCATCTCCTGAAGTTGACTCCTTAGTTGACTTAACAACAATATACTCCGGATGAGATGGGGAATCATTGGAAGAATCAACTGCATCACCCTCATTGTCATCACTTTCAACCGACCGCTCAATTACATGCCCATGTTCAGTCTTCTAAGAGCAGGATTCAATAATCCCATCCATAATACCCTTCATAGTTTCATCTCATGCCTTACGTTCCCTTTTCAGAACAACCTCACTGTCATCACTGGGGTGGTAGATACGTCCTTCAAGGTAAAACACTTTCTCCTCTAGGGTAAGAATCCTAGAAACACACTCTTGCAATTGAGCTTCAAAAGATTCAAAGGATTTTTTAAATGAAGTAACAACTTCTTCAAAATGAGCTTTAGTAACAAACTCTTTTGCCAACCCAGGAAGATCATCACTCGTAGGAAGCTCATCACCTGTGGTAGGGATAGATCTAGGGAGCTTAAACTTGAACCTCATGGGCTTGTCACCATGATCTACACCTTTTTCACCACCCAATGCATCTACTTCAACCTTGGCAGGAGACTCAGTCCTTGACGATTTCCGGGATGGAACCACCTTTGCCTTCTTCGTAACAGGATGATCTAGAGTAGAAGAACTTCTCAAAACCCTCTTCTTCTTGACAGACTCATCAACAGCAGAAGTGCATGTCACCACCTTACCCTTCTTCACAGGAAGAGGACTGTCACCACTCCCCATTGACCTTGTAACCAACCGCTTCCTGGGTTGGACAAGACTCTCAAATTCAGAACTACCCTCTGTGATAACTCGTGGTGTCACCACCACCTTTTTCTTTAAAGGTGGGGCTCTAACTATGTCCTTCTTCCTAGTAGGAACATTAGTATAAGGGATGACAGGTTCCACACCACCATAAAAAAGACGGCCACCTGATTGCCTGAGCAGATACGCTTGGATCCGTAAATTCCTTGGAGAAACTTCATCACTGGCTTCAGCATCCATACCAACAAAACAAGAAACGTAAGAATCAACACTTTCATCAGCAACTTCATCAGAAAAAGAAAGGCCAGGGCAATCCATAAACGACACATACAAAGAGTAGATAGTCCCCTATCAAGAAAACAAAAAATACAATTAAACAACAACAAATATAAAAAATGGAAAAGGGAAACTGAGATCAGAATAATAAAAGATAAGACAAGAAAGTATGCTTACCAAATCTTTGGAGAAAATATCATGACACTTATCATATATAATGCCGTAATCACGGACACTAGTATACCAGACAAGTGATGTTGGTAATCCATCACAACAAAGAAAGTGACAGTTACGTACAGATGCCAGCAAGCTTAGGGATTGCCTCTAAAATCCAAACCTGGGAAGAAAGCAACAGTAAGAACAGAAATAGAAGTAAAGAATAATAAATAAAAAGGAAAAAGAATGGAAACATAAAAGGAAAGAAAAGGGAAATACCAAGAATGCTATGGGATATCCAAGCAGATTATAACCAAACCTTGAACCCTTTTTTGGTGGCTCAAACCTCATACATTTCTTCAAATAACCAATTGTTTCCAGAAAAACAACCCGACCAAATGGATAAAGGTTTAAACGATCCAAATCACAGACAAGGTCCACATAACATTGACGAACAAGAGCTTTAGAACGCTGAGGGAGCAACACACCCTCAATCACTAACAAGTACGCCATGGAAAGCTTCTTTGGAGATTGAGTTGGCTCCTTGAGGAAAAGTTGAACAAGACCCATAAATGTACATTCAGATACACCCAAAAACTCCTCCATATCCACATGAGAAGAAGGAGGCATGTCATCACCAGGTTCTTTCCAACTCAAACCAGTTACACAATAGAATTCAGCTAGAGAAAACCTAAACAAATGTTGCCCAACTTGAAACCACATCTCATTAACTTTAGAAGTTTCAACTTCATGTAAGAGCATCTGATGCACAAGTTGCTAATAAAAATATAGAGAATCCCTAGCCCGTACAATTGAACCTAAACAACCATCTATAAGAGACACTCAGTCATCATGAGACAGACCATTCTTAATAGTTGTAATCAATTCAGGCTTTGAATACACATTAATGTGCCCATGAAAACGTTGTTCTTTGGGAACAACAAACTTGAAGGAAGCAGGTTGAATAGCAGATGGTGGAACCACAGTAGGAACTTCTGTATAGACAACAATTTCTTTACCTAAATAGCATAAATGTAGTGTAAAGATTAGCTTTCACAACAAATAAGATACTGTCACCAAAAACCAGCAAACAACAAATTGAACAACCACTTAAACTAACACTGTAACCACACCAAAAACTGCAAACACACAACAATCAGAATGTCATATGGAACCCTATCACCAACACAAGTAACAAACTGTAAACATAAATCAATTGTAACCCTGTCACCAGACTGTAACCATAATTAAAACAGGTAAAGAACTATAACTCTGTCACCAAACAATTAATATATTGTAACCCAGGCACAAGACTGTAACCAACCATTAAAACCAGTAATAAAATGCAAGCCTATCACCAAACAAGTCATAAACTGTAACCATATCACCAACAAAGCAACAAACTGTAACCCTGTCATAAACTGAACCAATGAATCAATTGCAACACTGTCACCAGACTGTAACCAACATTAAAAACAAGTAATGAACTGTATCAATGTAACCAAAATAGTGTAAAAACTGTAACCCTATCACAAGACTGTAACCAACCATTAAAACCAGTAATAAAATGCAACCCTATCACCAAACAAGTCATAAACTGTAACCCTATCACCAACAAACTGTAACAATGAATCAATTGTAACACTGTCACCAGACTGTAACCACCCATAAAAACAAGTAATGAACTGTATAACCCTGTCACAAGACTGTAACTAACCATTAAAACAAGTAATAACATGCAACCCTTTTATAAAACAATCCATAAACTGTAACCCTAACACCTGACTGTAACAAATTATCAGAAAACAAAGAGAAACAACAAATGCCACAAATGCAATAATGGAAACGAAATCAGAAGAAGAGACATTAACCATAGAACAAACTGATAGCCAGTAGACAACAACTGAAGCAACAAACAAACCCTAATACGTGAGGAAATGGCTAAATTAAACAAACGAATTGGAGAAATTGCATGTAAAAATGGATACTAGATCTCGACAACTAAAAGGAAACAAGATGAGAGGTTGCTGTCGAGAACATTGAAGCAGAAGAGTCGAAGAAAGTAACTGATGAATCCATTAGCAACAGATGATCAGAGAACCGAAAGGAAGAGAAGGGACTGCGGAAACGTCGATAAGAGAAAGTAGAAGGGGAAGTCCGACAGCAAGTTGGCGAGAACGGCGTATAGAACGACACCGATCAGAGGAGAACCGTCGAAAAACCGAATCGCCCGTGAGAGAGAGAGAGAGAGAGAGAGAGAGAGAGAGAGAGAGAGAGAGAGAGAGAGAGAGAGAGAGAGAGAAAGACGTTGGAGAGAAACTGCAAAGGTGATCGCGCGAGGGAGGACGGGAAATGTGGGAAGGAAGGAGTTAAATTAAATCAGGGGTAGTGTTGGTAGTATGAAAATATTTTGGTTCTTTACTTGGAAAGAAAAGCCTTTATTACATTTAGTAATTAGTCCAAAAGCCTTCGGCCTTTGGATCAAATTACTTCTTTTTTTTAATAGCGGTATTGAAGACCCAAATGTAAATGTAATAGCAAAGAATACCTCCACTCAGCGCACCACCAACAAGATCATCAAGATAATCTTCACAATTTCTTATGGCATCGGGTTCAGGATCGTAATACGCGGATGGAAGAGACATAGGTCCCCGGTCCTTCACAGTTGTGCCACCAGTTCCGGTTTGAGGGTCGTAAATATTGTTTATTAATCTCATCGTTCCCCGGAAAGTGTGATGAGATTGACTAATATAATCAGACTACATTAAAAAACCAAACAAATACATTTTTCAAAATAATACTCCATTTTAAACAGATAAAATTCAAAAGGTAAGTTCAGAAACTCACGAGGTAATTATCAACACAGTAGATTTTTCGTATGTCCTTAATTTTTTCCATTAACTACCTGACAACGAATTTTTTTTCAAACCTGTAATTAACAAGGATATTCGCCCACAAGTCGAGCGAAGTCTAGTCAGCTTCAAATTTGTTCATGTCATATGAGTGATGGTAATACCTAGCAGATGAAACTTCGGCTAAAAGTGGTTGAACTTCCTTCTCCAAATCCCACGCACCTTTAACATTTTTCATAAAATCACCCACTTTTTCCTCCAATATCTCATTTGCTTCTCTCTTTTCCGCCTTTTTCCTCTGATTTGCTGTCATTCGAGGAGGCATGATTCTTGAAAAAAAATACAATTTGGAGTTTAGTTAACTTAAATGGAATCTTGAAAGAGAAGATAGAATTGAAGAAAACAATCCAAACGACAGAGATATGGCAACAAAAACAACCCTTTCCTAACAGAAACTGTAAATTATACAGAGTATTTTGATTAGCATGGTATAATCAAATATGGAAAACATTCATGGGCGCACAAAAAAATTACATTTACAATAAAACAAACATACTTTGGGTGTCTAAATGGAGGAGGTTGCAGCGGAAGAAAGGGGGTCGGAGTCGGTTGAAGCACTAAATGGAGAAGGATGGAAAGTGTTGACGGGAAGCGTGGGTTATATCACTTATATGAAATGGTACCCAATGATTGATAAAGGGTAGAGTAAGACTATGTGAGTGAGAGAGAGGTTATAAAGTGAGTTTTAGCTTTACTCCGTAATTAATTAATACTCCCTCCGGTCAAATATATAGTACTCCGTATGTGGCAAGTTGGTCAATGGTAGCACGTAGGTAGTTGATGCTCTATTAATTCTTGTGCCCGACATTAAATGTCATGGTCAGATATTCAAACGGAGGGAGTATCACATTAAATGCCATGGTTAGATAGATGCAGAATTTTTAATTGTTAAATTTGGTAAAAATAAAAGAGATATAATATAATATATTTATATTTAATAATTCGGTAAAATCTTATAAAAATATATTGGTATCCAACAAAATTGGGTAAAATCTTACAATAAACCTATATTGCTATATTATGTTTTAGGCGAAAATGCATAAAACCACCCTTTATTCACCTTTGTTTGCAATTAACCACCCCTTATTCAAAAGTTTTCACTTAACCACCCTTTATTCACCTTTGTTTGCAGTTAACCACCCCTTATTAAAAAATGTTCACTTAACCACCCCTTATAACAAATTGTTTGCAAGTAACCACCAATCCTCCCATTTTTCTTTAAATTAAACTTCTATTAAATTCAACTTAAAAGTAAAAGACGAAAATGCACCCAAATTTTGTTTTACAGTTTTTATTTATTATTATTTATACAAAATTACCATTAATGTATGCAAGTTATGCCCACCTCTGATAGTAGGTCAGATGTAGTCATACCTCTTTCGGTCATTGACGCTTTATTTGCACCCTCCTCTGGAAATGCTTGATAGTAGACCTGTCAGAACACGATCCGAACCTGTCGACCCGACCCGAATTTTTTTGGTCAAGAGCCGAAAATTTTGACCCAATTTTTTTTTTCCTACCTGAACCCGAAAACTGGGTAATTTTTCGGGTCATCTGGGTTTAGACCCGGTGACCCGATTGACTCAATTGATCCGGTGAACCGATTAACCCGATTGATTTATAATTATATATGATTAATTTTTTATATGGAGATTCCAATTTATTACATTTTATAATTACAATCACTTGATCTTTCATTTTAAAATCAACTTTTATATTTATTTGTATTGTATAATACTCTCTCCGATCGATAATATTTGATTTTTAAGAAGGTAAAAACATTAAAATATTAAAACAATTCTATGCTTAATACTAATTGCATGAAATTATTTATTTTTAAAAAATTATTTAAAAATTTGATATTTTAGATATTTTTAAATTTTATTAAAAATTACAAGAAATAGTAAAAATCAAATATTTTAGATCAAATATAGTATATAATTACAAGTGCTAGAACTTAAGAACCACGTCTTTAATTTTAGCATTTTAAAATTATCACAAAACTACCAAATCATGATTTTTTAATTTAAAAAATAGAAATTGACAAACCCGAAATCGACTCAAAATCGGGCCAAACTCGAGTTCAAGTCAACTCGGATCTACACGGGACCCGTTTTACACGAAACCCGAAATGACCAAATTTGGGAGCATTTTCGTCTTTTACTTTTAAGTTAAATTTAAAGAAAAATGGGAGGATGGGTGGTTACTTGCAAACAATTTGTTATAAGGGGTGGTTAAGTGAAATTTTTTGAATAAGGGGTGGTTAAATGCAAACAAAGCTGAATAAAGGGTGGTTAAATGAAATTTTTTGAATAAGGGGTGGTTAATTTCAAACAAAGGTGAATAAAGGGTAGTTTAATGCATTGTCGCCTATGTTTTATACTCCGTATTGATTAATACTCCCTCATGTACTGCATAATTAGCATTAATTATTATACTAAATACACTCACTTTAAAATTGCCATAATTAATTCTTACTTGCTCTAAGAGTGACAGCTCACTCAAATGGGAAAACCAAACCATAATGAGCTTGGAAAAATGGGAAAGTGAAGTTAATAAATGCATTTTTTTTATAAAAAAAGTCTGATAATTCTAAAACATCTTACAATTATGATAATACTCAACACTATAAAATGTCTTACAATTTCAACTGGAGAGAGTATTAAATAAGCATTATTGTTCAACCACGCATATTTTTTAATAGCGGTATTGAAGACCCAAATGTAAATGTAATAGCAAAGAATACCTCCACTCAGCCCACGACCAACATGATCATCAAAATAATCTTCACAATTTTTTATGGCATCAGGTTCAGGATCGTAATACACGGGTGGAAGAGACATAAGCCCCCGGTCCATCACAGTTGTACCGCTAGTTCCGGTTTGAGGGTCGTAAATATTGTTCATTAATCTCATTGTTCCCCGGAGAGTATGATGAGATTGACTAATATAATCATATTACATTAAAAAACCAAACAAATACATTTTTCAAAATAATACTCCATTTTAAACAGATAAAATTCAAAAGGTAAATTCAGAAACTCACGAGATCATTATCAACGTATTAGATTTTTCGTATGTCCTTAATTTTTTCCATTAACTCCCTGACAACGAAATTTTTTTCAAGCCTAGAACTAACTAGGATATTCGCCCACAAGTCGAGCGAAGTCCAACCAGCTTCAAAATTGTTCTTGCCATATGGGTGAAGGTAATACTTGACCTTTGAAACTTCGGCTAAAAGAGGTTTAACTTCCGTCTCCAAATCCCACGTACCTCTAACAATGCAGATAAAATCACCAACTTTTTCCTCCAACACCTTATCTGTTTCTTTCTTTTCTATCTTTTTCCTCTGATTTGCTGTAGGATACTCGCCCACAAATCGAGCGAAGTCCAGCCAGATTCAAAATTGTCCTTGCCATATGGGTGAAGGTAATACCTGGCCTTTGAAACTTGGCTTAAGAGAGGTTTAACTTCCAACTCGAGAAATCCCACGTACCTCTAACACCGCGGATAAAATCACTCATTTTTTCCTCCAACATCTCATCTGTTTCTTTCTTTTCTCTCTCTTTCCTCTGATTTACTGTCATTCGATGAGTCATAATTTCTGAAAGAGATACAATTTGGAGTTTAGTTAACTTAAATGGAATCCTGAAAGAGAAGATAGAATTAAAGAAAACAATCCAAACGACAGAGATATGACAACAAAAACAACCCTTTCCTAACAAAAACCGTAAATTATACAAAGTATTTTGATTAGCATGGTATAATCAGATAGGAAAACATTCATGGGCGCACAAAGAAAAAATACTTTTACAACACAACAAACATACTTTGGGTGTCTAAATGGAGGAGGTTGCAACGGAAGAGAGGGGGTCGGAGTCGGTTGGAGCACTAAATGGAGAAGGATGGAAAGTGTTGAGGAGAAGCGTGGGTTATATCACTTATATGAAATGGTACCCAGTGATTGATAAAGGGTAGAGTAAGACTGTGTGAGTGAGAGAGAGGCTATAAAGTGGGTTTTAGCTTTACTCCGTAATTAATTAATACTCCCTCCGGTCAAATATATAGTAATCCGTATGTGGCAAGTTGTCAAGGTCGCACGTAGGTAGTTGATGCTTTATTAATTCTTGTGCCCAACATTAAATGTCATGGTTATATATTCAAACGGAGGGAGTATCACATTAAATGCCATGGTTAGATAGGTGCAGAATTTTTAATTGTTAAATTTGGTAAAAATAAAAGAAATATAACATAATTTATTTATATTTAATAATTCGGTAAAATCTTGTAAAAATATATTAGTATCCAACAAAATCTTACAATAAACCTATATTGCTATATTATATTTTATACTCCGTATTGATTAATACTCCCTCATGTACTTCATAATTAGAATTAATTATTATACTGAATACACCACCGACTTTAAAATTACCATAGTTAATTCTTACTTGCTCTAAGTGACAACTCATTCATATGGGAAACCAAAGCATCAAAAGTGAAAACTGAACTTGGGAAAATGGGAAAGTGAATTTAATAAATGTATATTTTTTTAGCAATTTCAACTGGAGGGAGTATATTTTTTAGCTCATCAAACTAAGTGCAAAAAAGTAATATGTCATATATTAAAAATCGGAGAGAGTATATACCTTGAATGAGTTTTTTTGAACAACCCCTTAGATTCTTGCCCGACATATGCTTGAGTATCATTCCAAATCGATCATTCCAAAAACTGAAAACCCAAAACAATACGTACAAATCAATTCGACATCAGCCATATGGGAAAGAAGAAAAACGTACATCAGCATGAAGTAGAAACTGGCAAAAGATCGAACCAAGACAAATCGGAACCTCCATCCAGTTTTCCTTTGGCTCGCTGGTATGGTGTTTTGACTTTTGAGAGGATTGTTGGTTTGCCTGGTGGTGCGTTGGTTGTCTACCCTCTCCCCGACGAGCACAACACTTGATGGAGGGCTGAATTCGTTGCTTGTCTGGGTTTTGGTGGGAGTGGCTTCGCCGGTGTCGGCCGCAAGGTGAATGGGGGTAACTGGTTCAAGGTTGAAGGCGAGTGGGTATTGGGCTCCTTCGATGTTGCTGTGCAATGGTGGGCCCGTGTTTCCTTTGCCTTTCAGAGGCGTTTGCTTGTAAAAAAATGCTTATGTTTAGTCTAGGGGGTAGGGTTTGACCTATGAGCTTAGGTGTTGGCGTGTAGCTTTGGTGAAAGCTTTTGTAAAAGCTGTTACATTTGCTTTTACTTTTTTGCTTTGGGCTAGTCTGATACTCTGATGGAAAGGTGCCGTGTAAAAGTGGAGTATTTATTTGCTAGTGGGTAGTGGGTACCCTCTTGTGGGATAGTCCATTCTAGTGGGTTAGGACTTAGGATTCACGTGGGTAGTAGTGACGTGGCATGTGTTGCGTTGCACCTATGTGGGTGGATTCTAGTGGGTAGTACTTTTGTTGGTAGAAATTTGCGGGTATTACATCTTTTAGTAGGACCCTCAGTTTGGTTGCTCTTTGTAACTTGTTGCCACTCATCTATCTATTTATGAATTGGTAGTGGTTGATCACTTCTCATCTACTTCAAACTCTTCAAGGCATTGGCATCATGGGGCATTGAGGTTAGGTCGACACCGCTTCCACCACTAGGAATGAATGGAGTCAAGATACGCTACATCCTCACGATTCACCGCTAAATTATTTTTTTTATTATAATTTTATTTTTGTAAAAAATTAAAAAAATATATTTATATTTCACTTAAATGTATTTATAAACTCTTATTGGAAAAAATTATGTTTTAAAAAAATATAAAATTTATTTTCTAGAGTTTTTTAATACTATTTTATCACTTTCTCTCTTCTTAATAATAATAATAATAATGGGTAACTTGTGCACAGGGCTTATGATTATCACTTTATCACTTTCTCTCTTTTTAATGGGTAACTTTATCAATTTCTCTCTTTTTAATACTATTTTATCACTATTATTATTATCATATATCCAAATATATGATAATAATAATAATAATAATATATTGTACGAGAATGGGTAACTTGTGCACAGGGCTTATGATGTGCATTATGTACAAAATATTATTCGGTGAAATTTGAAGCATTATTCGGTAAAATGTGAGTATTGTTTAGGGGAATGTGAAACATTATTTGGTGAAATTCGAGGCATTCCATATAAATTGTAACTATTGTTTAAGGAATTGAGGTTTCTTTTATTTGAAATGAATAAATAAAAAAACTAAACATTATTCGGTAGAATGTTATAAATTATTCAGTGGAATTGGGACGTTTTCATCTGAACTGAACGGAAAAAAAAAACATAACAGTGTTCGATAGAATGTTTCACATTTCACCGAATAATGTTTCACATTTCACCGAATAATATTTGTGCACAATGCACACCCTAAGGGGTGTGCACTTTGGAACCACTCCATATATTGTACATTATTTATATATGTATTATATTTTGGGTTAATTACTGTATTAATAGTAGTATATAATAAATTTTTCAAAAAAAAAACCACAACATAAAAATAGATAATAATAATATTTATGCAAACAATTTTATTGGAACAAAACAAGCATCGAAATACAAGAACAATAAAAAAAAACTTAACACATACGATATTAGTGTCTATGAGTAGATAAACAAAATTATTGTTTTTAATAATATCTAAAATAAATTTAAATTTTTTTATAAAGATAAAAAAACAACCGAAAATATTTAAAAATGTAAATAAAATACAATAATTTACATCAAACATATGGGAATGCCACTTAATTCTCCTCCAAGCCTCTAATGGATGGTTGTCACATGACCACGTTTTGTTCACCAAAGTTATCAACATCACTTTTAACCCTAAGGCCATGTTTATCAGTTACTATTCAAGATACTAAAAATACAATTTTTTTATTCATCTTTTTTCCGCCACATCAGCATAGCATCCCTTCTTTACTTTTTCCACTTTAACAATAACATTTCTAGCATCCTACAACCCATCTTTTTTTAACCCATTAAATTTACGAATATACCCATCTATAACAAATATTTTCAACATGTTTATAATATTATTATAATATTATATTAGTATTTACTTACTAAAATTTAATTATAAAATTTATATCATTTATAAAATGAATAAGTAAAAGTATTATAATAAGTAATCGGGCACCGAACGCCCAAGATCCAATTTACAAAGGAAAATTACAATATAATTATATCGAAAGAAATCATTTTTTTCAAAATATGTCGAAACATATTCAAAATTGATGTCTATACGTAGAGAAAAATGAATCTATTATTAATATGGTAATTTTTTTATAAAAAAATTTACATTTTAAATAGCGAAAATGACATTATTTGAATATAATTAAAATGTGCCAGATTAAATCTCAGTCGTTGATTCCCTTTGATCACAGCCGCTCCTTCCCACCGCCAGTGAAAGTGTGACACGGGTCCCCTCCCCACATTTATTACACCCATTAGCATCGATGCTTAAATAGCATCTCATAAGCATCCCTCTCCCCCCACATCTAATATTTTACTCTTTTTTTAGCTTTTAGCATCTTGAATAGTTCTCCGTTAAAGTTGCTCTAACTTCTCTCCCCCTTTATTTTATTAGTTTTTTTTGTCTTAAACACCAGCCCCCCCCAAAAAAAAATAAAAGTAAAATTAAATAATTTAGTAGTAGGGTAGCACTTCCGGACTCAATGTCGCTGTCATTGTCAAGGCAAATCCTTGACTTTTTTTGGCTTTAGAATTTGACCAAAATTACATATTCCTTGTCTCAATTCTCAAATGAAGTGTGATTGTGTGAATTTGTTTTTACATGTACTCCGTTAGAGGTGGCAATTCGGTTGTTCGGGTCGGATTCGGGTATATCCATTCGAGTTCAGTCATATGTCGGGTCGGGTCATGTGTTGAGTATACTTAGACCTGTCAATCGGGTCATTTAGATCGGGTTCGGGTTCAGGTCATTCGGGTCCCGAGTAAATCGGGTTTCAGATCAATCGGGTTACCGGTCATTCCAGGTCGAGCCAAACCGAGTTTATCATTCGGGTCTCGGGTAAATCGGGTTTCGGGTCAATCGAGTTGCCGCTCATTCCGGGTCGAGCCAAACCGTGTTTATCCCGGGTCCGGGTCGACCCATCGGGTCAAAAACTTGAACTTTTTGAAGATTTTTTTAAAATATTCAAATGAAATCAAAATTAAAATGTAATATAAATATGTCAAATTAAACTAAATAATAATATTATAATTAAATTTATTAATATCATTATAATATTAATATTATATTAATATTTTAAGCATAAAAAATCATATTTATACAAATAAGTGTTCTCCACATACTAAAATTATAAAATATATAAGTTATTTAACTTATGAGTGACCTTAACGAATACAATTGCATGATGAATCTGTGTGAGATCAATTTGGTGTCTTTGTGGCGTCTACAAAGTGCTGACTCACCGGGTCGATTTTGACTCAACGGGTTACCGGGTCTTGACCCTAAAAATATCGGGTAATTCAGGTTCTGGTGGATTTCGGGTCCCGGGTCAAAAACACCGGGTTCTAACCCATAAAATTACCGGACGTACGAGTCGGATTTTCGGATCGGGTCATGTTTTGACAGGTCTAAGTATACTGTATGTTCGGTCAGGGTCGGGTCAGTTTTCGGGGTCGTGTAAGTTAAGGTCAAATGAATTTCGGGTTGGGTCTAGTCGGGTCACATTAAGTTTTATTATAAAATGATGATTATTTTTTGTTAATCTTAATTATTGACCATTAAACTTCATTTATTTAGTATATTAGGTCTCATTATATGTCACTAGTACAAAAAAGCCCTTAGACAACGGTTATTTTACAAAACGCACAACGGTTTTGGAACCGTTGCATCAGCCCGTGTGGTTTTTGAACATACAACGGGCTGAGAATATGTTGAATTCGTGTAGTATATGCTTATTTGGTTCCAAAATTGGTTCCAAATCATATTAACCGGTTCTCTATCACAACGGTTATAACCGTTGTCTATGCACCTCCAAAATTGGTTCCAAATCATATTAACCGGTTCTAACCGTTGTCTAAGGTCACTATAACCATTGTCTCGAGTTAGGATATCCGGTTTTAACCGTTTTCTAATCACATTCTAACTGTTGTCTAAGGAGATTGTAATTGTTGTCTAGTGATGTCCACTAAAGTGACCATGTCTTTATATACATTTTAGCTCCTTATTCTACATACTTTGCATATTTCGGGCTGAGAATATGTTGAATTCGTGTAGTATATGCTTATTTGCAAGAAATAGAGGTCTACATAAGTTTTGGTTTAATATTATAGAATTTGGAGCCATTCCGGGATGGAAGAAGAAAAACAACTCGAGTTCGAGAACTACTCGATGTCGAGTAAAGTTCCTCGATGTCGACCGAAACCCAGAGGCACACCCGAGCTAAAGGAAGGAGAGGCTGCTCGAGAAGACAAAGACCAGGCCAAGATCGAGCAACTTTCCTCGACGTCGACCAAGCCAAAATCGAGCCGAAGTCCAGGAATCGACAAGGAGCTCAGCAAGGAAAAGTGAAGGTCGATATCGACTAAGTCAAGTCGATATCGAGTTGAGGCAAGTCGATTTTCACTCCTGGAGCCGAAATCGAGTTGTTGAGCTGAAGTGAAGAAAAGCCAGGTCGATATCAAGTGAAGCTACTCGATATTGAGTGGACCAACAGTGGCCGATTTCGAGCTTGTCCAAGTGCTTGTTAAGGTTCTATCCCGAATCCAATTGAGATATTTCAGAGAGAGAGAGAGAGAGAGAGAGAGAGAGAGAGAGAGAGAGAGAGAGAGAGAGAGAGGACGAGAAGAGTGAAGGAGCGAGAGCAATTTGGCTTCGATCGGTTGTAAGCTCTGTTTAGTTTATTAATGCAAGTTTCTTTTTTCATCAATGATGTCTGCAATTGCGATGAAGAGCGAGTAGTACACCCACTTCTAGGGTCGGGGCGAGCCCGACGATAGGCATGCATGTTTGAGGTAAAGATCCGACCTTTATCATGTTTTGAGCATCTACTACCTTTTGTGTGTTTATTACCTATCTAATAGAGATCCATGCTAACAACGTCGATTATAAACACAAAATCGGTAGATACAATTAGAGTTTCTTGAAAGAGTTGTCCAATTGTTGGAAAAGGCGAAAGCTTGATCATTCGATGCGATTTGCATGATTATCGTTATTTATCTTGCCTTATGCATGTTTGGTTATCGTTGTTGCAAACCCTAATCTTGGAAGTTTTCTTTTACATAGTTTATTTCGAATTCCGCAAGATTTGTCTTTTAAATTTAAGTTTCTGTTCTCCTGGATTTCGACCAACCCTTGGTCGACGTCGACTACTCATTCTCGATCAAGCAGATCGCTGTTGCTTTTGTCTCTGCGTGTTACTTGATTTCGACCAGGCTTCCTCGACTACGAGCAGCCAACTCAAAATCGAGCAGCTTTCTCGAGATCGACCAAAAGCAGCGACCTTTGTTTGCTCGGATTCGACTTACCCGGCCCCTGTCGACTACCACCTTGTCGAGGTCGAGTACCCTGTGATCGATTTATGTCCGTGAGATTCCTCTGCTACCTGATATCCGTTGACACGCTTCCTCGAAGATCGATCCTGACTTCCTGTTGCTACATCAGGAGGAGGTCTTGTAATCATTTGTGTGGGCAGAATTCGGTTTGATTTATTTTATTATATTTTGAACTCGATTTCCTTCTACAACAAATTGGCGTCGTTGCCGGGGAAGCAATCATTCGCGCCTTAGGTAGTTAGATCTCACGTTTTCCTTTAAGTTTTGATTTTGCAGTGTATGCGCCATTCTGGTTAACAACCTGAGTTTGACGCCTTAGACGACCCAGAACATCTTATACACATCCATTCTAGGTTGAAAAGGATCATGGCGACTGTCGAAACACAATCTGAGATGATTGAGAGGCTTTAGAGGGAACTAGATGCCAACAACGTTGCTCTCAACGCTGAGAGAGCACGCACTGCGCAGGAAGCAGAACTAAGGAGGCAGGCGGAAGCTGAGCTTGCCCAATTCCCTACCACTGCAGAGGATTACATGCACCCAACTCTTGTCGTGCCTGAATCGGCTATTCTAATCCCTGAATATAACTTTGAAATTCGCACTGCCTTCCTTATTGAGATTAAAAATAATGCCTTTTACGGAAGGTTTAATGAATGCCCTCTTGAACATATTACCAATTTTTATGATATGTGTCATACTCTTGCTGAAGGTACTACCCTGAAATATGTTAAGATGAAGGCTTTTCGTTGGTCTCTTGCCGGTCCAGCATTGAAGTGGCTTGAAGGACTGACTCCACGATCCCTCACAACATGGGCTGAGGTAAGGTAGGAATTTCTTAATAAATTCTTTCCTCCTGCCAAGACAGCGCTCATCCGCCAGAAGATTACAGCTTTCAAGCAGAAGCCTGGGGAGTCGCTAGCAAAAGCATGGGAACAATACAATGATCTACTGCGATCCTGCCCTACACATGGGCAGCCACCCTATGTCGTTCAGGAGATCTTCTACAACTCTCTTGATCTGGCCGCTAAAGATAGGATCAACCATTATACTCATTACGAGTATCTGACAATGCCACCAGTTGATGCATGGGCTACCCTCGACAAGCTCACCAACTTCGACAATAAGTATGGGGCTCCGACAAACTATGAAGAGAATGCCTATGCCAGGCCAGCCCCATCCATGCCCCACTATGAGCCTCCTAAGGAGATTGATCCAGATGTCAGGGAACAATACTACAAGGATCAAAATCGCAAGCTACTCAAGCAATTTAAGTATCTTTTTGTCAACCAGCCCTGCATTGAATGTGGATTACAACAGCACACCACTACAGAGTGCCCACTGATTTCCTTATCATAGGTATGGTCGATAATGTCCCTGTCCAGGTTGGTAAGTTCTATATCCCCGCTGATTTCCTTATTATAGATTGTGCTGAAGATCCTACTAGCCCTATTATTCTTGGTAGACCATTCCTAGCTACTGCAGATGCTAAAATCAGCGTAAAGCAACGATTTCTCACCTTCATGATATGTAATGAAGTTTTAGATTTCTCTTTTGGCCCTGCAAAAGAGGAAGTTCCATGGCTGGAAGTGAAGAGCATCAGCAACCACGAGATCAAGCAAACAACAACGGAGGAAGGCGCCAAACAACTGCTCGACATCGACCAAGGTTCCTCGATGTCGACCAAATAACTTGACTTCGACCAAACTTACTCGAAGTCGACTTCCTCTGCTGAACATCCGACTTGCCAAGAGCCTAAGTATGGGGTCCCTGTACTCGACATCGACCAGATCTACTCGACGTCGACCAAACCTAAGCCCAAAGATTTCTGTTTTGGGCACGAAAAGGTAAGTCCAGGTATGATTTCAACCCCTCATCTGTCCATTAATAAATATTTAAGGGAAGGTAAGGCCCCGTGGAAAGCTAATCTATGAAGGATGAGAGCTGGAAAGAAGAAGAAGGAAGGCAAGAGATACTATGCAACCAACAACTTATCAGTTGAGCTTGCATACTACCATCAGGATCTAAATGATCTAGGAGAAGGGCCAATCACAAGGGGGTCCCACATTGACAGTCCTTGAGCACAAACGGAGAAGTCGACCTAGCGGCTCTAAAATCTAGAGCATATACATAAAACTTTTGGATTTTGGGACTTTTAAATTTTTAAGGTTTTGTTTTTGGTTTTGAATGCTTCATGTGGAAATTCTTGTCTTCGTGTGAAAACTAACATTTTTAGGTTGAGAAGCATAAAAGGATTGCAAAGAGTGGAAAAAAAAGTCCCTGAAAGTTAGTCGAAATCGACTAGGCCAAGTCGAGATCGACCTAGAGGAGCAGCCCAGAACTACTCGACATCGAGTAGGCCAACTCGACGTCGACCAAGCCAGAAGCTTCCTCGACTTCACACTTCCACTCAACGCTGCCAGTTTACTCGACTTCGACAAAGTTCCTCGACGTCGACCAACTCAGTAACTCGACAGCCCCTGTTTTGCCTACTCGACGCGTTATTCGGTGAGTTCCTTCCTTTACCCTTGTTTTATATTGATTTGATACAGTGATGACACTGTTTATTTTAAGTATGGGGTGGGGGAAGAGCTTAATATTATTTATTTATATTTTATTCTTGCTTTTGGGTTAACATGGTGAATTTTGAGTAAAATTTTAAATTTTTATAATTGCTGAACTCAAAGTTCTATGAGACATCTCCCAAAGCTTGTAAATTTTCTAAAGAATTAGTGTCATGAAAGTTATATAGAACTCGACGATGCAAAATTGGATTTATTAGAGATATAGCATGAAATTGCCTAGAAAAGGGAAGTCACAATGAAGTACATATTTTTATTGAAAACCATGAAAGTAGGTAAATTTGAAATTGCTTTTGACATGTTGCATGATAAGAGGATGAAGGACTTTATATTTCCATATAATGCTCATATGTTTATATTCTTAGCCTTACCTATGCTTATGCATCACAAAAGCCATATTATGCCTTACACATTGCTCCACATGATCTAAATATTGCCATTCTTTACCTTATTTACCTATCCGGGGATTATGTTGAGAATGATGTTACATTATGGAGATGTTATATGTTATTTGTGTTGTTAACATTATTGGAGTTTGGTAGGAAATTGTTTGAAATATTTGGAAAATTTAATGAGTGAGAAAAAATCCGATCACCTCAGGAGATAAAGGTAGATCGACCCTGCTTGCTGAGATAATAGTTCAGTGAGATGTGATACTAAGGTGAGGAGTCCAAAGCACTAAGTATCCGGGGCCATTCATGACACCATGTTTGCGACTCGCGAGAAGGCAATGCTGATGTTAGAGAGGTAAAAGCATAATATTGGAAAAAAAACATTGAGCGAAAGAGAGAAAAGGTGATGAATCTTATGAAGAAGGAATGTGGAAACTCAATTTGGAAAGTATTCTATTTCCCCAGATCATTAACACCACAATGCCAAAAATTTCCCACCTTTAGCCTTTTACCTATCTACTCCTTTTTTGAGCTTAATTAAAGTACTCTTTATTATTAATGCTTTGTCACATGAATTGTTTTTGCATAACCCTCCTTTTGTGAGTAGATGTTGCTTTTTATTGCACATGTATGGATTTGTGGCATAAGTACCTTTTCGATGATGGTAACATGATTGCAGGGTTATATAAGAATGAATCTATGATGTTGAGAGTTTTGAATTCTTCCCCTGAATGACTATCCAAGTTATTGTTTGGAGACAAGCAAGCTTAAGTATGGGGTGATTTGATGTCCACTAAAGTGACCATGTCTTTATATACATTTTAGCTCCTTATTCTATATACTTTGCATATTTCGGGTCGGGAATATGTTGAATTCGTGTAGTATATGCTTATTTGCAAGAAATAGAGGTCTATATAAGTTTTGGTTTAATATTACAGAATTTGGAGCCATTCCGGGACGGAAGAAGAAAAACAACTCGAGTTCGAGAACTACTCGATGTCGAGTAAAGTTCCTCGATGTCGACCAGAAGCCAGAGGCACACCCGAGCTAAAGGAAGGAGAGGCTGCTCGAGAAGACAAAGACCAGGCCAAGATCGAGCAACTTTCCTCGACGTCGACCAAACTGGTCGAAGTCGACCAAGCAAAAATCGAGCCGAAGTCCAGGAATCGACAAGGAGCTCAGCAAGGAAAAGTGAAGGTCGATATCGACTAAGTCAAGTCGATATCGAGTTGAGGCAAGTCGATTTTCACTCCTGGAGCCGAAATCGAGTTGCTGAGCTGAAGTGAAGAAAAGCCAGGTCGATATCGAGTGAAGCTACTCGATATCGAGTGGACCAGCAGTGGCCGATTTCGAGCTTTTCCATGTTCTTGTTAAGGTTCTATCCCGAATCCAATGGAGATATTTCCGAGAGAAGATTCCTTACACATGAAGACTTGAAGATTTTATCCTTTTTAATTATCTTTTTATTTATCATAAGGGTTGAACAATTAATTACCCTATAGGATTTATCTTGTTTTACCTATTTTAGATTTATTTATTTCCTAAGTAGATTTATATCTTTAGAAGAAGATAGATATTCCTTCCTTGATTAGCAAGGATTGGAAGCCTATAAATAAAGCCTATGGGGCTAGTTTTTATGAATTCAATTCGAGGGAAGGAGAAGAGGTAGTAAGTAGAGAGAGAGAGAGTGTGTGTGTGTGTGTGTGTGTGTGTGTGTGTGTGTGTGTGTGTGGCCGAGAAGAGTGAAGGAGCGAGAGCAATTTAGGTTCGATCGGTTGTAAACTCTGTTTAGTTTATTAATGCAAGTTTCTTTTTGATCAATGATGTCTGCAATTGCGATGAAGAGCGAGTAGTCCACCCACTTTTAGGGACGGGGCGAGCCCGACGATAGCCATGCATGTTTGAGGTAAAGATCCGACCTTTATCATGTTTTAAGCATCTACTACCTTTTGTGTGTTTATTACCTATCTAATAGAGATCCATGTTTGGTTATCGTTGTTACAAACCCCGATCTTGGAAGTTTTCTTTTACATAGTTTATTTCGAATTCCGCAAGATTTGTCTTTTATTTAAGTTTCCGTTCTCCTCGATTTCGACCAACCCTTGGTCGACGCCGACTACTCATTCTCGATCAAGCAGATCGTTGTTGCTTATGTCTCTGCAGTTTACTTGATTTCGACCAGGCTTCCTCGACTACGACCAGCCAACTCAACATCGAGCAGCTTCCTTGAGATCGACCAAAAGCAGTGACCTTTGCTTGCTCGAATTCGACTTACCCGGCCCCTGTCGACTACCAACTAGTCGAGGTCGAGTACCCTATGGTCTATTTCTGCCCGTGAGATTCCTTCGCTACCTGAGATCCGCTGACACGCTTCCTCGATGATCGATCCTGACTTCCCGTTACTACATCGGAAGGAGGTCTTGTAATCATTTGCGTGGGCAGAATCCGGTCTGATTTATTTTATTATATTTTGAACTCGATTTCCTCCTACAACATCTGGGTATATGTTAACCGTTGTCTAAAACAAATGAAACTGTTGTGTAAGTATATTGAAACCGTTGTCTAAATTAAAAAATTGTTAACTAGATTCACACAAACCGGTGTCTAAGTAACTTTAAACCGTTTTCTAAGTAACTTTCATCGTTGTCTAAGTCACTTTCAACAGTGGTCTACGTATTGTATAACCGGTGTCTAAGTATTTTAACCATTGTCGATGTACGTTTCAACCGCTGGTTAAACAACTATTAGCCGTTGTCTATGTTCCTTTGAGCCGTTTTATATAATCTTTTAAACATTGTCTATATAATCGTTAACCGTTGTCTAAATTAAAAAAATCGTTGGCTAGATTTACTCAAACCGTTGTCTAAGTAACTTTCAACCGTTATCTAAGTACATTGTAACCGTTGTCTAAATATATTTAACCGTTGTAGATGTACGTTCTAACCAGTGATTAAACAAAAATTAACTGTTGTCTATGTTCCATTTAACCGACATATACAAATCTTTTAACCGTTATCGTTTCATATTAATAGCTATCATAGTTGTGTAATTATTTTTTAAAATTTGAAAAAATAAAAGACAACGAGTAAATTAACCGTTGCTATTGTGAGTATCATCCGAGCACCATATTAGCTCCTTTTACCCACAATAGAACTACCTGTATATTGATTTATCAAAACATAACTATATATATATGTCACAAAACAGATAAACTTGTTCTACATAAATCTATCTAGCTAGCTATCCTCAAGAGTAAAAAATAAATAAAAATATATGATCTAGAATCTTGTACCTACTCTATGTTTGACAAATTCTTCGATGCATCTTCCTATATCACGATAGAATGAACATAGCCTAAACTACTTCGAGAGAATGAAATGGAAGCTACATACTTCTCAGAATCCAGCCATGGCAGAAGCATTTTTTTTCCATAAATTTACCAGATGCTTGCATTTGTGGCCTTTTGTTAGCTTCGGCTTCCCTTTCACTTCCTTTTGACTTGTCCAAATCAGAGAATTTTCACTTATTTGGAAGTTTTGATGTCTTGAATGCAAAAAAAAAAAGAGTTATATTGTTACAAACAATTTTGTGGAGTTACAAATATATTTGTAGCAACATGAAGAGTGTTAAGCTTTGGAACAATATGGAATGGCAACCCAACCCTCTCCCAATAATACTGCAACAAATTTTTCAAAAGCATAAGCAAGCTATCTTAACAATTTTGTTTCATTTATATAGAAAAAAATCTAGTTGACACCACCCCAAGAAAACAAGTCATTTGATGAAATGAGATGATACCTCTGCCATAATGGGAGCAACTTCTTTTTCCATAAATTCTCCAACTTTCAGTTTGATGGATTTCTCACTAGAGGCCAACATATCATCAAACTGATAATAGCCAAATGCTGACAATTGGAAGAAACAAGTTCATCAATATACAAATTGTGAAGACTAAACATAAGACAAGAAATATTAAGGTTTACATGGCATATCATCTCCTACTCCATCTTGTTGTGGGATGTAGCCACCATGACAAAATTGTGGAGCAAGATCCTCACGCTTCCGCTTCCCAGAAGATCCAGTAAAGAAGTCCTGAAGTTTTCACCCCATATAATCCACTCTATGCACTCAATTTCCTTTTTTCACATGCCATTAATTAAGATATAACACAACAGATAGCTTTACCTGAGTTGCATGTTGTGAAGTTCCTCTGTCTGGATCTTCCCTACCTTCCACATAAGCAGTCAGAAGAAGAGTACTCAACTTAGTACCTTCAAAAGCACAACAAGAAAATTGAAAGATCAGGGGTGGATGGTAGGAACATGAAATTGACAAAAGTGAAATTATTATATTTGGTAATGAATTACAGATGCAATTGACAAAAGATCAATAAGCTAGTTGCAAAACATATCCTCCTAAGTGACACAATGTGAAGACAAGGGAAGGAGGTAATGTGGATCAAGGAGAAAGAGAGAAAATTATTATGTAATCATGCAAAATCTGTAAAGGTTATGAAAATAGTCACATGAGAAGGAAAGTAGCAAGAAGTAAAGGTTTAAGAGCATTGATAGGGAATATAAGCTTTATTTCCACACAATGCTAGATCAGAAAAACACAGCTACAAGTACAACCTATGAGTATTTAGAGCTTTCAATTAACGATTTGAGAACCTTTACACTTTCATCTCCCAATTTGGCAGATGAAAAAAGTAAAGATCTGCTTCTTTTAGCAAACTAATGCTACTTAATTCCCCAAAAGATGCAGAATGTGTCTTATATTTGCAGTGGACTTATCCGCTTTTCAATGATTTCTATTATGAACTTAAGACTTTAAATGCAAGATTCTCGAGTATAGAAAATCAAATACATTGTGATGCCTAATATCCGTGGGTTGATCAATATTCAGAATGCAAGTTATTGGAAAAGCTTCCCTTGAAAGCATAGAGCTTATGATGGACAGACATGTCCCAACAGCTAACTTGTAATCATCAACCCTGCCTCTGCCTCTAATCCTAGAGATTCTCGAACACAAATTGCAAATTTCAAGTTATCAAGAACCATGATGCCTCCATGAGTTTAGGATAAAAATAAAGCAAATAATATATGCATGGGAATTAAGCAAATTAAAGCATTAAGTTCAAGAAGAATACATTAAACAAGATCAATAAAAGAAAACTTTAAAAATAGTATCAAGAATTCATGACCATGACACAAAGTGATCCAGTAACACAAGCTCAAGATTCATAATTTAGTACTGTATTTTTTTATGATGTTTGTACTTATGGTGTAGCAATCTCTACCGATGACTGATGAGTATCGTTAAATAAAACCTCTTGTACCCAAAAGCAAAAAGGTTATCCACCTTATAGTTGAGAAAATTTGCCAAAGACATATGATGGTGAAATTGAATACAGAACATACCAATCATAAGAGAATGCTATGGAAGGTACATTATTGAACAAGGCCTCTCGAGCACCAACAATAGTACCCGAACAAAGACTGCAAGCATAGTGATGCATGCATGTAGAAAAGTTTAAATGAACGCGCAAAATCTATGTAGTTTATTGAATTCCATAAACAAATAATTCAAATAGGAAGAGAGTAAGCCATGAACTAAATAAGCGTTCAGCTTTACATTCAAAAGAAACCTCACATTGCCTTTCAACTATCCTTATAGATAACCACCAAAGGAAAATAGTGAAAGTGTTTTCTAATGTAGGAGAGGACCAAAATCTATTGACTCATTCCCGCTTCAAAGTAATTCAGCAACAAAGTATGAATGTTTTTGTCTATTGACTCATTCCAGCTTCTAAAAGAGCAAAAAGTAACAAAAACAAGTTTGGAAATCAATAAAGATAGGAGCAGGTACTAGGAAATATAATTGAGATAATCATCAAAACACATTATATGTAGCTAGTCAAAGCATCGTCGGAAATCAATCAATTTCATAATCAAATTTCCCCAAATCAATAAAGATGGCGCTGCAAGGGGCCGACTGAGGGATGGAAACGCCGACGTAGTAGAAGGCGGGACGAGAGAGAGGGAAAACGGCGCAAGCAGTAGCAGAACCGACCACCGGATGGATGAGGAAGATGTGCAGGGGCGGAGGAAGGGAGATGTCGGCGAGAAGCAGATGGAGGGAGGAAGAGAGGGAGACGCCTGCGGGAGGAGACGTGCGCTGCTCGTTTTACTATCGGGAGAGAGAAGACGGATCTTTAGAAGAAATGGTTTGTTCAACCAGGTATATTAAAACTGAATAAAATAACCGTGTTAAATATTCGTGTCTTTTTAACTTATCCCATAAATTTTATTCAGCATTAGACAACGGTTTTAATAACCGTTTTCTTTTAGTTGTCTTCTATATATATAACAACGGTTTTTAAATATTTGTTGTCTTTATAACGTAATAGACAACGATTCTAATAGGCCTTAGACAACGATTTTATAAACCGTTTTCTTTGACAAGTCCTTTGTATATACAACAACGGTTCTTTAAATATCCGTTGTCTTTTCAACTTACTAAATTTCAATTTTATTCAACCGTAGACAACGATTTTAATAACCGTTTTAATTTGAGACGTCTTCTATACATATAACAATGGTTCTTTAAATAATCATTGTCTTTTAAACTTGCTAAAAACCGATTTTATTCAGCCTTAGATAACGGTTTCAATAACCGTTTTCTTTGTAACGTCTTATATATATAACAATAGTTTTTTAAATATTTGTTGTCTTTATAACCTAATAGACAACGATTCTGATAGGCCTTACACAACGGTTATATAAACCGTTTTCTTTGAGGAGTCTTCTGTGCATATAACAAGGGTTCTTTAAATATCCGTTGTCTTTTTAACTTACTAAATGCCAATTTTATTCAACCATAGACAATGGTTTTATTAACCGTTTTCTTTGAGATGTCTTCTATATATATAACAACGGTTTTTTAAATAGTCGTTGTCTTTATAACCGAATAGACAGCGATTTTACTAGGCCTTACACAACGGTTTTATGAACCGTTTTCTTTGAGAAATCTTTTGTATATATAACAAGGGTTGTTTAAATACCTATTGTCTTTATAAATACAAGCACACACAAAGACCACGATTAAATTTTATAACCGTTGTCCGTCCCAAAAATCTCTAATTTTTTTTCAACATAGACACCATGTTTATAGAAACCGTTGTCTATGTGGCGTCTTATAATATACATTTTGTACTAGTTTGTAATTCAAATTATTTGAGTATTTAAAAATAAGAAAACTAAAGTAATTATAAGGAAGAGTCGTGTTTTGTTCGGTTCGGGTCAAGGATGGGTCGGATATGAGTCGGGTCGGGGTTGTCTATGTTTGTGTCTATTCGGGTATCGGGTCAAAATGGGTCGGGCTCGGGTTCGAGTTGTGCATGACACTAGATTTTCGGGTTTCGGTCAGGTCTGAGTTAGGTGAGTTGGGTCGGGTTTTTGGGCTAGGCCAGATTTCGCCAGCTCTATACTCCGTACACGTTTCTATTACTCCGTGTTATGAAAAAAATTACTCCATCTGTTTTACTACGTATAATAAATGTCACTCGATTTCGGGTTTTCGGGTCGGGATGCTTGGAGAACAACAACTTTCCTTGAACCGAAATGGTATAGGATACAACATGAACTTTCCTGTAAAACCTACTACCACGTTCGTTAAGGCAAAAGGAAGTTGGCGATCTCCTACTTGTTTCTTTTGTCGCAAAAAGGGTCATGTAAAGGAAACATGTCCTAATAGGAGAAAGGACCCTTACATTATTATAAATACCTTTCATGTACGTTTAAATGAACGGATAAGACAAATTTGGGTTCCTAAAGGGACAAGACCACCAAACATGGTCTATCCTAATTATGAATCTGAATCTGTACTTTGGTCGAGCTGGAAAGGTTGATGTTTGTTCGTTTTGCAGGATATCACCAAGATCAAAGAGCATGAATGGATTGGAAAAATCGCTCTTGGTGATAAAGGAATTTTTTTTTTTTATAAATGTTACTCCTGCTACTAATGATTCTCTTTGTTTAATATGTTTTTGGAGCTTAATTATGTTGAATAGGGAAGCATTATCGTAGGGGGAGTAATGTTGTCTACTAACATCTCAAGGCCCTGAGATCAGTTTCAAGGTCTTGACTGGCTGCTGAATTGGTGAAACTCGATTTCTTCCCTTCCTTGTTGGAAGACAAAAAGGGGGAGAAATTAGGTTTCTTATGCTATATGATGTTATACTACATGCTTGTTTATATGATGCTTATTCGTATATGTTGAAATAGTATATTTAATTTGCATATCATTGATACTCCCTCCGTCTCGAAAAACAAGTCGTTTTAGCATTGTGCACTAGTTTTAATAAAATACTCCCTCTGTTTCAAAATAAAAGTCGCTTGACTTTTTACACGTGTTTTAAGAAGGTAAAAACTCTATAAAATATTATTTTTTTAATCATTATTTTTCCATAAATTGATACTTATTACTACTAAGTATCAATTTATGAAAAAAAATTTAATTAAAAAATAATATTGTATAGAGTTTTTACCTAATTAAAACACGGGCAAAAAGTCAAATGACTTTTATTTTGAAACGGATGGAGTATTCACCAATCAATCAACATCATCATTCCACTAACTTTTTTCATTAATTTTATTGTTTTTAAATACCCACTATATTTTTTAACCAATCAAACTCTTTTAAAAAGTTAACAACATAAAAACCAATACAAATCATTACTATCCTCATACCTAGAAAACCTAAAACGACATGTATTTTGATACAACTCAACTAGTCTAAAACGACTTATTTTTCCAGACGGAGGGAGTATTTGTTTTGTCTTCCATCAATGGAGAGATTGTTGACTCTATTTTGATGTTATATTATATGTTTGTTAGTATGATGGTAGACAAAGAAATGTAGTATTTATTTTATGCAAATATCAATTAGATTATTTATTGGGATTTATATTTAATTAGTTGTTGGAGATGTTGTGCGGGATTTAATTTGGTTGTTGGAAATTTGGGGTTGACTTTCTAGAAGCTTCCTTGAGGATTTTGTGGAGCAATCTTCAAATTCAAAAGGTTGTTGGTTTGTTGAGATCTTCAAGAGATTTGGATTGAACCAATCTCCAGTTGCCTTCAACGTTTCAAAACAAACCACCAATACCAAAACAAGAGTCAAGGCCTTACTGTTTGAAAAGAAAGTCAAAACCATGGTTTCTAGGTTTTGGTAAGACCTTACCGACACTGTCTCAAGTTTTACATGAGCTTGGTTTTAATGGGCTTATATTTTCGACATTACTTGGACCAATATGTTATTGGGCTTAGTTTTATGGGCCAGTTATTTTGTTCAGATTGTATTTGCAATTGAATTGTGTTTTTAACTAACCGAAAGATATGGAGAATATCTTATTTGTTTTTGTGATGAGATCTTTAAGGGATTTGATTTGTCCAAGTCTTCAGCTCCTCCAACGTTTCTAATTGAACCAAATCCCAGGCATAGCTTCTGGAACGCAGTTTTAATTGTCGGTTGTTCTCCCTGTATCCAAAGCAACGTCTTCAAGGTTTCAAACGTTCAAATCAATTCAAAATCGGAGAAGCCGACCTTTATAAAGAGACATAGAGGATAGCAGTCGACACAAGTTTCAACCTCCTGTGCATACAAGTTCTCCTGCAATCCTTGGTCTCCTACAACACCGATCTCACATCGCTCCTTGCTTGAGTGTTTTATTTCTTTGAGAGTGTGAGGTTTATATTGATCTTTATCGTACAATTCATTTATGTTATACTAAGGGTTATTTACCCAAACGTATAGGGTACTCCGATATCCATAGAACTTTGTTTCACTGGCGTGCTTGGGTTGCTAGATAGGAAGTTAGTTGATGGACGGTTTTTAGTCGCGTAAACCGTATCAAAATAAATCCGAACCTACCTAACTAATGTAGTGTGGTACGCACGAGTCAATCCCACAGAGAATCAAGTTATTCCTAAGTTAAGTTTATTTACCAATTAATATGAAACGGGGGTTTTGAGTGATTGAAATAAGAAAGAAAAAAAAAAGAAAAAAAAAGAAAGAAAACAAAATAAACTATAAACAAATTAATGGAGATAACGATTAATAAAATAGTTTCATCTAAAAATATCCACTTTATTTGGTTGAATTGATATTGTAACTTCCTCTCGTCCTTTTATGTTTCCTATGAATGCCCTTGTCCCGACCTAATATAGTTACTAGTCCAACTAGTCCTAGCAACCATTATCAATCGAACAGTCCCTAAAGAAGGGTTTAACCCAATTGATAGCTTTAAGTTCAGAGATTAACCAAGGTATTTGCTGTCCCTAAAGAAGGATTTAACAACACATTCAACTTCCTACTCATTCAGTTAGTTCCACCAGCCCTAAAGGAACAAGTTTGATACTTAGGTTAAGGTTCACAACCAAGAATCTACAAAACCTTAGCAATTGAATTGATTCTACCAAGTTGATCAGACAAGATAGAATAAAACAATTAAACATTCAAGCACAAAGAAGTCGAAACATTCAATATAGGAAATAAGAAACAAGAATTAGAAACTCACAATCAATCCAAACAAAGTTTTAAATTGTAGACGAAACGGGAGAGTTTAGGTCTCCATAAAAATAAAACAAAAGACAATTAGGATTTAGGGGTGGAAAGCTTGTCTCGGCCGAGACGTCGGCTTCACATTCGGGCCTCCCCTAGCATGTCGTATGAATGTATATATAAAAATAAAACCTATCCTAATATTAATATAATAATAGCTTAACAACAGCTATTTGCTTAAAGCATTCCAATCACCTGGGTTGTTGTCTCCTTGGATGAACCGGCCCAAAGGGAAGAATCAGGCATAACGAGTTACGATCAACTCCGTATATAACATCTGGCCATTTATTCGTAGCTTGCACCTTTCCATCTTTTGGTGGGGAGATGAGGAAGGCAAACGGAAGATGCACTGGTTAGGGTGGAAAAAATTATGGGTCTCTAAGGAGGATGGTGGGCTTGGTTTTCGGGATATGGAGGCATTTAACCTTGCTTTTCTGGCAAAGCAAGGATGGAGGTTATTAAATGAGCCAGAATCTTTACTAGCGAGGTTGCTTAAGGCGCGATACTTCCCCTCGAACGACTTCTTACATGCTAGACTGGGGTACAATTCTAGTTATGCATGGAGGAGTATTCTGAAGGGTCGGGAGGTATTAGAACAAGGGTTGATATGGGTCGTAGGGAATGGGACAGATGTGCGAGCTTGGGCTGATAAATGGATCCCAAGGACAGAGAGGCAATTACCCATACCGAGAGCCGGACTAGTGGATGTGACGAGGACTGTCTTGAAGTACATTTGTTGGGATGGCCCTAGGTGGAAGGAAGAGGAGTTAAGGGAGGAGTTTGATCAGCGGGATGTGGAAGCCATTTTGAGTATCCACTTGTCAGATGCAGCACATATGGATCAGTTGGGATGGAAGAATACTAAGGATGGCTTATTCACGGTCAAGTCAGCGTATCATATGGTCATGGAGAGCAAGTTCAGTGGCGAAGGGATGTCGGGCCCTTCGGATATGCGACCTATGAGAACTGTATGGCGGAAGGTGTGGAGCTTTAGGGCGCCCCCTAGAGTTAAGGAGTTCTTATGGAGAGTTGGTAAGGGAATTTTGCCGTGTAAGTCCAATCTTTTTAGGAGGAAGATTGCGCAGGATCCTTGTTGCGAGTTGTGTGGTAAGGAGGAGGATGCAATACATGTGTTGTTCGAGTGCACCGCAACAAAGGAAATCTGGGAGCTGGAGCCTGGGCTGAATAAGAAGAAGATGAAACATGGGAGGTTTCTTGATCGCCTTGAGGCTGTTGGATCTCTTCTGAATGCCGATGAGTTGACGACATGGGCTGCAGGGTTGTGTGGTATCTGGAGGGCGAGGAACACCAGAATTTTCGAAGGCCGGAAGTTGAGACCGGAGTCGATATGGGAGGAAAGCTGGAGAGTGGTCGAGAATATGAACAAGTTGGAAAAAATGCAAGGAAATTGCAACGGATTATCATCACGAGCACAACGACCACGATGGAGCTTGCCGCCGACGGGATTTATAAAGATCAATTGCGATGCGTCGGTTGATAAGGATAGAGGTTGTGGACTAGGGGTAGTTGCTCGGGATGACAAGGGCGATCTGTGTTTTGCAGCTGCAAGGACATGGGGTTGTGCGTCGACTCCGAGCGAGGCTGAAGCAGAAGCAGTGTTATGGGCTGTGCGGTTGGTAGTTAGGAAGGGTATTACACATGTAGTCATCGAGAGTGATTGCCTTGAGGTTGTTGGATGGCTTCAGAGGCGACCGGAGACAAGAACAACGCTCGGGAATGTGCTCCGAAAGGTTGTGGAAGTGGCAAGCGCTGAACTAAGGTGCACCTGGTGCTATGTCCGTCGAACTGGGAACGCTGCTGCCCACTTTATGGCATCTCTACGGCCAGTTGAAGTTTTATTTTCTTATGATGTCTCTTTTATAAACTATAGACTTACTGCTATTTTGTTGGAAGATTTAGCTGATTAATTTCAATGAAGTGACTGTTTATAAAAAAATAATCTTTTGTATAATTTGTCCAATGTGAATTATTCCAAACTTCCTCCAAAATAACTTAAATATATAAAAACACTAGTGTAGACTCTGAAAACTAAATAATACAAATTAACTATAAAATATGTAAATATACTCTAAATTAATATGCAAATCTATACTAAAAACAAGACTAAAATAGACTCTATCAAACTACTCTATGCTTAGACTTTTGCTTATCCCCAAGCAAACTATCACAAATAAAGACGCCTTGTACTTAAACCATACATGATATGCATCATAACTAAGCTAAATGCAACCTATTACACCTACCTAAATGCATGCTATCATTAGTCTAGAAGAGGGAAGGTCTTCTAGAGGTTGTATGTAGAGCTAATAAGGAGAAGTGAAATAAAGTTGTGTTGAATCATACGGGCTCGATAACCCTAGGCGGGGAAATAGGCTGGTTGTGCCGAACCTCGTTAACAATTATCGTGTCCTTTACCTTCTGTTCTTTACATTCGTGCTTGTCTTTTCTTTACAACTTATTCGCTACGTCATTTTAACTTGTTAGTGTTTTTCAGATAAGGTCTTATCTTTGGTGGTAGGGTCTTACTATTTCTGCATTTGCAAAAAGTTGTCATACTCTATTCATCCCCCTTCTAAAGTATTTGTCTATTTTTTGTCTCCCTATTCTCCACTTCACCAAGCTATACCTCCAACTCCAATCGGCTCTTATGGTACCGAGCACCACTAGGTAGTATCGACATCATCTCCTCTTTTATTTCAAAAATTATACTTCATGGGCACTTCCCTTAAAATTGATCATTGATTCTCTTTTCTCCATTGCTTCGATTGGATTTATGATGTTTGAATTGTTACATGTCTTAAATTGATTGTTTTTTAATCGCTTCAACTGATGCTTCACCTGTTCATACGGACAATGTGCTTGCTTTCGATTTGTCTGCAATTTGAGAGATTAACCTCAAATTCTCTACTAGGAGAAACCGGATTGGGGTCGGTGAAACACAACAGAAGAAGATATAAGAGGCGAGAAAATCAACTATGCCAAATTGTATCGAAGAGGATGTTTGCCCACTTGCCCAGTAGTTGGTTTTATTTGGAGGTTTTCTTGGCTAAATAAATAAACAGTGGAGAATGACCAAATAATGTTTATTAAATATGTGAAATTTAAAGTAACTTAAAGCTCGGATGACATTCTTGTAATTTTCTCCATGGAAGAACCTGATGTAAGAAAATCATAGCCCACAATCAGTGGGAAACTGAGAATGCATAAATTAGTTACCATATGGATTTAAATTATCTTACATTGCCCACAATCAGTGGGAAACTGAGGTGTATGTATTTTCTATAATAGCATTATAGCATTTGTACTTCAAGATTACCCATATAAGGTAATGGCTTCAGCTTCTTAGTGTTAAATGATAATATGATATTGACAGGAAATTTTGCATCCTGTCGGGACATGACAAATAATTCTGTTAATTAGCTCATCCCGGCTGTAAAGAGGCCATGTGCTCACCGTAAAAGACTTATGGATAGTACCCGTAGGTCCCCGGTTCGAACCCTGAATGACCGCTCTTTATTTACCAATTCAAGGAGGAAAGCGGAGGTGGAGAAAAGAGAGGATCATATTTTAAGATGAGGAGAAAATAGAAAAATGTTTATGCACTTGGGCGTAATTCACATGGTAGTACGAGGCCCTCAATGGAACAAATTAGAGAAATGCCAGAAAAACAACAGAAAAGACAAGGGTGGCGTTCATTCATGGGGTATAATATTCACATCACTTGCTTAGTTTAGAAAGAAAATAATGTTTTTCAATTTTTTTTTTTTTTTTTTTTACCTTCCAACCTTTACTTTATAGTTATTTTTATGCCTAATAGCATCTCAATAATTATTTTCACGGCAATGGCATAGGATCTTAAAGAAAAGGGTAACCAAGATGAAAGAGCCAGATGATGAAGATATCGTCTTTAATAATGAAAGCAGTGATGATGGAGAAGAGGAAGGGTACTGATCTTGCTACCACGCTAGAATGTATAGAGATTTTTTTGTTTTTACAGATCCTTGCCTTCCCGATAATCCAATTGTGAGGCTCTTTGACCACATTATTTTAATTTCACCACACTTTGTACTTTCGAAGTTCTCTAATGCTCATCTATATGGGATTATCATATTTTCGCCTCTGATAGCTTCCTGGAGCTGACAGAGTACAACTGTGAGGAAATTTTGGGAAAGAATTGCAGGTAATGTGTATCTTTGTGTTTAAGTTTCATCTTAGATCCTGATTACTCGATCTTAAGCAATGCCCAGAATTGGCTGTATATTTACCTTAAAGATGACTTAAACTTTAAACCACATACCGTTGCTTTGGATTTACCTCATGAACATTCAACATTATTTATAGCCATTTTTATTTTTAGTCAATTTGTCAGCATATTGTTCAAGCTACTTATTTAGTAGAGATTAATGCAGGTTTCTTCAAGACTGGTAAAATTAGAAATGCAATTGGTACTGAAACTGAAGTTACTGTGCAGCTCATCAATTTCAGTATTTCACAAAGACTGGTAAAATTCTTCCCATTCATATTGCCTTCTATGAGTGATGTGTTTATTACGTTTAATTGCATTACCAGAGGTTCCCTTTTTTCTTTTTTCCTTTTAAGCAAGGGTTCCTGGTGAGTGGATATGTGCATCTAAATTCATATTGATTTTTAACTCATTTTAGTTTTACACAGTTGGGACTATTACTTCGACTTTAAGTATGAACTCTCAATCACAAGATAATTACATTCACACCCCTTCTGATTAATGAAGTTTCAAATTAGTAGGAAATAAATTATGGAATGTGTACCATTTGCAACCGATGCGTGATCAGAAGGTATATTTTTTCGGAACCTCATTCGTTCTGTTTTTGCAAATTGGTGTTTATGGTTGGGACTTGGGAGTTCCATAAACTTCTTTGTACCTTTTTAACCAACGGGGAGAAGTCCAATATCTCATTGGGGGTACGGTTAGATGGTACTCAGTAGGTTGAACCCCTTCAAAATAGTATTCCAGTGGAAGTGGTGACAGAGAAGGAGAAGTCGGTATGTGTGATCTTTGAATTAATTAGTTGCCTTTTTTTTTTTTTTCCTCCTCTCGTGATCTTGAGACACCTTACTTCATATGCATGTATGACAATTGAAATTCCGATAACCTTGTTTATATTTACTCATTAGCTATTTATAGTAGGAGTGCCAGTGACAATTGATGAGTTATATATGTGAGAGAGATAAAAATGATTGATGAAAATTTGCCTTTGCTCTTTCCTCTCCTGGCCAACCATTACTTAAATTTTACTTCTTTCAAAGGGGTAAAGCTTTGTCATTGATATAATTTTACCTATTATTTTTTTTTATGATTGGTTAAAAAAATATTAAAAAATTTTAAATAAAATATTTAAAAATTCACATAAAATTTAATAAAAAAGATTAATATAATAAAATATATAGATAGGAATAGATAAAAAAAAAACTTATAAAGGGTGTATATAAAAAAAAATATTGGGGCGGTTGCAATGTGTTGGGGATAGAAGCCCACATAGATAGAGTATACTCCGTAATAAATACGTATAATTTGGTCTGTTTTATGATTCATTCAATAAAAGTATAAAAGAGAAGAAGATCGATTCTCTCTGAGCCGGCCCTCAATTCTTAGTTGTTCCTCAGAGCTTTCATAATTCATACAAATAGGGCGGGCCCAAAGGAAAATACAAATACAAATACAAATACAAAAGGAGTGTTAGGTTAGGGAGGAGATCCGGGGGTGGGCAACTCTGGATCGAAATATGGCATGGTACAGATTACAGAAGATGAAAGGGTATTTGGGATTGAGTTCAAAGCGTAGAGAAGGTGGTGAAAGTATGCAAGTTCAAAGCTCGGATAGTCAATTAGTCATATGGTGTTGATTGCGACTGCGGGCATTGGTGTTTACTTGACTAACATAATGGAGATGGAGGAAAGAGAATCCATTCCACAATTGATTACCACAACCCCCAACCAAAAGGTCCCATTTGCAGGCCCCCGTCTGTGCTGGGATCTTGCCCAGTTTCTCTGCCACCATTGTTACTCCCGGCTGCTTCAACACATCACTTTTCAGCCATGGAGAACCTATAATGGTGAATAGCCCTAGGAAGATTGAATCACAAAACATAAATCTGATAGCAACTGAACAAACAGCAACATAAGAATGGAGCAAGTTGCAATATATGAGAAAGGACTCTCTCGTAGCTTGACCTGCTTCCATGACGGAATATGGGATGGCACTCGACCTGGTTGACAGCAGTCAGTAAGTCCCCGAGTTTCTTTGTAGAGAAATTGCTTACCCCAATCGCTTTAGCCTTGCCAGAGTCATAAAGAGCTTCCATATCCCTCCAAGTGCTTGGGATGTCAGGTATATCAAGAATTTCAGGCTTTAAATCCTACTCAACCCTTCTTCATTTTAACTGGCCAGTGAATCTGCTGATGCAGAAATCGACATGTTATATAGATTATCATAATTCGCTTTATATCAGTCTTCACCAGAGATGCATTTTGCATCTTTAAGAGCAGTATTGAATCCTAGAAAAAGCAAATGGAATATATTTACTGAGACGAGGGAAGGGAATACATACGAGGTATAGATCAAGTTAGTCAAGCTGCAAGTCACTCAAAGTTTTCTCCAATGCAACTGGAACATCCTCCGGATCATGACATGTACACCTGTAGATTACATTATGAAGCATTTAATTCGCTCATCTAGTTTACATCCACATGAGAATCAAAACTCATATCCTCATACAATGACTCAACATTCATATACATATACATTTGAAGATTATAGTTTTCATTCAACAGTAAGAGCATCCGCATCCATAGGATAAACCTATTTCCAAATTTTTTTATCTCTCTTCGTAATATTTCGACACCTCATTTTTCCATACTTCTACCTCTTCCTTTAAGTTTTTCTCCACATCCATAAGTTTACCCCATTACATATTCTTTAACTTTATCTATACCCCACCTCGTATTATCTACCAATCAAAAATTATTTTATTTTACAATAAACAAAAAATAATATATATACACCATTTTTAATTAAAAAAAAGAGAGGGAATGGGATGGGTTTAACCCATCCCACTAGGGTTACCCTTTCCCCTTCCTGAGATGAGTTTTATCCCACCCCTATGGGTTTACCCCTTAGGAGGAAAGAGAGCCGGGTGGAATGGGGAGGAGAAAACTCAGGGGTGTTGATGCTCTAAGGCAGAGGTAGCAAATGACAGACAATAGAACAGAAATATAAAAAGCAAATACTGTATTTCACTCAAAATCAGCTATGAAAAAGCATTTCACATTGACATAAACATCACAAGCAAACGAATATAAGATATTAACAACCATGTAAACAAACAAATCAGCTTGAGACCTAAATGAATCTAACACACATACAATTTTCACCTGGAACCATTCAAGAATCACATATTCGCCTTTTTCTCTCACCAGTTGACCATTTGAGCCCCAAAAGCTTCAAGGTTCTCGGTAACCAAGTACTTCTTTGGTTCTTCACCACAGCAAACAAAATTGCTGTCCACTAAACCTCCCAAAATTGGTCTGAAGTAGCTGACCCATTTTTTTTAAAGTTAATTTCTATCAAATAATTACTCTTGATTGTTTCAAACTTTTTTTTTACACAGGACCAACTCCGACAACATGAATAATGAACTTATCAAAATCGCACTTAACCAAGACATAAAATCGCACTCCAAGATGTCAATCGGTTCTCGAATGTCGATCGAAATAAAATTAACGGAAATTTCGCCAGGTACCCCTGGGTATTACAATTTTCGCGGGGTATACAACTTTTTTACATATTTTACGTGGTACCCCTGAGGTTTTAATCCATTTCGTCTCGCGCCCTTCTCGGTTAATTTTAACTGTTTTTCTCAAATCCCGTTAGTTTGCTCAAAAAAAAAAGAAAAAGAAGAGAAAGAAAGGCCGGACCTGCTCGAGCGAGGGAGAGCGAAGCATCAGACGCGATACAGAGAGCGAGGAGAGAGCGAAGCGAAGAGAGAGCGCTCGAGCGAGGGAGACCAGCGGCGCCATACCCTGCTCGGCTCGGACCTGCGTCGGACCTGCTGCAACCTCGGCTCGGACCTGCTGCAACCTCAGCGATGGGAGGAGAAGTTGGAGGCGTTGCCTCGGCCGGCAAAGACAGTGGCAGTGGCGGCCCATTGCCTCGGCCGGCGACCGGAGGTGGAGGAGAGGAATGTGCTCCTGCAGAGAGGTTAGTTGATGTCGATAAAAATTTGGATTTAGGTTGAATTTGAAGCATTTGGGGGTTTTTGTGATGTCAAATTTAGGGTTTATGTTGAAATTGATGGATTTCGAATTCGAAATTTCGTTTCTCATTTTCAATCCGATTTGTTAATGAAATTCGTTTCTCAATTTAGGGTTTAAGTCTAAATTCATTCATATGGGGTTATCTTGAGAATGATCCAACATACCCATCAAATTAGTTTATTAAATTGGAGTTTATTAAATTGGAATTCGTTTCTTCTCTACTGCTTCCTTGTTCAGATCTTGTATGGCACTTGTCTTAGAATGTAATGTCCGTGGTTAATCTGCTAATAGGTACAAGAGTCCAGCGGTTTCTGCTGAAAGTTACTCCCTCCGTTCGGCAAAACTTGTCGTTTTAGAGTTTTGTTTTTGTTCGGAAAAACTTGTCATTTTAGATATTTTTGCTTTTACTTTACTAAAATGCCCTTGATTTGATTGATGTGTTGTGAGTTGTAGTTTTTGATAAAGTAAAAAGTAGAGTAATAATTGAGGGTAAATTAGTAAAAAAGAAGTGTAATTATTAGTTTTATTAAAAGTTGTGTGGAGAGTTAAAATGACAAGTTTTGTCGAACGGAGGGAGTATGAGTTAGATAACGGACTTGTTGGGCATATCCATCCAAGCAAGGTTTGTTGGATTATTTTGATTATATTGATATTCGTGGTAGTTTTCCCTGTCAGACTTTGACAGTAATGGTCTTTTGTGTAGCTCTTGAGTGATTCCAACATAAGTATGCATGACATTCTTGACAAATGCCAAGATGAGGTTAATAAATATAGGAAGAAGAAGCAGTTTGCTCCATTTTTCAAGGGAATACTTTTGTCTGTCAGATATGTTTCTTAATGTTGTGGAGCTTTGACCATTTTTATAAACATATTTATCCTTGTTGTAATCAATGTTACAACTCCCTGCGTAATTTCTTTATAAGCAGATTATATGCTAATGGTAGTGGTGCAAATCGTTCTCAATTATTTTTATTGCATTTGTAGTCGTTGTTATGGCGTCCTTGCTTGAAATCTTCATTCCAGTGCGATGTCTTTTTTTTTCCCCTTTCCAGTGAATGTTGCTCGTTCAGTCAGTGAAGCAAGTGGTCCGATATGCCATGCTTGAAGCTCTTTTGGCAAGATAATATCAACTTGGATAGAACATCACGGGTTATGCATATTATGGCTGATGTGATTTGCCCTGTTCTTTTGGACACCGATGTTAAAGGTATTATTTCATGTTTACTCGGGCTTCTCTGATCAGAACATATTTAAGTCCCTGTGCAGTAAAATATATTGACATGCTGAACTTGCTCATTGATGCTTGTGTGGACATTATATTATCGTGCTATGTCCAATGGAGTTTGTCTAATATTTGAGGCTAAAGTAATGATTTATAGAGTTTGCTCGTCTACATTCCTATATGTGTGGCTCTTCAGTTTCTGTCCTGCTGCTTTTGTTGTTTTGAATAAGACAATAAGTTCGCAGCTGTTTTCACAACTGCAATTGCCTGGATCATCATCACTAGATTAACTACTCCACTCTCCCTGTATTATTTTCTCTGGTGCACAATAAAACTGAATCATGGGTCAGAGAAATCCCATTGTGAAATCCACATTCTTTCTCAAATGATGGTTACCATGCTATTAAAGTGAGCCTTTATTCTAATGTACAGACTGTACAATTAACTTTAGATCCTAGTTTCTTGGAATGAATGGTGTACTTCTTTGCTGGAGTTTTGATTAAATTGCAACCGTGGACCTGTGGTCATGCTTCTTTGTGTTTAATCTCTTTTCCTCAGAAAAATCCAAGGTGGAGAAATACTGATCTATTGCAATTTGTTAATGCTTGTGAATTTTTAGGGATCTCGATTTTTTTTGGATAAAGAGGGATCTCAGTTATTGAAGACATTGGTGATGTTGTCACTCTAGCAATGGAAATGGAAATGGATTGGGATGGGAATTGGAGACATTGGTGATATATACTACTTTGTCCTTCATTTTTGCTGAATTGATTAGCATCATGTTTCTTATGCAAATATAGTTATATATACTACTATGTCCTTCATTCTTCTCTAGGTGACCAGCATATCTTGTTTCTTATGCAATATAATATTTTCTTTTCTAAAGGACAAATGAAATATCACTCCCATATAGTCTATTTGCTCAAAGGCAGAGCAATGTGTGATTACACATGATGTGGGTTCAACTCCCATATAGACTCCAAATGTAAAGGATGAAAAGTAGCACTTGGCTAAACTTTGTATCTAATATTAACCCTTGTTAAAGAAAGTCTATTGAATCTCTGCTGAACTTTGCAATAACAGAGAGCATGTTTGTTCTTGAAAGAATTATTGAACTCTTTTTTGTACTGAACTTTCTTCTTTGTAGAGCTCTCTATTGTACTGAATTTTCTTCTTTGTTGCACTGTTAGTTGAACTCTCTTCTTTGCTAACCTCTCTTCTTTAGCTTGGTGAACTTTTTGCAATTAGTGGAAGTAAAAGTACCATAGCCATAGCTTGGTGGAGTATTTGCCTATATTACTTCATCATAACCACACAAACATAGAGAGCCTATGCAGGAGTCGAACCCGCATCTTTGTGCATGAGCACAATGCTCTTCCATTTGAGCTAATAGGCTTAAAACATTTTGTTACCATGCCAAAGCAAGACTTCTATTGACAAACAAAAAATCAAAGATTCAGCCAAAAGAAAGTAGTTTAGCCAATGAAACCTTCAAGACCGAGCTCTATATTTATGACCACCTATATCAAAAGGAAGTAGACAGTTTGTCCATGAAAGCAATCTATAACATTGCCGCATAAGACCAAGAGAATCACCGATTAAAACAAGAATGTTATTGAGTTAGATGAATCACCACTTAATGATCATAAAGGCAACATCATACTACAGTTAGCTAGACAAGAAAGCAAAGCACCTTCACACAACATCTATCACATGTTCCCGAAGACTAATTTGGGAGCAAACAACTAGAAATGTAGCAGGCCTGAATACATGATTGATGTATACATGTAATCACATTTAAGATGGTTTTAGTTTTCAACTTGTGTAGTTTGCTCAGTGAGTCCCTGAGCACATCCATATAGCAGCAAAACTAAAAAGACATCGTCGTCTTTGTCTCCTCTAAGGCTGAACATAAGTTTGGTGCATTTAACCTTGTCATGAGCATATGCAGATGAGAAATGTCTGCTAACAAAATACATGTCGCAGGCAACACAAAAAAAAGAAGCTATTACGACAACTTAAAATTCGATAATGATCAGTCTAGGAACAACAGAGTATGACTCATTTTGATTTCTTTCCAAATGATAATCAAGCACCAACAGAGTCACATAGACCCGAACACAAGCTAGTATGATTCATCCCTACCATATCCTGAATTTGCACTCAAGAAAACCCCATGCCACATCATAAGAAATAGGATGACAGTTGAGAAACCAAAATTAACCATAGATGCACAACCGAGAAACAAAACTTAATTCAACTGAGAAACAAAATTGAGAAAGTTCATTCAACTGCCACATCATAAATTACTTCCAAATGCACCAATTTTGATTTAAACCCTAAACTGAGAAACGAAATTGCAATTTTGTTAACCAATCGGATTGCAATTGATAAACAAATTTCAAATTCCAAATGCATCAATTTCAACCTAAACCCTAAATTTCAAATCACAAATGCTCCAATTTCAACCTAAATCCAAAATTTCTGTAAATTGGTAAACAAAGCTAACCTCTCTGCAGCAGCTTTTTCTCCTCCACCTCCAGTCACCAGCCGAGGCAATGGGGCGCCACCGCCTTCGCTCTCAGGCACAATGCCTCCAGCTTCTCCTCCATGACAGAGGTTCTTCTTCGCAGTTCCGACTTGATGCAGCAGCAGAAGCTCCGACCGGAAGCAGTTCCGACTTGGCGACCTTCTTCCTTTCTCCAATCTCTCTCGCGAGCTTCATGCTCTCGCTCTCTCTCTCTCTGGCGCGAGCCCCTGGTCTCTCTCCTCGCTTCTTTCTATCTGTCCGATCTTTCTTTGTTTTCTTTTTTTTTTTTAATTGAAAAGTAACGGAGATCACCCAAATCTGTTGAGTTTAACCATGAAGGGCACGAGGCGTAAAGATTCCAAACCTCAGAGGTACCATGCGAAATATGCAAAATAGTTGTATACCTCGCGAAAATTGCAATACCTCAGGGGCACCTCGCGAAATTTCCGTAAAATTAAACAACAACAAATTCAATTAACGGCTATTCATTCTGGATTCTCGAACATAGATCGAAAGGCTGCAATCTAAAAAGAAGACCAATCCAAAACACAAATCTGATAGATTCACTTAGGCGAGAACATCAAATCCAACAGATTCAATTAACGGTATCAAACACATGCACTTAGTAACATATTTCCAAAAACAAAATCAGAGTTACCGTGATCTTCTATTAGAGTATCAAACAACGTATTTCCACACAAAATCAGAAACTATGTCCCTGATCTCCGATCGGTATTCGATTATTACAAAACAAAACGAACTGTCACCGATGAGTGACCTTGTTCTACCTTATTATCGACTACTTACAAATTTGAAAGAGAAAAAAAACGAATATGTAGTAGTGAGCTGAATCTTCACCAATCCCTATAGAAAACACAAATTAGCTATTAATCGTTATAAACTTCAACGGAAACTTCCGCTTGTGCAGAAAAGACGAGGATAGAGAAAGTACCAGTTAAGCATCTCTCGGAGCTGGAGATTCGGAATGGCCATCTCTCGGAGCAGGAGATTCGGAATGGCCATCTCTCGGAGCAGGGTATTCGCAATCGCCATTATTCGGAGCCTTCTTCTAACCAAAAATCACCGCCGCTGCGAGTATTGGAAGGATCACACCTCCCAAAGCCTGGATTTGAACGGAGTTGCGTGCCAGAAAAAGTTGAAACTTCGTCCAGGAAGCCATTATTTACACTTCGCTCTTCGCTCTAATTTTTTGAAATTTTTGGTGTGAAAATGAGAGGGCGAGGCGGTTTAATTAGCGTCTTTTATAACCGTCTAAAGACTCTAAACCATAGGCACCCTGGCTCGGCACTCCAGAATTCCCAATTGAGTTCTGTGAACTCGTCAGCTCGTGTGTAAAAATCTACACAAATTGACATTAATGTTTATTTACTTTATTTCTTTTAACTTTAATATATATTGATTATTGTTTAAATTTATTGTAAGGGTGTGTTTGAATTCCAATTTTATTATGTTTATAATGTAAATAGGTAATATGGTGTTTGGTTACCATAATTTTTAAGGTGTTTAAATTAATGTTGTATTTGAATTCTTCGATGTATTAACTATACTCCAATTATTTTATCTTGATTTATGTGATTATTTGGTTAAATTACTTTTTACCTCGGTTTTTACAAGATTTTTATTTGTACAACCAAACGCTCACATGAAAAGGTGTACAATAATTGCATTATAATTAAAATGCAACGGAATCCAAACACACCCTAAATATTCATCTAGTTTATACTTTCCTGGCATTAAGAGAAGAAAATAGACATGTGAGTTAGTTGGTTAAAATGAAAATATGTAACGCGGTGATGAATCCTCATAAACAATTATTCTTACTTAAAATATATATTGATAGATTTTTTGAAAAAATATTAGAATTTGATTGGTTGAAAAGGCTGATGTCCGTATTATAGTCATGTTTTATAAAGTCTTATTGAGTCTTTTTTATTAGTTTTTATGTTGGATTTAGTGTTGTTTGAGTGAATTTTCGTATTTTGCGAGATATGGAGTCTACACAAGCTTTGATTCTGTTTTGTAAGTTTTTGAAGTTGATTTAGAGCTATTTTGGAGTATTCTAATGAGTAGAGAAAAGTTGGAAAGATGCACGAAAAAAAAGAGGCAAAATGGAGCAAGGGTGGCAGTTGTACACTTGTACGCAACCCGAAACTGAGCTCGACGATAACAAGAGGATGGAATGGCGAAGTAGGGAGGGAATGACAAGGGTGGTTGTTGGGTACTTTCAGGAGTTGTTTCACTTGAACCTGAGCACCATGCCTCTTGATTGTTTCAAACTTAAAAGCCTAATTTGTTTCAATCATGCAGCATAGCCTACAATGTTTTTTCACACAGGACCAACTCTGACAACATGAATCATGAACTTATCAAAGTCGCAGTTAACCAAGACATAAAACCGCACTCTAAGATGTTAATCGGTTCTCGAATATCGATCGAAATAAAATTAAACAATGACACTTAGAAAAATCAAAGTCTATTGAACCAAAACAACTGGAAAGTAAATATATATACCTTCAAGTATTTAGTGAACCTGTTCATTCCGAATTCTCAAACATATATCAAAAGTCTACAATCTAAGAAGACCAATCCACAACACAAATCTGATAGATTCACTTAGACGAGAACATAAAATCCAACAGATTCAATTAATACATCAAACACATGCACTATTGTTGGGACACATGTGACATCCCACATCGAAAGTGGGAGGATTCTGAAACTATGATATAAGGGGATGTGCTACTCCATTTAACGTCAATTGATTTTGGGATGGTGCTCTAGTCTGGCTTATATGTTGGGCCTTTTGGTTTGGTCCAACAAGACTTTTCCCCAACAAACTCGTATCAGGTTCGGAGTGATGGACTACTCCATCTAACGCCAATTGGGTTTAGGATGGTGCCAGACTAGAGTTTGCCTCAACATGCACTTAGTAACATATTTCCAAAAAAAAAATCAGAGTTACCATGATACCACCGATCTCCGATTGACATTCGATTATTACAGAACAAAACGAACTGTCACCGATAAGTGACCTTGTTCTACATTATTACCGACTATTTACAAATTTGAAAGAAAAAAAATGATTCCCGTAGGAGTGAGCTGAATCTTCACCAATCCCTACGGAAAACACAAATTAGCTATTAATCGCTATAAATTTCAACGACAACTTCCGCATGTGTAGAAAAGAAGAGGACATAGAAAATACCAGCCAGGAGCATCTCTTAGAGCTGGAGATTCGAAATCGCCATCTCCGATTATTACAAAACAAAACGAACTGCCACCGATAAGTGACCTGTTTCTACATTATTACCAACTACTTACAAATTTGAAAGGAAAAAAAAACGATTCCCGTAGGAGTGAGCTGAATCTTCACCAATCTCTACGGAAAACACAAATTAGCTATTAATCGCTATGAATTTCAACAACAACTTCCGCGTGTGTAGAAAAGAAGAAGACAGAGAAAATACCAGTCAGGAGCATCTCTCGGAGCTGGAGATTCGAAATCTGAAGAATTCTTTAAGGGTGAATGATTGATTTCTTTGATTGATTGAGGTGTGTTCAAATAACACAATTACAATGAATATTCTATCTTAGTAAATAAGATAATAGGAAAGATATAAATCTATCTATCTATAACAACTAATATACGCTAAAATATGGTAATTCCCAATACTCATCCTGAAGTTGGAGCATGGGTGGAATGAATGCCCAACTTGTCCAAGAGGAAATGGAATTGTTGATGCCCAAGCGCCTTGGTGAAGATGTCCGCGAGTTGTTGTGAAGAGCGAACATGAAATAGAGCAATATTACCATACTGAACATGATCACGAACAAGATGACAATCAACTTCAATGTGTATCGTGCGCTCATGGAAGACTGGATTGTTGGCAATATGAATCGCCGAGAATATCCAGAGTGTACTTTGTTGAGAGTCGGTAAGGTATCCTGAGCGACGATGGTGGAACGCAGAGTCCCATAGCCGAGGTCATCAAGCCCCATCAGGAATTGATAAGTGTGCTCCTCCTCACGCTCCTTGGTGTGATTGCCGCAGGTGCAGGCCCGGGGTGTAAGCTGGATGTCAAGCTCGTTCCAGAGCTTCGTGAGACGGCCGAAGTAGGCGGCGACGGACTGACCGTCTTGATGACATCGAGCAATCTCAGATCGCATTTGAAGGATGCGAGGACCATTACCAATAGAGAACCGCTGAGAAAGATCATCCCAGAGTTCCTTGACTGTAGAGAAATAGGTAACGGTGGAGCGAAGAGAAGGCTCAATCGATTGGGTAATCCAACCGATCAACATGGCATTGACAGGAAGCCAATACTGGGAATCAGTGGAGGTGGCTGTCGGCTGAGTAATAGAGCCATCAATGAATCCGTCTTTACGCTTCGCAGAGAAGGCATTTTTCATGGCGACGGTTCATTCTTGATAGTTGTCTCCATTGAGAACCACCGGGCAAATAGAGAGACCAGGGTGATCGGAAGGATGGAGATAGTAAGGAGACGCCGGGGTGAGAGCCGCGGGAGTAGTCATAGCAGCGGCGACAATAGGGTTTGGGTAGAGCCGGTAGAGGCGGTGGGAGAGGCCGGTGTAGGAGGCGGCGACAGTGAAGAAGAGCCGACGGCTAGGGTTATTTTAGAGGATCGAAAGAAAGCCTGATACCATAAAGAATTGTTTAAGGCTGAATGATTGATTTCTTTGATTGATTGAGGTGTGTTTAAATAACACAATTACAATGAATAATCTATCTTAGTAAATAAGATAATAGGAAAGATATAAATCTATCTATCTATAACAACTAATATACGCTAAAATATGGTAATTCCCAATAAAATCGCCATCTCTCGGAGCCGGCCTCGGTCCTAAAATCACCGCCGCTACCACTATTGGAAGGATCGCACCTCCCAAAGCTTGGATTTGAGCGGAGTTGCGGACCAGAAACTTCATCCAGGACGCCCTTAAACTTCGCTCTTCGCTCTAATTTTTTGAAATTTTTGGTGTGAAAATGAGAGGGCGAGGCGGTTTAATTAGCGTTTTTTATAACTGTCTAAAGACTCTAAACCATAGGCACCCTGCTCGGCACTTCGGAACGCCCAGATGAGTTCTGTGAACTCGCCAGCTCGTGTGTAAAAATCTCCACAAATTGAGTTTAACGTTTATTTACTGTATTTCTTTTAGCTTTAATATACATGGATTAATGTTTAAATTCATTTTAAGGGTGTGTTTGATTTCTAATTTTATTATATTTATAATGCAAATAGGTAAGGTGATGTTTGGTTACCATAATTTTGAAGGTGTTTAAATTAATGATGTATTTGAATCCTACGATGATTAATTATAATGCAATTAGTATATCTCGATTTATGTGATTATTTGGTTAAATTATTTTTTACCTCGGTTTTTACGACATTTTTATTTGTACAACCAAACACTCATATAAAATAATGTACAATAATTGCATTATAATTAAAATGCAATGGAATCCAAACACACCCTAAATATTCATCTCGTTTATACTTTCCAGGCATTAAGAGAAGAAAATAGACATGAGAGTCATTTGGTTAAAATGAAAATAAGTTATGATGTGATAAATCCTCATAAAAAATATTCTTACTTAAAATATATATATTGATAGATTTTTTGAAAAAATATTATAATTTAATTGGTTGAAAAGACAAATGTCTGTACGGAAAGCAGATCAAGGTAGATGAACCACTACCGGGAATTCTAGGATGACTAAAGCCCAGCGCCGAAAAAAGATTCACTCATGTTTAATAAAGTCTTATTGAGTCAAATTGATTCTTTTTTATTAGTTTTTATGTTGGATTTAGTGTTGTTTGAGTGGATTTATAGAGTTGTTGATATGGTATACTGCACCATTTTTTGCATTCCCTTTCACCAAATTTCTCAGGAAAAATGATCTTTGATTTTTTGTTGCAGTAATTGAAGTATGAAATTGGCATTTATTCAAATGTATGTAAAAGGGAACATAAAAATTGCTCCATGGAAACTTTAATATATAGAGAATGACAGATAATACACAAACAAAAGATATGCAAGTGGTATAGAGTTTGGAGTATAGAAATATGCAAAGGACATAGAAATCATAGAAGAGATAACAGAGTTGCGTAAAACAAGCTACATACTTGTTTAACCACGGAGAACTTTGCCACCAACTCAACCAAGCAAAAATGTCCAATTCTGCTTAATCATCTCTTCATTTGTACTCTATTGTTGGAGAGCACGCTGTGTACAGATATCGCTCCAAGCCACCGTGTGCATTCTCCTCGTACCCTCACTATCTCCCCAAAGAAAGCTTCGGGGTATTTTGCAAGAAAGCTTCTGCATATTTTGTCTATCCCCAAAGAAAGCTTCCCCTACCGCTGAAGCTGCTTCACTATATGAGCTCTTCTTGGTCCTTAATCTAGTCATAGGACCGGTGTATGCCTTAGAATCCTCATGGACGGAAGGCTTTCGCTGCCCCTTTTCTTTTTTAGTTTGAGTCGGGGCAACTACTTTCTCTTTCTCAATTCCAGCTTGAACATCTCTCTCCTCCAAGTGCGAGGTCATGTTCACCTCTTCTAATTGTTGGATGTAGCAAGGGAAAGCCCCTACCATAATATGAGGCCTCGGGACTAGTCCTTTTTTCAGCTCTTGGGCAGCCCTTTGTAGAGTAGCCTTGGCCAATTCGAGGGCAGGTGACATAGCTAGCTTGGCGGGAGTACTCGTCACTCGACGCTTAGATCCGTTCTTGCGACCTCTCCTCCGTAACTTCTTCTTCTTGTTTGCAGAAGTGTTTGCCGGTAAGATTGATGCTGATGGAGCTCCATTGTTCTTGATGACATTTATGGTGGGTTGAAATGCCCCACCCTTCACGGGCCTCCTGCCTGTTTGATTAGGCGATGACCAATTTGGTAGATGCCCTCTCCTCCTTGAGACCTTGAAGAGGTCCGAACTGGTTCTCCATTGGGATTGTCGCAGAAATCGTTTCTCAAGTGACGTCAAACGTCACCTTGAATGAGCGTTTCCTCATCCATCTTCCCCCGTTCACAACGAAGGTTGCTGGGAGCTGGCTCACATTGATCACTGCTCTTGGGGCCATGTTCTTCCTTCAATAAAGAGAAAGAAATGTAAGAATCCACGTAAATAAAAATTACAAAGAAAGAAAAGGGTCCCACTGGACGTGTCAAACATATGTTAAGCAAAAATTGTTAAAGGAACAATCTCGCATAACACATTTCAATTTGAATTATTTTTATAAAGTTCGACCCTTATATGTACTTCTTCACAATTTTAAATTATGCGGATATTTTGAAAGGATAAGGATTTGGGTTTTTTTGGTGGTTTGGACTGCACCCGTTGATGAGGGTTGCCTACGTACCTTCATGGGAAGGATCAAGTCCAACGTAGTTCGAAGATATAAGGTTTTATGTATTTGGGGTTGGTTTGGTTAGACTTTGTGTCTGACTTGGTATGTGGTAGGGTGCTTGGATTTTATTTGGTTTAGACTTGGTGTCTGATTTGAGTTTGGGTATATACTTGGGTATATGTGTTTGGGTTTCAACTCGATAGAGTGTCGGGTTTGATTTGTTTTCTTTGAGGTTTGTGATTGAACCCGGATATGGGTTTCCTACGTATACGTGATGACAGAATCAAATCACTCGTAGTTCCAATTTGAATTTAAAGCAACTTCATTTGATCTTGGACTTGTGACTGGATCCGACGAGAAATGTCGCCCTTTGTATCAAGTCGTTGTAGTTCCCACGAACAACTTCATTTGATTTTGGGACATGTGATTGAATCCGATAGACATGTGTTTTTACCGGATTTCCTACGTAGCTCGTAAAGAGCATCAAATCTTAAGGTAGTTCTACACGAACAACTTGAATTTGGTTTTGGTGATTGAACTCGACGAGCTTTGACTTTGTATCGAGTGTCCTACGTACCCTTTTGAAGGGATCAAATCACCCGTAGTTCGTCGGTATGAATTTGATTTGAACATTTGAAATCGACTTCAATTATAGGCGATCTAAAATGACTTGGGATGCTCTTGTATGAGGGACGCGGCCTTGTTTCTTGTTAGTGTTGGCACCCATTCGATCTCCATAAATCACTCCTTAATTTTGACGAGTTTTGAAGAGAGTTTTGCGTCCCTTGTTTGTGTTGACCGAACCGGCAAATCTCTATATGAGAAACAATACTCATTAAAAAGTAGTCTTTTTTAAATACTCGGTCAAACTCGAGGATCCATCCATGTTGCTGTAATGCTGTGAAATGCCAAACTTGAAGATCCTTTAGATGGTTGGGACCCAAAGCGCTTACAAACATGTCGTATGAGACCTTTCTGACCACCACCATTTCGCTCTGCCAGCAGTTAGGAGGCTGCGGAGCATGCACCGACGCAGCAGCTGACCAGAAGAGGAAGAAAATACCACCGAAAATCTGTGAAAAAAAAGTGTGTCAACGGGTCATCTTTTGGGGTTTGCAGCTGCTGATACGCTGCTTTGTTGGTGATGATTTTTACATTGACATGCTTCTTACAATATCCTCCATCGGTTTCAACCTTTTGTCCTCATAGATATGTCATGAACTACCTGTAATAGAGCTTTGAAGTGAGCTGCTAGACAGATTTTTCACAGAAACTTCATAAATATGTCAACTTCACAGCGTCTCCACGACTGCTACGAAGCTCCGTTTTTGTTGCTTTTTATTTAGATGCTTTCTTTGCAATGCCCTATATTGATCCCAACTCTGTTTATATGTATACATAGACGGAGTTGTTCTCAATAGTATCGCCAACTTGACTGCTATATAGATATTTTTGTTATATAGCATATATATGCTCTTTGTGGCTCTCTTTGCGTGGTGTTCGAGACCACTTCGATCGATCCTAGGGGGTATTTATGGGCCTTTGGCTGTACTAGGTATGGCATAAATCTGTAAAATGGAGCCAAGAGCACGCAGAGATCATCGTCGGTTGTTCGAGAAGTGCACAAGAGTTGCTATGTTGCGCAGGAATCCTCCAAAGGTGGTCGACAAGCCGACTTCTGGTGTTTTTCGCGACCACCACAAAGCTCCGTTTTTGCCGCTGTTTCTTTCGACATACTCCTTGCATAGCCTTTTTTCAGACTCAACATTTCACAGTCTTGGATACCTCTCGAACTGTTCGTAACACGGCCCGTAACTTGAGTGCCTGAGGAGTTGTTCTCCCTCCGTAAAAGCATGATTTTAGGCCTATTTCGTAGTCCCTTTTGTTGGGCGTTCGAGGCTGCTTCGACCACTCTTTAGAGGAAATTGTTGACCTTTGGTGGTAGGTGACATGGCATAGGCTTGAGAATTTGGGTCGCAGGCATGCCGGGACCATCAGTGACCGATCGAGAGTAGCGGAAAGATGCCTTGCTAGCCATATATCATGTCTCTCCTTGAGCTGCATTTGATGATCGTTTTGTAGTCATATTGGTGACCTTTGAGGCTGCGGGAGAGTGGAAGATGCCTTGTGCAGCTGTTGGGGATCACCGAGGGAGCTCCGTTGTGAGTCGCCGGCTTCCGAGAGCAAGCTTTTGGCGATGTCGATAGACTCCTTGTGCGGTGACTGTTGATGACGATGGGCCCTTCCTACTGCTCCATGGCGTGCTTTGCTCAATGTGAATGTTTGGGATCTTTTGAATTATATAAAGACCACGGTACATATTCTCCATCACTTTTTCTCTCTTTTTTCTTTTAATTTTCAATCATAGTATCACAGAGGCGCAAGAGCTTCTTAGGCCGCAAGGGCTCTTCAGATTGAAGGTAAACATTGGGCTCTCATCCGCTCTTCTTCAATTATTTGTAGGATGTGCAGTGTTGTCTGGCTTTGTTTCGCTCTCCCCATTCTTCACCTGGTAGAGGCGACCGGCCACCGCTGCGTAACAGAGGCGAACCAGATCAATGTTTCGAGCGCTCTACCGCCCTTCGAGCAAGAGGTTAAATGGTTTGAGCCAGCCTACGAGTCCTCGATGTAGGAGGCGAAACGGAGTGTTTCGAGCCAGCCTCCGAGCGAGCCTTCGTCTGAACTCATCTTTGCCGCCATACCTGCAATAGGAACACCCTTTTTTGGAGAAGGAGATTATACCTTTTTTCTTTGCAGATTGAATAGATGCTGATGGCCTAAGTCTTCGTTAGTTCGTTGCACAGCCCCTCTTAAGAACTCTTTCTTCTTCTTCTTTTTTTTTCTTCTTCTTGTGTGTATTTTCTTTTAGTAGACCCCCTCCCAATATACATGAATGGAGTCTATATATACACTGACTCACCCAGTCACCCATCATCTGTTTCAAAAAATTGCCGTTACAAATTTGATACGGGGTTAGCCGTAGGATGGCCCGATCTTCGACAATCAAGACTCAAAGATAAGAACGGAAGCAAACGACTCAAGAACAACAAACAACGACTCAATATCGACTAAACGGAATAAAAACGCAGCAACTCTAGACTCGATTAAAAACAATAGAAAGACCGATAGATGGGTGATTCGAACTAAAATAGAACGAGGCAAAGACCCAGGCCTCCTAAGAGGGTAGGAACCAAATACCAACGACTATAAAGCCCGCCTCTACAACCTTACACAACCAAGCGGACAACTTGGAGACACAAGGAAGGGACTTGTGATTACCTGGATCACCAAACTCTCGCGAGGTTGACGAACTCAAAGCAAACCAAGTTAGATCTATACCAATAGTTGCAATCGACGAGCCACGCTTCGAGTCGATTGACTTTCTTTCAATTGTGTTTCACACAAACTGAAATTTTCATAAAAAAGACAGCCGTTCTAATATAGATAACCCTAGGGCTAAATATAATAGAAATTAACTTAAATCCCTAAAATACTAAAAATAACCTAAGTAAATAAGTTCTCTAAAAATAGCAATAAAAATAGTTCCAACACTTAAGAATTTCCCGTCTAAAACACTGACAGCTGCAAAGAATGTGATTTTCGGCCAACCTCTAGATCGAATATGGAAAAACCTTCAACAGAAAAGTTGTAGATCTCTTCGTCTTCGTTCCGACAAGGTATGACACGATCCAATCCGATTAATATTTAATCCGTACCACTCATTTTACTGAGACGTCGAAAAGCTGTCAAACTGCTGAACGAATCTAATAACGAACGACCATCAAGCTTGCACCTTTGGACCTTCTCCCATGGTGGAGCCTTCTTCTTCCTCTTGAGAATGACATCATTCTCACGAGCTCGAATCATAGGTCCATCCCCAAGTATAGGCGTGTTCGGAGGTGTCTTGGATGGTCCCGCATCATTCCCCCTTTCTTGAAAAGGATTCGACCTCGAATCCAAGGTTGCATAAGATTCCGCAAATGCATCCACACGAGCTCCTGGATCGAATACCTCATGCCCATGGAAACTCCTCACAAGGTCGATCGTAGTAGGGGTTGACCACGTCTGGATGGTTTTGATCTTGGCGTCGCCATCTTGGAGACCATGAGAGCTTTCTACAAAACCAAGAAAAGAAACATGATTAGTGCATGATTCATATTTCATTTCATCTTCATAAGGTTCGAAATGAATATCCACTTTAGCATGTTCATTGATCTCTAAGTTTCCATCCAATGCTAGCAAGTTTTCATCATTTTTCAAGATTGGATTTTCAATTAATTCAAGGCTAGCAATATCAGAACAATTTGCACCATCATTGATCATATTAGAAACATTGCATTTGTCTAAGCATTTAGTATTAAACAAATCTTCTCTTTGATTATCATCACAAGGCATAGGTTGAATACTTAAAACGTTATGAACAATCAAAGAATCATCATGCTCATATTCAATGCAATCATCTTTAGAGACAAGTAAACTAAGATCCTGATCATTATTAACATGCTCATCATTTTCACCACTAGAATTTTCAGATTTATTTTCGCCTAGGTGGTTAATCATGAAAGTCTTCTTATTTGGGCAATACTTCATAACATGTCCTCTACCTCGACATATAAAGCAAGGAACGTACAAAGGTTTAAGAGGAAAAGAGTTAGGATTACTCCCTTTAGGGCCAGTAGATGCCCCAGAAGAATGTCGTGCCTCTAATGTCGTCAATCTGTCATTTATCCGTACCAATGTCTCATTCACGGCTTCCAACTTTTTGATCATCTCGGCTCGAGTAATCATGTTGTTGCCCTGGTTAAACATGTCAAATAAAGAGAAACAAACAACTATGTGACAGTTAGTAAAAATATAAACAATCTCACAAGTGTTTCGCTCTCACTCGTCTCTCTAATTGGTATGACAAGCTTGTTGGGGCAATCCGCTTTGGGCAAATCAATACTCAAGCAACGACTTAGCAACACAAGGTAAGAGAACAAAAGAATGAGCAAGAAACAAGACACGAAAATTTCCAACAGTGGCAAAGTATCGAGTCGGTACTTGGAAGTATCGACTCGGTATGTGGGACTATCGACTCGGTATGTGGCTCGGCAGAAATCCAACAGAGCCCAAAGTATCGACTCGGTATGTGTATGTATCGACTCGGTAGGTTGGATGTCGACTCGATATGTGGGTAAAAGGCACTCGACAGTGGATGGGGGTACTCGACACAGCAAGGGAGACTCGGTATGGCTGAAGGGCACTCGACAAGAGATGTTAGGCACTCGGTAGTACAAAACAACTCGACACAAGCAATCAAAGCAACTCGACAGCACCCCCAATGTACTCGATATGGAACAACAAGTACTCGACACGCAAATAACAAAAGAAACACAAGGAAAAGAAAAGAAACTCTCGGACTTTACCTCTTTTTGATTCAAACCCTTAGCAAGGATGTTGTAGTTGCAAGGTAGGGCTTAAAAAAAAATTATGGTTTTGGGAGGTATGTGTTTGAGGATTTCGATTAGGGCTATGAGATTTTCACCGAAATTGGTCCTTGAAGTTCTTGCACTAGACTCGACAATTCCTTTTGTGTGTTTTTTTTTTTTTTTTGAAAGCTTACTTTTGCCCCTAGTGAATTTTATCCTCCTAGGACTAAGCTTTGAATGCAAATATGTTTTTTTTTTAACTAATGCAAGAAACTAACAATGAAATAAAGGACTCTTGAAAATTTAAACTATGGTGAAAGAAAATAAAAATTTGTATAGCCCTAATGAAATATATAATTGAGGTTAGGCTATTTTTGGTAATGAGATCTATGAAAGCCTTTTGTATAATTGATGATAGATAGCACAATTATATCTACCACAAAACAAAATCAGTATGTAAATTAGGCAATCAATAAGATAGATCTAGGATAGAACACCAACTAGGATTAGGTTTATTGCTAGGCTTGCCGATAAGAATATCCTCTTCAAGCAAGGAGTCGGTCAGTCGGCTGCAACAGTGGTGTACTCGGCTTCAATGGCTGTTGTAGGTCACGGCTTGGATGTGTGTTTAGGCTTAGATCGCAACCAACAACAATCACAAACAAAGGATTAGTAGCAATCAATTCAAGAATTCAAGAAGTAAAACCAAGAACAAGAAAGACTATTTTTTTTTGTAGGGTTTTGTGTTTAGGGAAACAAAAGACACAACTTTGATGTCGGAAACCAAAGCTCTGATGCCAATTTGATACGGGGTTAGCCGTAGGATGACCCGATCTTCGACCATCAAGACTCAAAGACAAGAACGGAAGCAAACGACTCAAGAACAACAAACAACGACTCAATATCGAGTAAACGGAATAAAAACGCAGCAACTCTAGACTCGATTAAAAACAATAGAAAGACCGATAGATGGGTGATTCGAACTAAAATAGAACGAGGCAAAGACCTCAGGCCTCCTAAGAGGGTAGGAACCAAATACCAACGACTATAAAGCCCGCCTCTACAACCTTACACAACCAAGCGGACAACTTGGAGGCACAAGGAAGGGACTTGTGATTACCTGTATCACCAAGCTCTCGCGAGGTTGACGAACTCAAAGCAAACCAAGTTAGATATATACCAATAGTTGCAATCGACGAGCCACGCTTCGAGTCGATTGACTTTCTCTCAATTGTGTTTCACACAAACTGAAATTTTCATAAAAGAGACGTCTGATTACAATGGAGGAATCAGCCGTTCTAATATAGAAAACCCTATGGCTGATTTTAATGAAAATAATAAATATAATAGAAATTAACTTAAATCCCTAAAATACTAAAAATAACTTAAGTAAATAAGGTCTCTAAAAATAGCAATAAAAAGAGTTCCAACACTTACGAATTTCCCGTCTAAAACACTGACAGCTGCAAAGAATGTGATTTTCGGCCAAACTCTAGATCGAATCTGGAAAAACCTTCAACAGAAAAGTTGTAGATCTCTTCGTCCTCGTTCCGACAAGGTATGGCACGATCCAATCCGATTAATATTGAATCTGTACGACTCATTTTACTGAGACGTCAAAAAGCTGTCAAACTGCTGAACGAATCTAATAACGAACGACCATCAAGCTTGCACCTTTGGACCTTCTCCCATGGTGGAACCTTCTTCTTCCTCTTGAGAATGACATCATTCTCACGAGCTCGAATCATAGGTTCATCCCCAAGTATAGACGTGTTCGGAGGTGTCTTGGATGGTCCCACATCAAAATTGGCATACATTTATGCACGTATTGATTGGCCGACATTCATTAGCTTAGGCGTTTTTTCTTCTTTTGCCCGTTAAACCACACAACATAATTGAGGATTTGAGGGTCCACATTAACATTTATCCCCTCTTTAATTTAAATTGGGGAGTAATATAATGATATACGGTACATATGTATTTAGACGCGTAATATCAATTTTTTTTTTTGTATTAAAATTTCCCATCAACAACCACCCCCCCGGGGCGCCTGCTGAAGCTTCATCCTCTACTCAATACTCACATTTTTAGAGACGAAAGCTTTGGACTTCTCCTTGTTGATTCGTTGCCCAGACGCCTTACATAACATGTCAAGAGCCCCCATGATTACCTGCATCTGCTGCCCAGAGGCCTCAACACAAAGAATAATATAATCTGCAAAGAACATATGCAAGATAGGAAGCCCGCCTCTAGAAATATGGATCGGCCTCTAGTCACCATCGTCCACCGCTTTATTAATGATGTGGCTGAGTCTTTCGATGCATAACACTAACAAATACGACGAAAGTGGGTCTCCCTGTCTCACTCCTCTTTCCGGTTCGAACTTGGTCGAGGCCTCTCCGTTCCATAAGATCTGTATACTAGTAGTTCTCACACACTCCCTAATCCAATCAATCCACACATCCGGGAAGCCAGCAATCTTGAGCGTCTCCTCAATGAAATCCCATCTGAGATGGCCATAAGCCTTCTCAAGGTCCATCTTGAGGATCATCCATTTCTTACCGGTACGCCTTTTCCTCATCAATTGCACGATTTATTGGACCAAAACGATGTTGCCTTGAATCCATCTTCCCGAAAGAAAAATGCCCTGCGTTCGTCCGATGAGCTCTCCCATCACCTTTTGCATCTTCATGACGATAGTCTTGGAGATGATTTTATAAAGCACGTTGCACAAGGTGTTGTGCCGGGAAGCAAGGGACGTCAGACAAACCCTTTTAACACACACGAATCGGGATGGACAAGAATTGTAAACCAGAGAGCCAAACTCAAGCAACCCAAACCAACAATCAGACACAAACAGAAGATAAAATAACCAAGCACAAAGAACACCAGATTTACGTGGAAACCCCAAAACGGGGAAAAAACCACGGGAGACAGAAACTTCCACTATCAACAATAACAAGTGGGTACAATCTTCTCTAGACAAAGCTAGAGGCATACAATATCATCAAGCATCAACAAGCTTGGCCAAATCTCCACATTTCATCACCCAATTTGGTGGAAATCAACAAAACCCAAGAGATGACACTAACAAAGGGGATATGAGATTGGAGGCTCAAAACGACGATCCAACCGTACAAAATGAAGCCTATGATGAGGTGAACAACATACCAGAAAATCGTCCCAATCGGAGGTCGTTTGGTCGTCGATCGGGGCACTTCAAAGTTGGCTGAATGGTTGCATACGAAAATCCCTCCAAAGCTCTCTCTTTTCTCCCTTTCTCACTCTTTGTTTTTCTCTCTCTTGGGTTTTGTTGATTTCCACCAATTGGGTGATGATAGTTGGAGATTTGGCCAAGCTTGTTGATGCTTGATGATGTTGTATGCCTCTAGCTTTGTCTAGGGAAGATTGTACCCACTTCTTATTGTTGATAGTGGAAGTTTCTGTCTCCCGTGGTTTTTTCCCCGTTTTGGGGTTTCCACGTAAATCTGGTGTTCTTTGTGCTTGGTTATTTATCTTCTGTTTGTGTCTGATTGTTGGTTTGGGTTGCTTGAGTTTGGCTCTCTGGTTTACAGTTCTTGTCTATCCCGATTCGTGTGTGTTAAAAGGGTTTGTCTGACGTCCCTTGCTTCCCGGCACAACAGACTGGTATCAGAGCTTTTGGTTTAGGATGGAGGAAAAGAACAGTTTTCAGGGAATGATTGTGTTGAATTCGGGCAACTACTCAGATTGGAAGATAAAGATGGAAGATCTTTTGTATGTGAAAGATCTGTATGAGCCGATTGTGCACAAAGAGATTCCAACAGGTGTCGTTGATGTTGAATGGAAGATTCTGAATCGAAAAGCGGTTGCTACGATCAGACAATTTGTTGATGTGAGTGTGCTCCAGCATATTGCCAATGACACGAATGCTTATGAGTTATGGTATAAGCTTGAAGGGATGTATGAGAGGAAGAATGCCCTCAACAAGGCGTCATTGATGAGAAAGCTTGTGAAATTGGAGTACAAAGATGGTGAGAGCATTGTTGTGCATTTGAGCACATTTCAGGGATTTGTGAATCAGTTAGCTTCTGCGAAAATGTCGTTAGATGATGAGTTGCAGGCTCTACTACTTCTCTCCTCATTGCCGGATAGTTGGGGCACACTTGTCGTGTCACTTAGTAATTCCGCTCCGGAAGGCAAGCTGACTATGGAATGTGTGAAAGCTAGTCTTTTGAACGAAGAGACTAGAAGGAAGGAGATGGGTGTCTCCTCACAGTCAGAGGCTAATGTGACGCAAGGTTCTGGTAACAACAGAGGAAGGAGTAAGCAACGACAGCAGCAGAACAGAGACAAGTCCAAAGGGAGATCGAAGTCTAGAAGCAAGTACATTTGCTATTATTGTGAGAAGCCGGGTCACATTCAAAAGTATTGCCGAAAGTTCAAGAGGGACAAAGGCAAAGAACCTGAGAAGTCAGAGACTTCGAGAAATCAAGAAGATAAAGACACTGCCGCTCTTACAATCAGTGATGAAACAGTGGAGTTGTTTGTGGCGGCTGATGAAGGTTCCTTGAATCTTGCAAGTGGTGAGTGCACTTGGATTGTTGATTCAGCTGCTTCATATCACATTACTCCACACAAGGAGTACTTCTCGTCTTACACTTGTGGAGATTTTGGCCGTGTGAGGATGGGAAATGATGGCGTGTCCAATGTTGTTGGCATGGGCACAGTTTGTTTGTTGACATCCACTGGTTGCAGTTTGATTTTGAGAAATGTTCGCCATGTTCCTGATATCAGATTGAATTTGATATCTTCTGGGATACTTGATGATGATGGGTATGCTCGAAATGCACAAGGCGGTGTTTGGAAGTGCTCCAAGGGAAACTTGATTGTAGCCCGGGCAAAGAAGCAGAATACCATGTATGTGATGCAAGCCAAGATTTGCAGAGAAGAAGCAAATGTGATTAATGATGGTGCCGGAGAACTATGGCACAAGCGGCTTGGACACATGAGCGAGCGGGGTTTGCAAATGCTTGCCAAGAAAGACATTCTCCCGGATATGCAAGGTATTTCTCTCAAACCTTGTGTTGATTGCCTAGCTGGAAAGCAACATCGAGTAGCATTTCATACTCGACCTCCATCTAGAAGAAAGCATGCATTAGATCTTGTTCATACTGATGTGTGCTCTATGGATTGCAAGTCACTTGGTGGTGCACAATATTTTGTCACTTTTATTGATGACTATTCTAGAAAATTGTGGGCTTTTGTGTTGAAAAGCAAAGATCAGGTTCTGACAGTTTTTAGGGAGTTCCAAGCCAGAGTTGAACGAGAGACTGGTTTGAAGTTAAAGTGTGTCAGATCAGATAATGGTGGAGAATACAGGGGTCCGTTTGAGCAGTACTGCAAGAGTCAGGGCATCAGGCTTGAGAAAACAGTTCCGAAGACACCACAACTGAATGGGCTTGCAGAGAGGATGAACAGAACCATAGCAGAAAGAGTCAGAAGTATGTTGTCGACTGCAAAGCTGCCAAAGTCCTATTGGGCGGAGGCAATGTTGACTGCTGTGTATCTCATCAACCGCTCGCCTTCAGTTCCTCTTGATGGTGATGTTCCACAGAGGGTTTGGACTGGGAGAGATGTTTCCTTCCAGCATCTGAGAGTCTTTGGATGCCTAGCATATGTTCATGTTGCTAGAGATCAAAGATCCAAGCTTGATAGCAAGACAAAGCCATGCATCTTCCTAGGGTACTCAGAGGATGAATTTGGGTACAGATTGTGGGATCTTACAGACAAGAAAGTGGTCAGAAGCAGAGATGTTGTGTTCATGGAAGACAAGACTATTGATGACTGGAAGCTCCAGCGACCGTCGTCTTCCTCTCCTGCTCCAGTCACCTTTGATCCCGTTTTTCCTCAAGTTGTGCAGAGAAGTTCAGTTCAGAATCAGCAGGAAGATGAGCATGATGATGGTGATGTTGATCCACCAGAAGTTCCACAACCTCAACAAGAGGAGCCCCCTATCCAACCTGAAGTTGAGTTGAGAAGATCCACCAGAGAGAGACAGACTTCCTCCCGATACTCAACCAACGATTATGTGTTGTTGACTGACTCAGGAGAGCCTGAATGCTATGAGGAAGCTATGTCAGATGTGCATCAGAAGGAGTGGTAGAATGCCATGCAGGATGAGATGAGTTCCTTGCATGAGAACCACACCTATGACTTGGTGAAATTGCCTAAGGGCAAGAAAGCTCTCAAGAACAAATGGGTTTTTCGTTTGAAGTCTGGAGAAGATGGTACACCTCCCAGGTTCAAAGCCAGAGTTGTGGTGAAGGGTTTTGAGCAGAAAAAGGGTGTAGATTTCGATGAAATTTTCTCTCCAGTTGTGAAGATGTCATCCATCCGGGTTGTTCTAGGCATGGCTGCTAGCATGGACCTAGAGGTCGAGCAGCTTGATGTGAAAACCGCCTTCCTTCATGGTGATTTGGAAGAAGAAATCTACATGGAGCAACCTGAAGGTTTTGAAGTCAAGGGAAAAGAGAAGATGGTTTGTCGTCTCAGAAAGAGCTTGTATGGTTTGAAACAAGCGCCTCGGCAATGGTACAAGAAGTTCGAGTCTTTTATGATCGACCACAAATTTCACAAGACACATGCCGACCACTGCGTGTTTGTGAAGAATTACGCCGAAGGTGACTTTCTGATTCTCTTGCTTTATGTGGATGATATGCTTATTGTTGGTCGGGATACCAACAAGATTGCTAGTTTGAAAACTGCGTTGAAGAAGTCCTTTGCTATGAAGGACCTTGGCCCTGCAAGAAATATTTTGGGTATGCAGATTACCCGTGACAGAAAGAATCAGAAGATGTGGATATCACAAGAAAGATACATTGAGAAGGTGCTGCAAAGATTCAACATGGACAAGGCTAAACCCGTGAGTTCTCCACTTGCAGTGAACATGAAGCTGAGTTCTGATCAATGTCCTACAAATGAGAAAGAGAAACAGGAGATGAAGAAGGTGCCTTATGCTTCAGCCGTTGGTAGTCTGATGTATGCCATGGTTTGCACTAGGCCAGACATCGCCTATGGAGTTGGGGTTATCAGCAGGTTCATGAGTAATCCTGGAAAGGAGCATTGGCCTGCAGTGAAATGGATTCTCAAGTATCTCAGAGGCACTTCGAGAGTGTGTTTGTGCTTTGGTCCTGGAAAACCTATGCTTGATGGTTTTACAGATGCAGACATGTCAGGTGATATTCACACGAGCCGATCCACATCTGGATATCTGATTACATTTGCAGGGGGAGCAGTCTCATGGCAATCGAGACTGCAGAAGTGTGTTGCTTTGTCAACGACAGAAGCAGAGTATATGGCTGCAGTTGAAACTGGTAAGGAGCTGATATGGATGAGAGACTTCCTAGAGGAGTTGGGAGTGGAGCAAGCTAGCTACCCACTCTATTGTGACAATCAGAGTGCCATCCACCTTGCCAAGAATGCCGCCTACCATTCTCGAACCAAGCACATCCGAAGAAGGTATCATTGGCTTCGAGAAAGAGTAGAAGATGAAGATTTTGAGCTCATGAAGATCCACACAAATGAAAACGGATCGGATATGCTGACGAAGACTTTGTCAAAGGAGAAGCTCATCAAGTGCCGCTCAAAGGCGGGCTTGCTCGAGCCCCCCATATAGGATTGAGGGGGAGCTATGTTGTGTTTCCCTCCTATATGGGGGAAGAGTCCAATGGACTATTTACCATGTGGTTTTTACCATGTGAAGTTTTACCCTCCTCCTTTATAAAAGGGGATGTCTTTCCATTTGGGAAAGTAAGAGAGAGAAAACCAAAGTGTGAGAAAGGGAGAAAAAGAGAGACTTTGGAGAGAATTTCGTATGCTACTATTCAGCCCAATTTGAAGTGCCCCGATCGACGACCAAACGACCTCCGATTGGGACGATTTTCTGGTATGTTGTTCACCTCATCATAGGCTTCATTTTGTACGGTTGGATCGTCGTTTTGAGCCTCCAATCTCATATCCCCTTTGTTAGGGTTCTCTCTTGGGTTTTGTTGATTTCCACCAATTGGGTGATGATAGTTGGAGATTTGGCCAAGCTTGTTGATGCTTGATGATGTTGTATGCCTCTAGCTTTGTCTAGGGAAGATTGTACCCACTTCTTATTGTTGATAGTGGAAGTTTATGTCTCCCGTGGTTTTTTCCCCGTTTTGGGGTTTCCACGTAAATCTGGTGTTCTTTGTGCTTGGTTATTTATCTTCTGTTTGTGTCTGATTGTTGGTTTGGGTTGCTTGAGTTTGGCTCTCTGGTTTACAGTTCTTGTCCATCCCGATTCGTGTGTGTTAAAAGGGTTTGTCTGACGTCCCTTGCTTCCCGGCACAACACAAGGCAATGGGGTGGAATTGTCTAATATCCTCCGGCTTGCTGACCTTCGTGAGGAGCACGATGAGGGTATCATTCACCCCACTCGGCATCCTTTTATCCGAGAAGAACCTCAGCACCCCTTCGACCATCGCATCCTCCACAATCTCCCAGCACCTTTGATAGAACACCGGTTGATAGCCATTCAGGCCAGGGCTTTTGAGAAGACCCATGTCCTTGGTAGCATTCCACACATCAACCTGAGAGAAAGGCTCAGCAAGCCAATCCCTTATGCTGTCACTCATCTCAGGGAACCTGTCAGCCTCCACCGTGCAACTAGACAGGCGAGAGATATTCGCCGTGTTGTACAACCCCTTGAAGTACTTCAGAGCAATTTTTTCCATTTTCCCGTTGTCCTCAGTCCACCTCTTATTCTCATCACACAACCCTTCGTTCTTATTCTTCTTTCTTTTAACGATCGTGGAAAGGTGGAAAAAAGTTGTGTTGCGATCGCCTTGATTGAGCCAGTTTTCACGAGACTTTTGAAGCCAGAGCATCTCTTCCTGCACCAGAGTACTCTCAATCTCCCTTTGAAGCTCACTCTCTCTAGCTAGGAGATTATCCGACAGACCCAAGTGGGGATGATTATGAATTTTCTCAATTTTTTCTAACAGATCTTTTTTCCTGTGGAAACTATTGCCAAAAACCTCGCGGTTCCAGTTAAGTAATATGTATTTGAGCATATGAATAGAGTCGCGTACCTTAGCCTCTGGGTTCCATCCTTGTTTGAGAGTCTTCTTGAAATCGGGATAGGATAGCCACACCGCCTCAAATCGGAAAGGTCTCCTTTCTGCTTTAATGTTCTGGGCGGGCTTAAGAATCATGAGCAAAGGATTGTGGTCCGAGGAGAACCTTTCGAGATATCGCACTTTAGCCTTCGTCCAGTTCAACCTAGAGGTCCTGTTCATAAAAAGATGATCCAATCTTTTAGACACATGAGTATCATAATCCTTACCTCTCGTCCAAGTGAAGTTGGGACCAACGAAACCCCTGTCAATAAGCTCGTTGTTGTTGACCATATTAAGGAATTCTGAAGTGTCTTTGTGGAGACCTCCAGAGCCAACTTCACGTTCCTCTCGGGCGAGAATGCAATTGAAATCCCCTCTCATGATCAAGGCCAAAACTCGCGTCTTTTCTCATAAGTCGAGGCGCATACACCACCAGTAGATGCAATCCCTCCTTTCCCACTCCCACTTTGACATGAATGAAGTTTTTGTTGGATTTGATGACAACTACATTTAACCTCTCCTCATTCCACAATTATCCGAGTGTGAGCCGTTTCCTTGGCGTCTTGTTTCCCCATGCTATACGCTTTTTCGTAGGGTGCATAAAAGGACCATATTTAAAAACCTCTTTTTGATTACCCTCACTCATCTCTAGTACCTGTCTCAGTTTTTTCTTTCACGTCCCTCCCCTTTCCTAGGTCCCCCGTTGCCCAGCTGCTTCCATCACGAGTCTCTTCCACCAGTCTGTCGCTGTCCATCGGAGACACCGGAGCACACAAATAGGTCAACACGTAGTCGGAAAACTGTATCTAGGATTTTCTCGCACTAGGAGATTGCTGCTAAACAGTTCATTAAGTAGGGCGAATTGGATAATTGGAGTTGAAGTTGTAGTTAGAGGCAATTCAAAAAGTTAAAAGGCTGATGATGTGGGCGTTGAGGATAACTATCATTTCTATATTCCTTCAACTTCACAAGTGAAGATCGATCGAGAGAATGATAGAAGATCAATAAAAAGGGGTATAATAGAGAAACATTTTAAATCTTGATTTCAAAGCTCCCAATACTTCTCCAATTAGATCCAAAATTTGGGTGAATGGAAGATACATCAAAACTACTACGAATCTTCAACTCCTTGTAAACTTGACATACCAACCAAATACTCCTTACAAGTTTTTTATTTTTTCAAACCTCTAAAATCTCCTCCAAAGCTTTCCCCAAACAGACTCTATTCTTAATTTCTTACTGGTATAGTTTTTGACAACCTCTTAATCAATCTCTGGTTCAGTTGAATTGTGAAAGATTAAATTTCATGGGCATTTTTTTTTTTACAAGAATTGTATAATTCAGTGAACTTGGGTTTGAACATAATCGAATAAATGGCTTCAAGCTTAAACTTTGAAGTTACCCTAAACATCGTTGTTTGGGATTACTTAATGTCAACAAAGACTTTTACTAAAAATAGCAAGAACTGGCGCCAGTCTACATTGTCCTTTTGCTCACCCTCACACGCATTGTTGAATGTTGGCCTTCCCACGATGAATGATCATATCCATATCCTCCGGTCCCATCTCTCTCAATTGATTTTAGCTTCTCCCACTCACAACCCTGGCCTCACCAAGGTTCGGGGCGTGCGGTCCAATTTCTTCAGACGAGCTTTATCGACCTTGCTTCCCATTTCAATCGCCACTGTCAAGATAGGGTAAGCCTTGTTTCCTTTTCAGCTTCCACTTCGAGGGTTTGGGTTATTTCAGTTCTTAACCCCTCCTAATCCCACCCTGCCTAGTGAAGGTTATAGGAGGTTGTCGTCCTGTGTGACTGACTGTATTCCCCTCAGCACAGCAGCACTGCAGGCCACCATTCCGGAGTGCGACGAGGAAGGAGGACGACGATTTGACTGGGCATCGAGCGCAAATCCAAGGTAAACCCCCATATCTCCTCTCGTCGTCGCTTCTTGGTTCGATTTCATTGATCTGCCCACCCTATCTCCTCTGGTCGTCCCTTCTTCATCCCATTTCGTTCGATTTGGGTTGGCGTGGTTTGATTTTGGGTTCGATCGTTGCTATGAACCATCGTAAGTTTTGCTGTTTGTGGGTTGTGAGAGTTCGGTTGATTTGGGTTTCGATTTTGGTGTGACCGAATCCTAGTAGCTGTAGCATCCAGTCCGACCTTTTCCTTTGCCTGCTAGGTGATCGACTAAATGCTTGAACACACCCTAATGTAGCTACTCATAGATTTTGGACTGAACCTCTACTTTTTGAACTATGCGTTTATGAGGTTGGAACCTCTGTGTTTAGCTGTCCAAAATTAAATGAGAATCATAGTTGTTATAATTTGATAACTTGCTTGATTTTGTCTTCTGAACTGATCAGTTTGTTTGGGTTAATGCTTATTCATTTCACTGCAAAGTACAATGGAGGCAATTTATAAATTTCCTGCTTTTATGATGAAATGACCTTTTAAACATACCTTAGGAACAGTTTTGCCTATAATATCAATTAACTAGAAACATTTATGCTTATAATATGAATTAACTAGAGTAAATACGAGTTTGCATATAATGAATTTTATTTTGTTTGGGTTTTAGGCGGAGAAATGTGATGAACAAAACTCTTCTGTCATTGCATGGTATAAAGGAAGAAAATTTTAGTATATATTACCCTTTTTGATGTGAAATCAGGGTGCCCTGAGATGATATGGAACTCAATTTCAAGCTACTGATTGCATGAATTTGATTCATTTGGCCATTTTATGAATTCAATCTTAAACAAAGGTAGAGGGTTCTTGACAACAAATTGCATCTTTTGACCTTTTAGTTGTTGTATGTGACATAGGTTGAAGTTCGGTCTTGTCGGTGCTATTGTTTTTATTATTTTCCCTTTTTTCATGTTAACCCTTTTCAATTTGCAACAACTTTCGTTCGTTAACTAATCAAAAAAAAAAAAACTTTCGTTCGTTAAAATGATATATGATCTGCAATTTGCTAATATATAAGATGAAAAGGTTCCCAATAGACTTCTTACCAATACTAGATGCTAGAGGCCCTTGTGTTCTTTTACCTATCGGATTATATTATAAATTAATTTTTTTTGGCATACATAATCATAGACATCATAGTTTTGAATTGATGGATACCAATTTTAAATTTGAATATGCACTGCAAATTTAAATCAGGGAGTGAAAGGGAACAAATCAAGAGGTTGTATTTACTTTGTTGCATTGTTATGAGTGAGTTTAATTTCTCATGGCCTGCAGTACTTCTTTTGAAACAGTGAGATGGAGGTGGAAGGAAGGGCTGAGGATTTGGCAAAAAAGATTGTGGACTTGGCAGCACAATGTGATCGGTGGAAGAAGGATAATGTCCAGTTGAAGGAAGAAGTGATGAAGGTGAAAGGCAAGGAGGAAAGGATGAAGGAGAAGTACATGAAAGAGAAGGGCAAGTGTGAGGAAATAAGAGAGAAATTTGATTCCGAAAAGATGAAGTGGAGGGAGGAGAATGAGCAGATTAGAGAGAAATTCTGGGAGGTGGAGGTTAAGAAAAGGGAGCTCACCATTGATCTTGAGGCAGCTTTAAACCAACAAAGGAGTGGTGTTGAGAGGGCGACTAAAGCTGAGAATGAGCATCTTGAGAGCTCAATGAAGGAGAGGGAACATTAAGATCACAAATCTATTGGGGAAAATTGAAGCTTTGGATAGGCATAACAATATATTAGAGAGGGATTTTAAGGACAAGATGGCCATGGAAGCCAAAAAGATGAAAATAGAGGAGGAGAAGAATTCAAAACTCATTCAAGAGATTCAAGCTTTGGAGAGAGATAAGGAGCAAATGATGGCTGTTGTTTCAAAGCTGCAAAAGGAAAAGAGCGAAGAAGCTGATAAAAGTTTTGCTGTGAAGAAGGCTCTAGAGGCCGAGAGGAAAAGATCAGTAGAGATAGAGCGCAAGAATTTTGAGCTTGCAAAGAAGATTGTGGAATTTGAAAGGACAAAGATATCTATGCGGGATGAAATTTCCAAGTTACATATGGTAAAAAGTGAGGAGGTTAAGAATATGTTGAGGGAGAAGTTGGCTGCAGATATCGAGAGGAAGGCCTATGAGGACAACTTAGCGAAGATGGTTGCTGTGCTGGTAAAGGAGAAGAAGGAAATGAAGGCCCAGCTTTCTCGAGAAACCATGGAGAAGGATGCAGATATCAAGAGGATTTTGAAGGAGCAAATGGCTTTGAAGAAGGAAGGACAGAAGATGATTTTAGAGAGGGACGAAACCATCAAAGTTTTGATTCAGGAAAACAAAATCTTGGAGGCTCTGAATAAGCAACTTGAAATGGAGAAAACTAGATTAGCGCAACAAGCACATCTTGTGAGCAATGTTGTCAGTACCTTGAGTACTCCTGCTGCTCAGATTCAAGGTACAAAATACCCATCTTATTCAATACTTCTTTTCTTCGACCGAAAAAAAATTTGATTATTTTATTTCTCTGCATTATTTGATTGAAGGTTTAGTTTTACTTGTGCAAGTCTTGTTATTTCCTGCAATAACCTGATTATTAAGAGGAAGGATACAATGATCATACATGCCAAAACCGGAACCTCAAACCCTTTCATTAGCGTCTTAATTGCAACTGATGTGCATCATGTTTTCCCAATTGATCTAGCTCTTCGTGCGGTGACTATCAAACTGCTTTCTAGAACAATGAAACTTGAGATATTTTTATACTAGGATCATCTTCTGTTTTGATACTTTTGAACATAATGTGTGGTTGTTTACTTGCATTTTCAATTGTAAATAGCTTTTGATCATTAAGTAAACTATGATTCATGCACATGGTAATTTAGCATATCAATGTGCAGGCAATAGTAAGACTGAAGATCGAATGCCTCTCCCAACAGACGATGATCTGTATTCAGCCTTTCTCAGAGAGTTTGACCGGAGTAAGGCTCTCTAACGACTCTTTTACCTAGATCATAGTGCCACTGCAAAAATCACATGAAATCTGGATACTGAACAAAAAATTATACTGGGATAAAAAAACTGATCAGGATGGTATGGTCTGGTTATTTCATTGCAATATATGTGTAGTAGTAGTTTTATTGTGCTGTAGGGAAATGGATGAGGACCAGGATCCCATTGGACAACCAGTTAGGTTGAAGAACTCAATGATCAACAGTAGCCAACTCCAGTTGACTAGAGTATATCATATATGTTCACTGATTTTGAGATCAATATCCTTATGAGTGATGTCTGAGCTTGCTTGGTCGAATTCCATTTAATTTTGTTTCTCCAAACGTGAAGATGATTTGGTTTTGACACTTTTGCTTGAATGTTGTTTGCTATTTGTATTGTTGTCGTCTCTTGATAAGTTGTTGCATTCTCCGGCAAGTTGGGATCAGATGAACTTGTTTTTCATGTCCTGCCACTCTAATTTTGCTCATCTTTTTGAACTGCATTGCTTGATCATTCTCAACCATATAAAGAACAAGAAAGCATCCATCAATGATGGATTGGTTACCTCATCAGTGGAAAAATGCACATATATCTCACCATCTTGTTGGACAGCTATGGTAGCCAAGTGTGCTAGTTTCACTGGATTTTCCGACCCTATTCCGCTTTGGCTAAACACACGACTGGTCATTGGTCGAAACAGAAGTTGACTAAACATGGAACATGCCGATTCTACAAGGTGCTCATGTTGTTACTTTTCAATATAAAGCACAAAATGTGATCCATTTTTCATTGAAACACGGCATATAAGCAGGAATCATCCGGCCTCCACCCACCTCTGAGTCTGACCCCTAGTGATCGATCTATCGATCATGGGCCATTGACTTACCACTAAGGATCCTTCTAGTCCTAAAGACTTGATACACCTGACGGAATCGAAGGCGCATGAAGGGGGTGACAGAGGCTATTTCAAAGCAAGGAATCTGTGACCTTAGACTACATTACATGTCCGACAAAGAATCACCACTGCCAACAGTCACTCTGAACTACCTTGTCCAAATAAATGGTAGATTGCGCGCATTGTCGAGAGAAAAAGAGTGGATCCACTTTCTTCTTGCTCAAAAACTTGTTTATAGTTGCTGTTGAAATTTTTATGCACTCACTCACTCACCGACACCGTAGTGTAATGCTAATGTGTAGGAGAAAAATTGGTTAAACACATTCCATGGCTAGGTTCCATCTTAAATCTAATTGTGATTACTGATTAGGAGGAGTATCAGTAGCCCCTACTTATGTATAAGACTTAGATACACTATTTTATCAATGTGAGATATTATCCCTTTCATATATTCAACATTACTAGTACGTCAGAAATCTTCACCACGAGGAATTTGCGGCTCATGGTGAATATTTACGTTAAACCAACTTATGCGACATTAATTGTTTGCCTCGTACACATTAGTTTAACCAGTTAACACACATTTGCAGTTGGTCATGCTGTGCTGAAACTTCAAAGAATGACGAAAGTATTAAAAAAAAATATCCAAGGAATGCTTAGGAAGAATAAGCAAAATTGGGAATTGCAGTTTCAAGACTTAACACTTATGAAACACATTTTCCTCTGAGAATTATGAACCACATCTATATCTATATTATAATACTAAACGAGAAGTCGTCTACGACATGTGGCGGCTTCTCTTTTAATGTAGGTTTTTTTTATTAGATTAATTGATTTATGTAGCTTTAAAGGAGATTAATTGGTTAACAAATCTTATCTAATTTAAAGGATAAAATCAAATCTTAACTAATTAGAAAATATTATTAATCTAATTTTGAGGATAAAATCAAATCTTAACTCCTTAGAAAATATTATTAATATTATTAATTAACTACCTTACCTAAATTATTACGGAGTATTTGTTAGCTTTTTTATTTATTTAAGATTAATAATAAAAAAGAATTAGATTTAAAAATTAAATTACTAATTAACCTAATTGATATGCCATATCTAAATAACTAACTAACCAAAACGTAATCTTATTGTTTGCATGATGATATATGCAAATCCAGAATCTAGAAACATACGCAGATCTTATCACTTTTTTTTTAATCATCAATCTTATCACTTTGTAATGTAATCTCTTACTGTATCTATTGCAATCTTATCACTAAAATAATTTTTAAAAAAAATCAGATTAGTCCATTCCAAGTTTCAGATGGTTATTAATCAGATTAGTCAATTTTTATTTTTATTTACAATTATTTATTAATTCAAAGTAGATATCTAAAATCAATGATCTCTGATTTGGTTAAAATTTTGAATTTTGAAATCAGTTTTTGTTTTTCCAATTCTTTAGATCAACTAATCTGATTTGGTTACAATTTTGAATTTTGAAATTAAAAAAAAAGTATTCAGATCGCCAAAATCGTAGTACTACACTACTACTGTTATAAATACTACCCTAACTCTTCCCGATTCAATTGTTCACATTTTTACGGAGTATACTCATTTGCTTTTGTGCTGCTGTGTTGCTTTTATATCTTAATCTAATATAATCATATTTGCAGATGCAGGTTATTGATTGTACCCTAATTTACTTGATTTTAATCACATCCCTACTTCCCTCTCCTATTGTCCTTCTCAGTTTATCCGATTAATTACGATTCCATTGATTCTACTTGAAATTATGTCCAGTTGTGCTTAACTACTCGGAAAATTGATGTGAAATCGATCCACTTTGTGTTGCTACGTGGAATCCTTAGTCAAGATGTACGTGAAATCATTCAACGTAACACTAAATACTTCCAATTCGATTTGATTTGAAGTTATCTAATTAATCTTTTGGTTTCATCTTATAAATATAGGGGCAAGCTAATGCGGATTTCATTTATTTTATTTATGGTTTTAGTTAATTAGCTGCATCATATCCGTTCAAACATACACTGTATATTCTCATGGTTATATAATTAAATTTATGGAAGATTTTGCTAATTAATCTTTTGAACCACTTTTTAATCAATAAATTTTATATTTTCAATTATAATTTAGTCATGATTATAAAATTAAATTTATGGAAGATTTTGCTAAACAAATCACTTAAGATATGATTTGTTTATTAGTTTAGATATTCACTGGATAAGATCAAATAAAATCATATTTATCTCAAAAAAATCAAATTTGATTACATTATAACTTGCCATTTGTTCAAGAAAATATTTGATTCTATTTTTTTTGTTATATTTTTTATTCCACAAATTACTATAGAATATTTCGGTTTTAGTTTTAATTTCTATTTTTTTAGATAAATAACTCAAAATTGATTCATTCATTTAATTTTGAACCATATGTATGTTAATTAAAAGATAAACCAAATCTCATAGGTTCTATTGTTTAGGTAATGTATCTTTAATTATTTTTATTTATTTCTTCTTCTTATCAGTTTGCTAGAGAAAATACATCTGTGTCTCTTTTTTATACGGATGTTTTCCACCACATGTTATATACAAGAATTCAAATCCCTATTCATTTTTGTATGTAAGATTATTATCTCCATATGTATGTTGGATGGTTACAAGTAATACTTACAAGTTTTGGTATCGATGAATAAATGATAAATGAAATTATATAAACACGTATTTTTAAAAAAGATCCGTGCAATGCACGGGGTAGTAAGCTAGTTTTCTTCTAAAAAAATGTTGATGATCTAATTTAAAAATATCTTCTGAAATAAAAAAAAAGGGTTTCTTAAATAGTTTAATGAATTTCCTATTACCAATATTCTATTTTTTTTTATAGATCCTATTATCAATATTCATTTCATCATCTTACCAATTGTTTTATAAAAGATGATGATATATTTCCCCGAGTCTAATCAGAAATAGGAATATGCAATTTTAAACGAGTAAGATAACAATTGAATGAGTTGAAAATTATTAAAATATGCTCAATTTTTATTTAAGCTCAAGGTAAAATTCTATTTTCTCCAAAACTTCACAAATTTAGTTCTCGAACATTAATCCTTACTATAGTTTTTGATAAGCTCTCAATCAATCTCTGGTTCAATTGAATGGTGAGAGATTAAATTTCAGGGGAAAATTTTACAAGACTTGTAAATTCAGTGAACTTCAAGAATATCATCTTTGGTTTGGCTTTGAACATAATCGAATGAATGGCTTCAAACTTAAACTTTAAAAATACCCTAAACGTCGTCGTTTGGGATTTACTGAATGGCAATTACTTTTACTAAAAATAGCAAAAACTGGCGCCAGTCTACAGTGTCCTTTTGCTCACACTCACACGCCTAACGCATTGTTGGCGATGAATGATCTTACCTCCCCCGTCTCTCCTTCAATTGATTTTAGCTTCCCCATTTCACAACCCTAGCCTCACCGATTTCTCCCCCATTTCTCTCCTTCAGTTACCCGTTTCATCGTTGCAACTCGCCCTATTTCTCCGAGGTTTGGCTGGTGCGGTCCAATTTCTGTGGCCGTTTCAGACGAGCTTTGATCGAGCTTTCTGGTGCTTCTGAACTCCCATTTCAATCGCCACTATCAAGATAAGGTATACCTTGTTTTCTTTTCCAACTTCCACTTCAAGGGTTTGGGTAATTTCAGTTATTAACTAAATATGAGTCTGCATATAAGGAATTTTAATTGTTAGGGTTTTAGGCAGAGAAATGTGATGAACGACACTCTCCTGTCATTGCATGATCCGTATAACGGAAGAAATTTTTAGTATATATTACTCTTTTTGATGTGAAATCAGGGTGCCCTGAGATGATATGGAACTCAATTTCAAGCTACTGTTTAATTGCATGCATTTGATTCATTTGGTTCTTGACAAAAGATTACATCTTTTGTTAGCTTTTAGTTGTTGTATGTGACTAATAGGTTGAAGTTCAGTGTTGTTGATGACTTGATGCTATTGTTTTTATTATTCCCTTTTTCCATGTTAACCCCTTTTCAATTCGCAACAACTCTCGTTCTTTGAAATGACATATGATCTGGAATTTGCTAATATATAAGTTGAAAAGTTTCCCAATACACTTCTTACCAGTACTAGATGCTAAATAGATGCCCTTGTGGTTGTTTTACTTATCGGATTGTATTATAAATTTAACATGTTTTTCCCTTCATCTTGTTTCAGTACTTGCATTAAAACTGTAGTAATTGAGAAGAAGAAACCAACATGGATTCCGCAAAAAGGATCGTTGACTTGGAGACAAAATGTAACCGGTTAGAGAAGGAGAAGACTAATTTGATAAGAGAAGTGACGGGATTAAAGGCCAAGAATGAAATCTTGAAAGAGAAACACATGAAATCGAAGGACACATGTGTGAAAATGGAGGAGAAACTTCATTTAGAACAGAGCAAGTGGAAGGAGGAAAAGGTGAAGATTGGCCAGGAATGCTGCCGGTTGGGGCTGGAGAAGAAGATACTTGATATTGATCTCAAGGCAGCTGATGCCGAGGTCAAGCGACTTAAGAATTTGTTGGAACAAACTGATAGACCGGTCATGAATTTGTTAGGGAAGATCAAGGCTTTTGACAGCCAGAACTCCAAGTTAGAGTTCGATCTCAAGGCTGAGAAAATGAGATCAGCAGAGTTGGAGAAAGCTCTTTTGGATCTTAAGAGCTTATGTGAAGAGGAAGATGGTAATATTGCAATTTTAGGACGAGAAAAGAGGAAGATTAGGGAGGAATTGGTTGTTGAATCGAATGAAAGTGGTACGAAATACATGGGTACCACTACTGTCTCTCATAAGAAGGCTCTGGGAAATGGGACTTCCGAATGCTCAGGTTTGTATTTGGATGGTAAGTCTACGTTCATCGTGTTTGTGTGTGTGTGGTCGTTCACAGTTTAATTCCGAGATTTCTTTGGCATCTTTTGGGCTAAAATTGTTCATTTATTCATGTGATCTGATTGAAGAATTATCTTGCCTTTCATCAATTTGTATAGTTCCTCATAATCCGAATCAAGGGTAAACTAGCTTGGTGTCATTTTGGCTCCTAGGCTTTTCATGTGTAGATCATATCCTTCATTTTCTTGCATGCTCCCCAATTAAGGAGTTCTTGAAGACTTTAGGTTGGCGTGAACTTATTACTATAATCAAAACCAAACATTGTTTGCATTCACTGGTACTTGGTAAAAAAAAAATATTGCTGATTAATTCTGCCTAATTTGTGGACTTTAGGATGCTCAAATGTTAAAAATGTGTTTCAACCTGCATTTTTTGAAGGTCTTTTAGGAGAGCAAGTGTGGAATGTATTTTTGAGATGTGGAATATCAATTCAGGGAGGCCAAGATGAGGAATATCCCACACAAAATAAAATCTTGGTTTTTCTTTCTTCTGAAGTGACAAATGGATAGATCAGATCAGATTCGATCATTTTCTCCGTCTGTCAGTTAACTCTTGAATGTTGATTTTATAACCTCTTCACATCAATAAATCTTAATGTAAATGCAATTCATTCTTTTATTTTATTTCTGTCAAGAAGCAGATTATAAATTGCTTTATTTTTCTGTCAAGAAGGTAAAAATTCAGAAGCTGAGAGGATTGATTTAAATAATGCTCTAGAGGTCGAGAAGAGGGAATTGGAGAAGGCAAGGAAGAAGATTAATGAGCTTTCAGAGATGGTTGCGGCTTTAGAGGCTGCTAAGGCAGCAGAGGAATCTGATAAGAGGGCCATGGAGGACAAGCACAAAAAGAAAATTTTGGAGCTAACTCGGAGCATTGAGGTCCTTGCAGGGGAGAAGAGAGAAGTGGAGGCTAGGCTTTTCCAGTCAATTAAGGACTGCAGAGAGGAGGTCAAGCGGATTTCTTTCGATAAGATGATTGTAGAAGCCGAGAAGAGAGAGATGAAGGACGAGAGTGAGAGGGAAGTTTCAGAACAGGCTTGTAGGATTGAGGTCCTTGAGTGCGAGAATAGGGAAATGGAGGTCGAACTTTCCGAGGCAAAGAGGGAAAAGAACGAGGAGATCAAGAGGATCTTAAATGAGATGGCATCTTTGAAGGAGAAGCTTGAAAAGAAAAATTTGGAGCTTGTTTCGAGAGTCAACAAATTGGAGAGGGAGAAGAAGGAAGTGGAGGATGAGGCTTGCAAGGCAATGATGGTGGCTTTGAAGGAGAAGAATGAAAAGACTGAGGAGATCAAAAGGATATTGAATGAGAAGGCTGCTTTGAAGGAGCAGCATGATAAGAAGATTTTGGAATATTTGTCTAGAGTTAATGCTTTGGAGAGTGAGATGGAGGCCGAGAAAGCAGCCTTTAAGGAGAAGAATTTGGTGCTTGTTGCAAGAGTTGACGACTTGGAGAAGGAGAGACGCAAACTTGAGACAGAAACTAGTAAGGATGGAGTGGCTAAGGTGCCGGTGCAGCAAAACGAGTGGGTGGTGGCTAGGAAAGCGAGAACCAATAGGGCGAGGAACAAGCGTGCTGTTGCAAATTCGGAGGAAGTTGTACAATTACTGCACCCAGTGCATCTTGTGAGCAATGCTCGAATCTTGGGTACTTCTACAACGGAGAAACAAGGTATAAATTCATCTGTCAGAAAACAAAAAACACGAAAAGTAGAAGATCTAGGATGCTCAGTATCAAACCAGGAGGGAATCAAACGAAGCAAGTCGGGATCAGTGTGGACGTCTCCACAGCAGATGCTAAATGCTTTCACCACAAATGATGTGTTATGTATGAAGTCAGTTTGCACTCTCTATCGAAGACACAAGACACTGGGTGTGTGGAAGCATTGTTTGACGTCATCATCTATTTACAACGGATTCATGCCGCCTTATGAAACAAGGTATGATTACTACCTTGACAACAAAAAGCTCGAGACTTTTCATCGAGGAAAATCATAACATTTTCTTAAAGATTTCTTTGTTATTTGATCGAATAAAACTAGTAGCTATGAATCATCTGTTATGTTTCCAGGGGGTTGGATTTGGGCGAGCTTCTTACAAGAGGGGATCCAGAAGGCATGCTGAAGATGTCGTTAGCAGAGTTCAAACGGGAAGACCCGTGTGGAATACAGAATTGCAGGCTCATTGCAAGGCACCATTACATGGAGCTGTTTGAGATCTACAGTCAAAAACTTGATCCACCCTTTCATCTCTGTAGGTACACTTCCTGATTTCTGGTGTAGATTCAGAAAGGTTGAAAGTTGGGTTAATCACTTTTGTGCGAGGGCTTCCAATCAAAGTGGGTGGTTTGTAATTTTGTATAGTATAAACTGACAGAGTTCGCATCGCAGCCGCGAAGTAGAATTGGGGATGAACTTCAATTTTGATGGGATAAACAAGTGGCTATTCAAGCCGATTTCCATGCGTAATCGCGATGTAAACAAGGTTGATTTTGAATCTAAGATTCTAATCAGAAAAATCCAAGTTCATGAATCAAATTGAAACATAATATGCGCAAGCAGATCAATTGATGAAGTGATTAACAGAGTGAAGCCGATGAATCTAGGAGGCCAGGGGAGAGAGAGGTGATGATGATACTTTTTTAAGAATCGAACCTCATTGCGAATAAATTGTTTACGCTTTCCTTTTTGCCCTTTTTAGCTCTCCCCAACAACCTCGCTAATGGAGGCTTTTTTTTTTTTTTTTTTTTTTTGATTGGGTAAGAATTCGGGAAAATAAATTACCTAGCATCCTTGCGGATGAGGTCTGCAAGACTTGGATCTAAGTGAAAAGTCGTGGTGGGGGCAACAAGAGCAAGATGTGCAACCTTATCTGCTACAGCGTTACCACTACGAAGGACGTGGGAGAACGACACTTCGTAAAACCCAGAGATGAGAGAGCTAATATCGGACATGATTAACTCAATTTCCCATAGACATTTTGTTTTTGATTTTAAATGATCAATAATTATAAGCGAGTCACCTTCAACGATAATTCTATGTATTCTCAGTTCGCGGGCTCTAATGATTCCTTCTCTAAGTGCTAGGGCTTCGGTCATTAATGGTGTGTGTAACCCAATTGTTCTTCCCCCTATGGCAGAGACCTGGCCCCTCTCATTACGAATAATATATCCTACAGAGCTTTGTCTATGGCCAGCAGCCGAGCCATCGAAATTTAGTTTCCAGCAACCCAGGGGCGGCTTTTTCCATTTGCTGTTGTGTTTTGCTTTTTTGATAATTGGGGTCCTATTTCCTTTGGTTTCGGTAATAATATTTTTCACTTTCTATAAATCTGTAAGCCTTTTCCCATTCGTTATAGAACGTTTTAACCATTTGTAATAGTCCATCCGTACTTGGAAGTTTTTGTTGTTGGAAAATGAGTTTATTCCGACATAGCCAGGTAGTCCACCAATGAAATGCCATCCAGTTCTGTTGCTGATTGTCAAGTAGTCCTGCAGTGAAAGCCATTAGTGATTCAATATTTCTTGATCCGCTGATTTTTCCGCGAATTTTTGCCTTTACATCGCTTGTTATTTTCGGGCAGCAGAGCGAGTACTTACACTCAAACAGAAAATGAGTAGTGTTTTCTTCATGATGCTCGCAGATCGCATAGTACGGTGGGATGACGAGTCCTCTTCTAGATAGTCTGGCAGCTATAGGTCGACCATTGTGGCAGACTTTCCACATAATTTTTTTTATTTTTGGTGGGACATTGAGTTTCCAGATCCATGCATTGATGTCATTCGACATTTCTATCGTTTTCGTATTTAGTTTGTATGCACTTGACGTTGTAAACCACTCTTTTTTGTCCGGCCACCAATACAGTCTATCTTGAATTTGGTTTATTGGTAAAGGGATATCTGCAATTTGTTGAGCCATGTTGAGTTCCAATGTTGATTCTAACTTTGTCCTATTCCATCCCCCATTCGTTATATATTGATCTACTGTTTCATTTTTATTGATACTTGCCAGATCTCGGCAGCCCTATTTGATATCCTTAATTGGTGTCCAATTATCTTGCCATATATAACTTAATTGTCTTCCCATCCCCCACTGACCAAGCTAAGCCTTTTTTAAATGGCTCAATTATTTTCCAAAGTTGTGTCCATTGCCATGAAGCATTTCCTTTCTTATCGTAATTCAAGATGAATTCAGATTTTAAATATTTGTGATTAATAATTTTTACCCAGACGTTGTCTGGTTCAGCCAAGATTTTCCAAATGAGTTTCATTTGGAGTGCCTCATTCATTTCTTTTGTTTTTCGTAGACCCATTCCTCCGTATGCTTTTGGTTTGCACACTCTGTCCCATCCTATTAATGGTTTGTACTGCAGATCTTTGTTCCAAAAAAAAAATTATATTAGCCTTATCTAGCGCTGAGAGTATTGACTCTAGAAGCATGAAGCTTTGCATTGCAAAAAGTGGCTTGGCTGCTAAATTTGAGTTTATAAGTACCGACCTACCATGTTGTGAAAGAGAGTCTGCCTTCCATTTTGATAGTTGACATGAGGCCTTACCAATTAATTCTTCAAAAATATCTTTGTTTACTCTGCCATTTATAATCGGACAACCAAGGTACTTGTCTAGTTTTACTTGTTTTACAATATTAAGACATCTTTCAATTATAGTAATTCTTGCGGGAGGTATCCCTGGGGAGGCATGGAAAGCAGATTTATTATAGTTTACCTTTTGGCCCGAGATTTTGCAATAGTCGTCAATGATTTTTATTACCGTCTCACAAGCCGTTTGGTTGCCTTTAGAAAATATGAGGATATCGTCTGCAAAGGCCAGAAAAGGAATTTTTGGTCCTGCGTGTCCGAACCTAAATGCGATACCAGAATTGTTAAGGTTGGATTCATTATTAAGTTTCCTTGCTAGGACTTCCGCTCCAATAATAAAAAGAAATGGGGACAAGGGATCACCTTGTCTTAAACCACGTGTGGGTTTAAACACATCCGTGGGCCCATTATTGACAAGAACCGAGAAGGACACAATTGTAACGCATTCCATAATTAGTCTAAGAACTCGTTCACTAAACCCAAATTTTCTCATAACTGCCTCAGTGAATGTCCAGTCGACCCTATCAGTCTTTTTTTCCATATCTAGTTTAATTGCTAGCCAACCCTCAGCTCCTTTCCGTGTTTTAAAAGAATGGAAAATCTCATGTGCAATCAGAATATTATCCTGAATGGCCCTATCCGACACAAAGGCACCTTGGAATGGGTGAATTAGTTTTCCAATCACACATTTAAGTCTCTCTGTAAGGATTCTTGAAATTATCTTATATATTGTTGAGCATAAGCTAATAGGTCTGTAATCAGCAGTCTTGGAAGGGTTGTCACATTTCGGGAGTAGAGTTATAAATGTATGATTGATCTATCTCAGCATTTTTTCCAGAATGAAAAAAAGCTCTGATGACATCGCATCCAACTATATCCCAGTATTCTTTGTAGAATTCAGCTATCATACCATCAGGGCTAGGAGATTTGTTCCTACCCAAGGACCAGACAACATTCTTTATTTCACAGTTTGTTGGTTGCTGACTGAGAGTATTGTTTTCCTCTTCTGTGACAACTGTATGTATTAATTCAAGATACTCATTAAGTAAATTCATATTGATATTCTCTTTGGAAAAGCGTCTATCAAAATCATTCTTCACCTCCTTTTTGATGTTATCTTCTCCCAAAATCTATGTCCCTAAAGCTGATATAATGCTTCAGATCACCTTTCTGTTTTATCTTCCTGACGCTATTTTGTGAAAATAGCCCGTGTTTGAGTCTGTTAATTTAAGGTGCTTAGATTTCGCCCTTTGTCCCCAATATTCTTTTTGAAATCTTAATAGTTGTTCTTTTTTCCTGATCAGTTGTTTTTCCATCATTATTTCTCTACTCATTTTTGGAGAATTTTTTTATTGTAGAGCAATCGGCTCTTTTTCTACTAATTGTATTTGGCGGAAAACATTCCCGAACGAGTGTTTGTTCCAAATTTTGTCTTTATCTTTTAGGCATCGTGTCTTGTAGGTTAATCTAAACATTGCTGATCCTGAGCATTTTATTCTCCATGCTTGCTTCACAATGTTCCTAAAGTCCTTCCTATGTAGCCACATGTTCTCGAATTTAAACGGTGGCGGAGTAAATTGTCGCCCCGAGTCTAGACAGATAGAAATGGGGCAATGATCTGAACCTGAGAAGGCTCCGTTAAAGGTGGCTAAATTTGGAAAGGTACTAAGAAATTCATGTTGAACTAGGACTCGATCAAGTTTTTCCCATATATTATCTTCTCCTTCCTCTTTTCTTCGCCAGGTGAATTGATTCCCAGATGTCGGAATTTCAGATAACATACATTGGTTTTTAAAGCGGTTTAGCCTTGCATATCTGGAGACATTATTTGGCACTCCGCCCTTTTTTTTCATTGCTACAACTTATCTCATTCATATCTCCAATTATAAGACATGGTAGAGGCTCGGTGATGATTATATCTGTCAATTGTGACCATAAGACATCTTTGTCACTTTCATGCGGGGGGCATAAACAAAGAATATTATTCCTACAAATTTTTTATCTATGCACTCATATTTTACTCTAATTACTCTTGGAAGTACCACCTCTACTTTTATTATCTCGTTAGTGAGGGAATTTTCATTCCACAATAAATCGATTCCTCCCGTTCTATTCTCCTCCATTGAGCAGACGGCATTATTAAACCCCGTAGCCTTCCATGTTTTCTCCTGTGGACCTGTGTTAATTTGTTCTAGTTTCTGCGATTGCCATGAGATTGATGTGGTCATTTAATCTCATTGCCTTTAGATCTAGCCATATGTTTCTTCTACCGATACCTCTAACATTCCAAAATCCGACTTTCATTTAATAACTGATTGTTCTATTAGAAGCCGCGGTTGTGGTTCTTCTAATAGCAAAAAACTATTTACCCATGTAGGTAATCTTAGTTGATTAATATCTTTGGAATTTCCACTCCATTTGTCATGATATTGCATTATGCCATCTTTGGCTAAGGGTGTAACTAAGAGTAGGCACACCCAAGACCAAAGCAAGGAAGCAATGACCAAACCCACTTGAAACCACAATTGCTCCTCTTCATTTCTTCTTTTTTCTAGCGCTTATCCTTTCTATAAGTGATTCTGTAAACAAACAGAACCTTGAATTTTTAGTCTGCTCTATGGTTGTTATTTGTATAATTAAACATTTCTTGCCACTAAACCTGTCGGCCTTAACCATCAGCCCTTGGTAGCTCATACCTATCAAATAGGAATTTTGCAATCTCCACAAGTATAATAAAACTACCTTCATTATATTCTTAATAATCTTAGAGAAGTCAAATACACTGCAGGTACGAAGCGATCTTACAAGAAACCAACTACTGATAACTACCATTAGGGTGGCTCATCCGACCCGACCCGAACATTTCGGGTGGGGGTCAACCCGAAGGCCCGGGATTTTTAAAAATACGACCCGCCACCCAACCCGAACCCGAGATTTGTAATTCCGGGTTTTTCGGGTCGGGTGTCGGGTTCACCCGAAAACCCGAGTTTTAAAATTCCGATATATTTTATGATTTTCAAAGACGTAACACATATAGATTTATAATATTTTTTATATTTTATTATTTTCCTTATATATACTATACAGTATATATATAATATCCAGTATGTAAGTGTGCATATATGTGTTACTTTACGTGTGAATCCATGACCGAATTCACATAAAGTCTTATGAGGATTCACATTTCATGCATACAAATTAATATACTATACTACTCCCAAATGCAGTGTATATGCTCTGATAAAAAAAAATGCAGTGTAGATCAGTATATGCACTTACTGTATACATACATATGCACAAACACTGTATACAGTATACATATTAACAAATATATACAAAGTATACATATTAACATATATATACAAAGTATACATGGTATATACAATGACGTATACACACACACACACATATATATATATATTTTAAAAATCCGGGTCACCGGGTCAAACCCCGAGACCCGCCGGGTCTGACCCCGACCCGCCCGTTGACCCGGGATTTTCTAAAATTCGACCCGAGACCCGACCCCTAAGAGTCTCGGGTCTACCCCGACCCCTTGTTTTTCGGGTCAGGTCGGGTGGGGTTTCCGGGTCGGGTCCATTTTGAGCCACCCTAACTACCATTGTTCGATTAATACTACCCCTAGACATAAAGACCTTGAGGACCACAATACAACCATGGAGAATCACTGTTTCATAGACTTTAACACAAAAGGTAAAGGACATCAAACCAACACATGATCTAGATCGTGGCATTATTCTAGAATTGGCTGGGAGAGATTCAGAGCCACACCTGAACACTCCCAATCGCCACCCTTGAGAATAGCTACTCATGTTTCCCCTTCTTGAAGCTGCCACCCATCAGAGTAATGGTGGAGCAAGCTGAGTCGTCTTCCTCGATCTTCATCTTTCGTTTCCCAGACTCCGACTTGGACGTGCCACTAACAACCCGCACATCGACCAGGATAGGAGATGCAGCATGTGTCCCATATTGCTCATGGACGGACTGAGCAAGGCGCTCAGGTGCTCAGATAAGGTAGATCAAACTCAATAGAGGGGATTACCTCATAGTCGGCTTGAGTAAGCCCAGGGTCTGCCAATCCCTCAGAGTTGAAGCACTCCTCCATGAAATCATCTTCGTCGAAGTACAGATTGTCTTCATCGTCGGCATCTAATAGATGGAGACCGGGTTGCAACTCGTCTTTGAGAGCATCTGATTCATCATTTGGGGGCTCCTCAATAGGGGGAAACACACTGACTGGGACAGGAGCTAGGACCTTCTTAATCCCCACAACAAGAGGGTTCACAACCACTGGCCTAATCATAGGACCAAATGTAGGCACATTCTCAGCAGCAGCAACGTGCACAACATAGGAAGAGTTCCCTGCTGAGCAATCAGATGACTTGGAAGATGATGAATCTGAGGAGAGTGACATTTTTACCAAAGCTTTTCAGCAGTTCTTCTTTGGAATGTCCAAAAGTAGGTGGATGGCGCACATGAGGCTTCCTGCTCACTACATGCACCCACTCAGCCTCCGCATTTGCATTCTCTAGAACTGTATCAGCAGAAGGGACCATCACAGGGGCCTGACCATTAGGGAACACAGCAGGATTGCACATGTTCCTTAGTGGACAAACCTCAAACACATGATCCTCAAAACCGCAACTGCCACATCTTGATGGGAAGTCTTCAAACCACATGGGATACGATTCCAGCTCACCTAGCTCATTAATCACAAAAATCTCCTTGCCAGCAATCTTAGTGGCATCAACAGACACACAAACTCTAGGAAACCTGAATCGAGCACCTTTAGAATTGAAAGCAACAATCTTAATAATCTCCCCCAAGCTGTTGGCTTTAACAATATCCCTAAGGCTGCTGTCATGCACATATTTAGCCGGAAGACCAGGGAACCTGATCTAGATATCCAGAAGAGAGACAAACTCATGTTTGGGATCACAATCCAATCTCCAGGGGCGGAGAAGGATAAGTTGTCCCGTCACATGGAAAGGACGATTGTCCCAAACCCATCCACGATCTTCAACATTGTCAAACCTCAACTCAAACCAGTTGTGGGCAACTGGAATGAGTTGGAACCCTCCTTTCAGAGATTTCCACACATACCTTAGCCTTTTCTGGACATCCTTGGCTTCCATAGGATCCCCGATGATGGTGGCAAACAGAGAGGATTGATTCAGCATACTGATGTTCTCCTGAACCTTGCTTTGCAAGGCTATCAACTTCTCTGTGTTCAAAGCCTTTCGTTTGAACTTTCTTTCTGCCTTTGCCTTTTGCACCGCCTTACACACATCATCGGAGAGAGACTCCTCCTCAGCAAGTTTAGAGCCCTTCGACTTAGGATTTCCCTTGGGAATTTTTGACCTTTTTGGAGCAGGATCATCTGCAACCATGGGGCTTTTCCCCTTATCCACCTTCGAAGAAGCCATCACAAACAAAAACCAAAAAAACTCGTCAGAAAATATCGATTTTGAGAAGATGAAGACAGAATCAGGAAGAGAGGAAGTGTGAGAATTCCACACATTCCACCCTTTATATTTATAGTAGAGGAAGAGAGGGGAGAGTGGAGAGGAAGAACTGACACAATCACAAACCCAGTTGCAGCCGAGAAGGAGATCAGAGGAAACTTTCTTGCTGCAGAGCCCCAAATCGAAATCTTCTCCCTCGGACCAGCGAGAGCCAACCAGAATCGACCAGCAAACCTTCGATTTAAGATTCGTACACCCATAGTCAGGCCACGGGGAGGGGGGGGGGGGACGATTCGACCTCAAAAGAACAATCATCTCGCTTCTGTTTCCAGATCCACAAGCGGAAAAGCAAGAAGCCATCAGAAAGGGATTAAGACTAATCCCATACGAAATCTTTCGGATTTCAACCAAACATCGCTCCAATAGGGACTCGCCATCACAATGCCAACTTGGAACACCGGTTGCGAGTTGGAGACGGTAGCTAGGGTCATCATTGGGAGCTCGAGATAGGAAGAGGCGATGGAGAGCGACGATGAATAGGGGGTAGATTAGGTTTTCAGTCTTTTGAGTTTTCTGATTTTGTGGCTTCTTCGATTTGAGGCTCAGGAGGAGTTTTCTATCCGCGCGTGGAGCGCGTTCTTCACATAACAAAGGAGTCATTTTTTATCCGCTAATGGAGGCTTTGGATTCGAATGAAATATAATTCTAATTATATTCATTTGAATAGTATTTGTTAATTTATTTTTTTAATGCGATTAAAATAATCTAAATTCTAAATACAATATTTATAAATTATGTAAATTAAACCCTCACTAGCATTAAGTTTATAATTATATTATAAATTTAATGTAATTGATTAACATAATTTATAATATATTTTACTTTAAATTTATGTTATTTTAAACACATTATAAAATGGGTTAACAAATGCTATTCAAGTGTTTATAATTATAATGTATTGAAATCCAAACACACCCATATTTTTTTAAATGTCGTTTCTATTTATAAATGATTTTTAAAGAATAATAAAAAAATATTAAATATTAACCATTTTATTAATTTTTCTCCATAATTTCATCTTGTAGGTAGTAAGTATGAAATAATTTTAAAATTTTATATTTTATATATAGCCTTTATTATCGAAAAAAGACCATTCTTTTAAATCCAAAACTAAAAAAAGTGATGTTTTATATGGGCTATTTGGGTTTGTCTTTCTTTTAGGGCACCCATGGTGCGTCTTGGTTCTCCATCGACTTCTCTGTTGGGTGATGTTTTATATGGGTTGTTTGGGTTTGTCTTTCTTCTATGTGGTTTTGTGTTGATTTGTTCTGTTTGTATTGACAGATTTCCGTCTACCGACTTGGTTGGCTATCGGGTTTCAAGTATGCCTGAACTCAAATCCTTACCTAATAAAAAAAGGACTTTTTTTATTAAAAAAAAAATTGTTTAACGTGTGTTTATAAGCATATGTTAAACTTGCATATCTTTACCACTTTGCAAGGGGAGCTGATATTCACAATAACACCGGTCTTTTTGTCCTCATCCACAATGATGTTTTTTAGTAGGTTTTCTCCCCCCGAATTACTACCTAAAAAAAAAACATGTAAACATTTTTTCAATAAATATTCATTTTGAAAATGTGTTTTTTTTTTTCTAGTTTTAATACATATTTATATATTTAAAGCATTAAAATTAGGATTTTTTTAGGGTTGATGTATTGAAATTAGGATATGTTTTATTTTTGGTGTGTTAGAAAAACCGCTTATTGAATTAATGATATTTTGAGTTTGAATGTTATCGTTTTTTTATATAAGGAAAAAAATTCAATTCTCTAGACAAGCCTAGAGAAATCGAGAGCCCAAATAAGCCGGGAGATGGACTAACCATCATGTACAACCAGAAGCAAATAACATAAGCAAATGACTGAATGGAAATAACAAGAAGCAAATGATGGAAAGAAAAATGCAAAAATAAAGTACAAGCCATCCTACACTGAAAGTCTGAAACTACAAACTAGCAAAACCAACGAACCGACCAACCAAACGAAAGACGCTCATAAGAGAACTCTAGAGATCACTAGCAGACACCTCAACTTGGACTCTAAACAGAATCAACAGGTATCGGTCGCATTTTCAATGAGATAGATCTCCAATCATAGACATGGTCCAACTCTAAGAAAAAGGAACATAGAAGAACAGCATAAAGCCTGGAAATAGATGAACATATATACAATTGTGTACTCCATCAGATCAAAAATAAGTGTCGTTTTAGACTTTTGAATTTGATCCAAACTAACTAATAAGTGTAGTTTTTTTTTAACCGGAAAAAATTTGGCAATAGGGAGGCCCTATATACCAAGAGCATCCAAATGGATGAAATTCTGAAGCATAGAATCGTCAGGTATCTGATTCCCATGGAAAGCAAAGTCTAAATGCGATAATCTGTCCGTGGCCCGGTTTGCTTCCCGAAAGATGTGACGAATCTGAACAAGTCGGAAGAAATCTAGGGAGACTAGACTGTCTGAGACAATCATTTCCGAATCTCCCGAAGGCTTCCCTGAACCCTTTAGGATGTTGATGATGGTGATATTATCACCTTCGATTATAAGGTTATTTATTTTTAGGTTTATTACAGCTGTAATGCCCTTCCAAAGTGCAAATCCTTCCGAGCCAGTGACAGAAAGGATAGGGCTATGACCAGCTTCAGCATAGATCGGGATCCCCCTATGGTCTCTGATAATGTATCCAAATGTCCTTATAGATGTAGGTGATAGAGCCCCATCAAAGTTTAGCTTGTATATCCCTTCAGATGGGGCTTGCCATTTTACCTTACGTCGTTCCGTTTTATTTGTGTTTTTGGCGGTTATGTTTGCATATGTTTCATTTTCATCTTGATTTACTGAGTTATGCCATAACAAGGCATGTTCCTTTGCAAATGTTGTTATGCTAAGTATGTCGGACTTTGTACTTTCAAAAAGAGCTTTGTTTCTAAAGTACCAAATACTCCACCATGTAAAAGCCAGTTTGATAAATCTCTGGGTGTTCAGTTCCTCCTTGATTGCTTGGATGTTTTTGTTCATGTTATTTTCTTGTGAATTACATCTATCAAGAATTGACAGTAGGGATCGGTCCATTATTGATATAGCAGCTCGTGAACTAGGCAATTCCAAAGGAGGTGCTCAAGATCTTCGTAATTTGAGTCACAGAAATGGCAAGTAGTTGGAATGCCCAGACCCCTAGAAGCTAACCTTACAGAGGTAGGGATTCCATTTTTTGTGATTTTCCAGAGGAAAGATTTGATCTTGGGTGGTAGATCCAGATTCCATATCCATTTGAAATCTGATTTTGCATGGTGTGCTTTGTCAGCTAATAGAGCCACGCCAGAACATGTAGAGAACCAACCGTTCCTGCTCCATTTCCAGTACAGCCTGTCCATGTGTATGTTTTTCGGTATCGGTGTTGCTTCTATTAGTTGAAGTGTTTCTTTGGGTAGTATGTTGTTGAAGCTGTTATTTAGTTTATCCGTGTCCCACATTTTGTCTTCTTTTATGTAATTTGCTACTATTGTTGTTGTGTCAATGTGTTGATCATTGGACACCAGAGAAATTAGCGGGGCTTCTTCACACCAGTGATCAAGCCAGAAGTTGATGTTATCCCCGTTACCAACAGACCAACGTAGGCCTTCTTTGAATATAGGTAATAGTTTCATGAGTTGTGTCCATTGCCAAGATGTGTCACCCTTTCTTCTGTAGTTTAGTATGCTTTGATTTTTGAGGTATTTTTCCGTTATTAAAGAAACCCAAGGACTGTGTGATTCCGCTAAGATTTTCCATATTAGCTTCATCTGTAGTGCTTTATTCATGTCTTCAGATTTTCGGAGACCCAGGCCCCCATTGTTTTTGGATTTACATACCTCAAACCAACTGATTGAGGGTTTATGCCTTGGTCCTTTATTCCATAGGAAGTTCCGGTTTATCTTGTCAAGTTCCGCGTGTATACCCTTAGTTAGTAGGAAACATTGCATGATGTGTAAGGGTTTCGCGGATAAAGTGGTTTTAATGAGAGTGCATTGGCCTGCTTGAGAGAGGCAGTTAGATTTCCACTTTTGTAGTTTTGACCTTGTGCTTAAGAGGAGTTCATTAAATACCTCCTTTGTTACCCTCCCACAAATAATAGGACAACCTAAATATGTCCCTATATTATTTGTGAAAGGAATTTGCAGTTCATTTTGAATAATCGTTTTTTTTTATTGTTTGTTGTATTTGTGGTGATTTGGAATTGGGATTTATGCCTATTGACCTTTTGGCCTGATAAGGAGAAATATTCAAAGAGTATCTTATTGATTTGGTCACAAGTTGTCTTTGTTGCTGAAGCAAAAATAATGATGTCGTCGGCAAAAGCCAGGAACGGTAGCCTTGTCCCGTTACGGACTAGTTTGATTCCTAGATGTGTCCTTTGTTTTGTAGCCTCTTTATGAAGCTCACGTGCAAGAACCTCAGAAAGAATGAGGAAGAGGTAGGGAGATAGAGGATCACCTTGTCGTAATCCTCTCGTTGGAGTGAATAGTTCTGTTGGTTCATTGTTTACCAGTACTGAGTAGGATACAGTGGTTATGCATTCTTTAATCCACTCGGTAAAGAGTTGGGAGAAGCCAAAGCGAGACATAACCGAGAGGAGTAAGTCCCAATCTACCATGTCAAAAGCTTTTTCCATATCTAGTTTGACTGCCATCCATCCTGTGCTTCCTTTCTTTTTCGTAAATGAGTGAAAACTTTCGTTTGCAATTGCAATTAGTATGTTATCATGTATAGATCTTCCTGTTGTAAATGCGCTTTGTAAAGGATTAATGATTTTGGGGATTATTCTTTTCAGTCTGGTTGCTAGAAATTAACTAATAAGTGTAGTTGTATATGTTCTAGACAATTTAATACGGAGTAGATTGATTAATGAAAATTGTTATTGAAAGTTATAGTTGTTGACTACTTTTTCTTTCAACCTCTCCACTTATTGGTTACAGAAATTGATAAGCATTTAATAAATGATAAGATTTAAAGAAAAATGTATAAAACCAATAATAATTACTAGTAATACTTGACCTCAAAAAAAAAAAAAATAGTAATACTTTACTTTAAAAATTATGTGAAAAGCTCACCTATTTTGGATTGAAACGTCGCCGTTTGGGTTTGTGGATGCCAATTGCCAACAGATGCTTTTACTAGAAATAGCAAAAATTGGCGCCAGTCTACACACGACAGTGGTGTCCTCCTCCCACGCTTTGTTTCCCTTCTCTAACAACAACAACACCCTCCCCAGACCAGACCCAGACCCCCTGATGAACGATACACCCTCCCATCTCTCTCTATCCATTTCAGTACCCTCTCCCATTTCGCAACCCTAGACCACCGATTTCTTCCCCGTCTCTCCTTCAATTTGCCGTTCCATCTCTCCGAGTTGACGGGGAGTGCGCTCCGATTCGGGCTTGCTGGTGTTCTAAGCACCCATTTCAGTCTCCATTGTCGTATGAGGTAAAATTTGTTTTCTTTTCCAGCTACTAGTTGAAGGGTTTCGGTAATTTCAGTTCTTCACCAACTATCAGTCTGCATTTCAGTACAAAGGAAGAAACTTTGTAATATTACCCTTTTTGATGTGAAATCATCATGGCTTCCCTGGAGGCAATATGAGTAATTAGTGAAGGGAATCGCTTCATCAGTTCATCTTGATAATATGGAATGGAAGTCAATTCCAAGCTACTGTTTGCTTAAATTTGTTTCATTTGTTCATTTCATTAATTCAATCTTAAACAACGGGAGATGCTTCTTGACAAACTGATTATGTCTTTTCTTACCTTTTACTTTCTGTCTGGTGTTATTGGTATATTTCACTCTCCTTTTTCTTTGTTGGTTTTCATTTGTATTTACTGAATGACCTGCAATTTGCTTGTGCATAACATGATAAGGTTCCCAACACATTTGTTAATTGTTACCAACACTAATGCTAGATCCCCTTGTGGTGCAACTAGTTAAAGCTTTTCCTTAGTTTTTTTTTCCTTATTGGATTGTATTATAAATTTGAAATGATTTTGCCTTCATCCGGTTTCAGCATCGTAGTAATGGAGAACGAAGGAACCAGCATGGATTCAGAAAAAAGGATTGTTGACTTGGAGGCGAGATGTCTCCGTTTAGAGGAGCAGAAAACAAAGTTGATAGGAGAAGTGATGGCGTTGAAGGCCAGGAATGAAAGCTTGAAGGATAAAGTCGAGAAATCGAAGGACACACTTGTGAAAATGGAGGATAAACTTCTTTCAGAACAGACCAAGTGGAAGGAGGAAAAGGGGAAGATTGGGGAGGAATTCCGGCAATTGGATCTCGAGAAGAAAATACTTAATATCGATCTCAAGGCAGCTGAGGCTGAGGTCAAGCGACTTACAAGTTTGTTGGAGCAAAGCGATGGACCAGTCACAAATTTGTTAGGGAAGATCGAGGCTATGGAGATGCAGAACTCTAAGTTAGAGTCTGATCTCGAGGCTGCGAAAATGAGATCACAAGAGTTGGAGAAAGCTCTTTCGGATCTTAAGAGCTTTTGTGGGGAGGAAGATGGTAGTACTGCTATGTTGGGGAGGGAAAGGAGAAAGATTAGGGTGGAAAAATTGGTCGTTGAATCGGATGCTTGTGGTATGAAACACATGAATAAATCAAATTTTTATAATTTTTTTCCACCACCTAATTTAACTAATGCATATTGATTTTATACCTCTTCAAATGAATAAATCTTAAGGTAAATGCAATTCATTCTTTTACTTTAATTTTCTGCCCAGAAGGTAAAATGTCTGAAGCTGAGAGGATTGATATTTACAATGCTCTAGAGGCTGAGAAGAGGGAAATGGAGAAGGCAAGGAAGAAGATTAATGAGCTTTCAGAGATGGTTGCGGTTTTCGAGGCTGCAAAGGAAGGAGAGGAATCTGATAAGAGGGCCATGGAGGACGAGCACAAAAATAAAGTTTTGGAGCTAACTCGGAGCATAGAGGTCCTTGAGGGGGAGAAGAGAGAAGTGGAGGCTAGGCTTATCCAGGCAACTAAGGACTACAGAGATGAGATCAAGCAGATTTCGTACGAGAAGATAGCTGCAGAAGCTGAGAAAAGAGCAATGAAAGATAAGAGTGAGAGGGAACTTTCAGAGAAGGCTTGTAAGATTGAGGTCCTAGAGTGGGAGAATAGGGACATGGAGGTTGAGGTTTCGGAGGCAAGGAGGGAAAAGAACGAGGAGATCAAGAGGATCTTAAATGAGATGGCAGTTTTGAAGGAGAAGCATGAGAAGGAGAATTTGGAGCTTGTTTCGAGAGTTCAAATTCTGGAGTTGGAGAAGAAGGAAGTGGAGGACAAGGCTTGTCAGGAAATGACGGCGTCTTTGAAGGAGAAACATGAAAAGATTGAGGAGATCAAAAGGATCTTGAACGAGAATGCAGCTTTGAAGGCGCAGCATGATAAGAAGAGTTTGGAATATGTCGCGAGAGTTATTGCTTTGGAGAGTGACATGGAGGCCGAGAAGGCAGCCTTGAAGGCGAAGAATTTGGAGCTTGTTGCGACAATTGATGTTCTGAAGAAGAAGAAACGCAAGCTTGAGACACAAGCTAGGAAGAATGATGGTGTGATCAAGGTGCTAGTGCAGAAAAATGAGTGTGCGATGACTGAGACAAAGAGAACAAAGATGGTGAAGAACGAGTGTATTGTTGCAAATTTGGAGGAAGATGTACAATTACCGCACCAAGTGTATCCTCTGAGCAATGCTGGAATGTTGGGTACTCTTGGAACAAAGAATCAAGGTATAAATTCATTTCTATCTTCTTTTTACTTTGAATTTTGATTTCTATGGTGTTGTAGGGTATTTTTGTACCAAGTTGATTGTGTCTTTGGGAGATATTCGGCTTTCTGCACTTCACTTTATGTCAGAAGCTTTGGACAAAGCTCTTGAAACCCTTCAAGACCAAAGCTCTTTCAATCATGCAGTCAGTACTTGCTGTGCAGTATCATAATGAACACAAAAAGAAAGCTTGAATTGTGATGTTGTTTGTGAGACTTTTGCTCAAACTCTTACCCTGTTGTCTTGTAGGCCACAAGTCTGTTGATTTATCCATCAGAAAACCGCAACGACAAAAACAAGAAGATCATGAGTGTTCAGTATCAAACCAGGTTGTAATCAAAAGAAACACATCAGGATCAGTGTGGACGACTCCTCAACAGTTGTTAAATGCTTTCGCCACAAATGATGAGTTATGTATGAGGTCAATTTGCACTCTCTATCGAAAACACAAGTCATTGGGTCGGTGGAAGAATTGCTTGAGATCATCAATTTTTAACAACGGATTCATGCCACCTTATGAAGCAAGGTATGATTACCACCTATAGAAGCTATTCTTTGTTTATTTGGTTGAATAACCTTTTTGTATGGCCTGGTTAGGTGATCATCCTCATTTGATCACATATGTAAACTAGTTGCTATGAATCTTCTGTTTTTTTTAAGGGGGATGAATTTGGGGGAGCTTCTTACACAAGGGGACCCAGAAGGCAGGATGAAGATGTCATTGGCAGAGTTCAGACAGGCAGACCCACGCTTACTACAGGATTGTAGACTCATTGCCTGCGACCATTACAAGTTGTTGTTTGAGATCTATAGTCACAATCTTGATCCACTCTTTCAATCCAGTGATGACATATACTGATCTTCTTCATCTCTTTTGGAATTTAGGTACACTTCTTGACTTCTGGTATAGATTTAGAAAGGTTGATAGTGAGGGATTTTAATCAGATGCTAGAATTAAGAAAGGATTCCACATGCTTTTTATTTTTTATTTTTTTATGATTCTGTCAAAATCCTAACAAGATGGAAAATTTGGCAGAAGAGACCATAATCAAGAAATGCCATTTTAAAACTAGCTAGTAAAAATGTGACAGTATTTCCATGGGTAGGCCTAGCATTAATTTTGGTGTGTTTCAGTATTTCCATCAAAAAGGTGTGATGGCTGTTGAAGGAAGTGCTGTGAATTTTGCCAAAAGGATTGTCGTATTGGAGGGGACAATATGACCAGTTGAAGGAGGAGAAAATCAATTCATTCCTGCAAGGGATGGAGGTAAAAATGAAGGGTCGGAGAGTGAAGGACAAGTATGCGAAATTGATGAAGGAGGGATTCAATTTAGAAAGGAGGTAGTGGAAGGTTGAAGAGGAGAAGAAGATTAGGGAGGAATGCAGGCACGCAGCTGGGGGTATACAAGAGAAAGCTTGTGACGTGATTGATCTCATGTATAGGATAGGATAAGATCAATCAAGGTATGAATGACTCTTATTTGATAGTACAGAGGATACATTTTGTTCACCTCGGATCAAATCTGTAATGTGTGTTCACCTTGTTTCCAAGCACAAGTTTACTAGTAATTCAAAAACTCACAATCACTAAACCTCCACAAGACAAGTCAGAAAGAACATAACAATTCACAATCACCTCATATTATCAGAGCACCAATCAAACATTTCCAGTCGATATATATAAAAATGCTATCTAAGGGGAAAGAGAGAGTCCGGGGAAAAATAGGCTTCCTCCCCATCTCAGATTTTTCCTTCTGTGACGAGGCAGGATGCACCGAGGAACCTGTGACCATTCTCTACTCATCACATCATATGTGAAAAACCAACACTTGCATTTCTTTGACAGTGATATCATAAGCAATCCCCTGTTTCCCAGGCAGCTAAAAAGCGCGGCTCATCTTCAGCACTAATCTCCGAGCACCATGACTTTGGCATCCTGGCAACTTCCGTCCACACGGGAATAGCCCTATCAAGCTCCCACACACTAACAAACATGGCCGAATCCTCCCTCACCATCCCCACAAGCAAAATCTGTCCACCACACTCGGCGAGGGAGATGTTGTATATGTAGTGACCTGTGTTGGGAGGATGTGGGACAAGGAGTTCCTCCCAGCCCCCACTCACCGTGTTGTAGGATACTATACCATCTGGCCTCGAACGCAGAAAGTAAACAACATTGCCAATGCACACCGTATGTCCTCTACATTTGAACTCTAAAGGGAGATTGATGTTCGATGAAATTCGGCAGGGACCATCCCATGAGCTGTTCAAGGAATCATAAACATGATAGTCACCATGGCTTTCCAAAAAGACAATTCGGTATCCCCTTGACACTAAATCTTGGTTTAGAATCATCCCCATTGCATGATCAGGATAACTGCGAATGGTTGCAGTTAACTCTATTGTCTTCCAAGTTTGTGTAAGAGGGTTGCGCGCCTAGGCTACATGGATGGAGTTAAATCTAGAATCAAAGCCGCAGACCAGTCCTCCAGCGGAAGCTTCAAGGCGAAAGAACGATCTACGAGAGTCGAGGTCGGGAATGTTGGATAGGTGCCATTTCTTCATACGAGGATCATACATTGCTCCAGTATTGGCACCAGTTGGGAGTTTGGCATAGAACCAAGGGCCCCAACGCTGCAAGAAAGCATGGGAATGAAGCAAACGGAACCTTAAGAAGGAAGGTAGGGGAAACCTTGCAATGACGGCCTCCTGGATATCCTCTGGTAACTCTTTCCATATGTCCTCATCCAAGATCAACTTCACCTGTCCGCCACGACCCCTTGTACCGAGGCACCTCTGTTTCCGAGTTCTTTTGGTTTCCATACCAGCTTGGTGTGTGGATCTTCAACTCAACTGCACTTTTAACATCCAAGAGATTTAAGATATATGATGAATTAATTAATGGATAGGTAGTTAAGGCATCAACGAGAAAATGTTAAGATTAAGCTTCAAGTCAGAAGATCAAAATCGACTGCAGGCACAGATCAACGCTTATACTTATAGAATTGAAGCTACATATACATATATGCCAATGAGTTGTTTTTTCCCAGTAGGTAGACAATCCAGATGACCGGTTATACAAATAATGTACATGGACATACCCTCTATAAAATTATCTTTAAACTTTATATAATATTATACCATATGAAACTATGTCAGCCTTGATATTATTTCGGAGGCCATATGCTAACATTCAAGACGGGGTGTTATTCGAGCCGAACAAGCCGAGCTTGGTGCTCAAGCTTGGTTCGTTTAACCTCGAGCCGAACTGAGCCTAATTTTTAAACCAACTTTCTATTTTGCTCAAACTTGACTTGTTTAGGAAATGAACGAGCTCGAACCGAGCTTTTTCCTTAATTACAGTATTTTTTTTAACCAATTGTATATTTGTGCTGTTATCTTCTCGACTCTGGTTTTAGCTTCCCGGCTAGATTTGGGTAAATATGATTTGGTCCAGCTGCCCCTTCATTGCCCACTCTGCTAAATTGGCCATTTAAATCCATGGTCTCCAGACCATCCAGCGACCCTATTGGCAAAGTATACATTGGTAAAGTGGCGAATTTTCAAGTTTTGACTGGAATTAGACAGATGGTATATTTGGAGGAACAAACAACCATCAGCCAGAAACACTCCTTATGGCTGTATGCAAGCAAATAATATGATGTACAAACAGAAAGCATACCCTACAAACACATTCCATCTTTAGATCTCCTAATGAAAATCCTTCCATCACATCCCAATCTGTATTTTTCATCTCTAGCAATACCCATGTAGGTTACTCAATCGGCTACGGCTCAAGGTCTCAAGTAGTTAGAATTTACAGAGATGAGAACAAATAGCCAGACAGTAAAGTCATCTAGAAAGCTTCCACAATTATATACCCTAACATACAAGTACATTTATAGATCAAATGTCCCACTGTATACAACTTGAATGCCTTTTCTAGTCTACTTTATAGTTTATATATTGGCCAAAAATATGATTCCAACATGAATATAGTATAAGATTAAGGAATTGTTTTCTTCCCATTTCTAACCATATTTTTCCCATGATAACACAATATCTAGCTAGATTAATTTCCTTGCTTCTTCATTCCCATGATCCAAGTAAAGCCCCATGTAACCATACTTGATACTACTTTCATTGCAAAATGGAGTAAAGATGCCCCGGTTAAAGAGTGACTAAATTAGTATTCATACAAAAATGGCAGATTGCATTTGTCAAGAGAAAAAGACTGGATCCTCTTTGTTCTTGTATATCTCAAAAACTTGCTTATAGTGTCGCTTTGCTATGTTTATGCACTCACTTACCGCATCTCGGTCAAACTTATCTAGCTTAGCCACCATCTTCTTCGTCTTCCTGCCCTCAGGATCCTCGCTGGTTAGATATTCTGCCAAAGCAATCCCTCTGCACAGATATATGTGTTAGAAATTAGATGATGATATGTACCAGTGTGAATTCAACTGCAACAACTATGCAAAATAAAAATGTATGAACCATAGTGTGGAGTGGAATTTCGTACTCAGATGATAGGGAAATGTTTGTCGAGTTGCCTAGCTGTTGTTGTTGTTGCCTGTAGAGGGCACAGACTGCCTTCAAGCAAAGTTCAGGGTGAGCATCAAATGCTTCTAACACATCTTGCTCAACCTCCCACTCACACGCAATATTCCCACTAGCAACCTGAACATCACCTCCCTTACTTCCATATGTAGGCCCTGGCTCCTCCCATTTACCGATGGATCGTTTGCGTTTGCAGGCATTTGTACGGGTCATCTCATCTTCATACCGGCCATCATTATTTTGAGCATTGTGACTGATAGTGAATCTGTTGTGTTCACTAGAGGGAGCCACACCAACAGAGTTTTGACCTGCATAGCAGATGCTAAGTTGCTGCCCCAAAGAAGAAATGTAAAGCACATGAAACTTTAATAAAACAGTACATGTTGATAGGAAATGAGAGAGTTTGAAGAAAGAAAAGATAGAGTGGGAGAAGAAAAATCTGATCCATTATTCCTTAGAAGAGTTACATAATATAAAGAGAAAAACTAGTCTAGAAAGCTTAGGAGATAAGCTACAAGGCATGGAGAAGGAAAAAAGTAAAAAGCTGTAAAAGTAAACTAGGGGTAATTACACTAAAAAGGCCTATAGCATAACCTAGAAACAAGGTAATAATTACATGCATGCTAGTATGCTAACACTCCCCCTCAAGCTGGATGGTAGAGATCTATCAATCCTAGCTTGGAAGTCAAATGATTAAATCTAGAACAATGGAACCCTTTTGTCAGTAAATCAGCAAGTTGATCTTCTGACTTAACGAAGGATATCCTAACAACCCCTTCTTCCAACTTCTCTTTGATGAAGTGGCGATCAATCTCCACGTGTTTGGTTCTGTCATGCTGGACTGGATTGTGAGCAATGCTGATGGCAGATTTGTTGTCACAATATAGAACCATAGGTTCATCCCATTTGATCCTAAGATCTGTTAAGACAATTTTTAGCCATAACATTTCACATAACCCTTGTGCAAGAGCTCTGAATTCAGCTTCAGCAGAAGATCTCGCAACAACATTTTGTTTCTTACTCCTCCAAGTGACAAGATTTCCTCCAAGAAACATGCAATACCCCGAAGTTGATCTTCTATCAACAACCGAACCAGCATAATCAGCATCTGTGAAGGCTTCCACGGACAGTTTGTTCCCTCTTTTAAAGAGTATTCCTTTTCCTGGACACCCTTTTAAGTAGTGAAGTATCCGATACAAAGCATTGAGGTGAGGCTGTCTTGGATCATGCATGAATTGGCTTATGATGGAAACCGGATAAGCAATATCAGGCCTTGTGTGAGATAAATAAATCAGCCTCCCACACAAACGCTGGTACATAGCTTTATCCACAGTTGGGTCATCTTTGGAGTCTCCAAGCTTGTGATTCGGATCAATAGGAGTAGAGGCTGGTTTACATCCACTTTTCCCTGTTTCTTCAAGCAAATCAGTGATGTATTTCTGCTGAGAAATGAATATTCCCTCACGAGAATGAGCAACTTCAATTCCAAGGAAATATTTAAGTCTACCAAGAGACTTAACTTCAAATTCAGCTTCCAACCTTTGCTTAAGCTTCTCCTGCTCAATTTTGTCGTCACCCGTGATAATGATATCATCAACGTACACAAGTAGAATAGTCACTCCCCTTGAAGCTGAATGTTTGATAAACAGCGTGTGATCTCCTTGACTTTGCCTATACCCGGCAGCTCTCATAACGGATGTGAACCTTCCAAACCAAGCTCTTGGTGATTGCTTAAGGCCATAAAGAGCTTTTCTTAACTTGCACACTTGATGAGAAGAGGAGGAAGAGGAGAAACCCGGCGGAATTTGCATGTATATTTCCTCTTCCAAATTGCCATGAAGAAATGCATTCTTCACATCAAATTGCCAAAGGGGCCAGGTAAAGTGTGCAGCCAAAGATAAAAGGACACGAACCGTATTCATCTTTGCAACCGGTGCAAATGTGTCTTGATAATCAATCCCATAAGTCTGCGTAAAACCTTTAGCAACAAGGCGGGCTTTATACCTCTCCAATGACCCATCAGCGTTGTATTTGACTGAAAAAATCCACCTACAATCAACAACATTCTTGCCCCAAGGTTTGTTAACAATGTCCCAAGTATGATTCTTTTCTAGTGCACACATCTCCTCTCTCATAGCTTCTCTCCACTCCTTTTTCTTAAGAGCTTCTGAAACATTTTTTGGTATGAGAATGCAGTTTAGGTCTTGTACGAACTTTTTGTGGGAGGGAGAGAAACGATGTAAGGACACATGATTAGCTGAAGGGTAAAGAGGAGTTTTTGTGCAAGAACGAGTCGCCTTTCGAAGAGCAATAGGTAATTCCAAATCAGTTTGTTCTGGGCTGTTCAAATGAGAAATGGAATGAGGTGAAACAAGTGTACCTTCTTTTGTCATGTTTCCAGTTCCAGCAGCCGGTGACGAAGGTTGCTCCTGCTCTTGGATCGGAATGGATCTCTCTTTCCTTGAATAGACCCTAGGAAAGCATGGCTGAGAAGAGGGAAAAGATGGGGTTGAATATGGTGGTGGTTGTTGACCATCCCCATGATGTGATTGAGGCTCTGATGGTTCAGCTTGCTGCTGTTGGAAAGGGGCAAAAATATAAGATTCAAATGGAGGTAAGGTATTTGGAGTTGGAGTTCCAATAGTTTGAGATTCGGGATTATAAGGTTGGGAAGAGGCATCATTTGAGGGGTAAAAGGATTTAGTCTCATCAAAGGACACATCAATAGAGACATATGTTTTCTTTGAGGTTGGATGATAGCACTTGTATCCCTTTTGTGTTGAAGAATAACCAATGAAGATGCACTTAATGGCTCGTGGATCAAGTTTCCCTCTTTGAGGACCATGAACATGCACAAAAACTGAGCAACCAAAGGCTCTAAGAGAAAGATTAGAGTTTCTATAATCTGGATAAGTCTTTCTGAGACAATCAAGAGGACTTTGAAGATTGAGAACTTTAGAAGGCAGCCTATTGATCAAAAACGCTGCAGTGAGAATAGCTTCCCCCCAAAACTGTTTTGGAACATTGTGCTGAAAAAGAAGAGCACGGGTAACTTCGAGAAGATGCCTATTTTTCCTTTCAGCGATCCCATTTTGTTGTGGGGAGTAAACACAAGATGATTCATGTATTATCCCTTGTGTTTGAAACAAAGAGCTAATGGACTGATTGAAGTAATCTTTGGCATTGTCTGTCCTAAATCTCTTAATTTGTTTTCCAAATTGGGTATGGATCATAGAGAGAAAGATAGACACAATGGTGCTAACTTCAGATTTTTGTTTTAGAAGGAAGACCCAGGTAACCCTAGTACAATCATCAATAAATGTGACAAACCATCTAGCTCCTGAGATATTGAGGACAGATGATGGCCCCCAAATGTCACTATGAATCAACTCAAAAGGAAAACTGCTCCTAGCATTACTAATGGGAAATGACACACGAGTGTGTTTGGCCTTTTCACATACATCACATTGAAAGGAAGACACATCAATTCCTTGAAATTTTTCAGGATACAAGTGTTTCAACAGATAGAAGGAGGGATGGCCAAGCTGGTAATGCATCAGCCAAATGGAATCTTGGGTATTGGTGGTGTTTAAGGCATGACACAAGAGATGGTTGGTGCTTTCCTTAGGAAAATCAAGGTAGTAGAGACCATTCCTTTCCTTAGCATTAACAATCTTCTTCCCCGAGTACCGGTCCTGTACAGCACATTCAAACTCAGTGAATAGGACAGAACAATGGAGATCTTTGCAAAGTTTTTTTATGGAAATCAGGTTGGCTGATAGGGAAGGAACAAGGAGAACATTTTTTAGGCTTCGGTTTCCTGGGAGGTTTATAGTGCCTTGGCCTTTAACTTGAGCTGCTGAATTATTAGCCGTCAACACTTGTTTAGGGTTAGAAGATGGCTCGAAAATATGAAAATTTTGTGAGCAATTGGTCATGTGTTCAGTGGCTCCTGAATCTAAGATCCATTGAGTAGGCTGGGAACATTCAGAAGCTCTCAAGCATAAAGAAGGAGAAGAGTTACCTGAAAGAGAAAGAGTGCATGAACTAGAAGAAGCATCACCTGATGGTTTCTCAAGGGAGTTGAATAGCGCTCTAAATTTCTCAAGTTCAGCAACACTAATCCCTGCAGATTGTCCTCCACAAGAACTCCATAAATCCTTGAATTTTTCCAAATCAGCAGCAACAGAAGAAGTTTCCGATACAGTGATTGTCATTGGAGAAGATTGACCAGGAAATTCAACAGCAGCAACCAGTAACAATGGAGGTTTAGGGTTTAGGAAAGGTTAAATTACTTCAGCAATGAAGGCCGAAGAAAAGTTACAAGATTCTCAGCAATGAAGGCCGAAGAAAAGTTACAAGACTCTCAGCAATGAAGGCTTGAGAACAACCAATAGATTCAGCAATGAAGGCTTGAATCTGAATAAGTGTCGAGTGAATCAAATTTGTAAAAGCGCTTAGGAAAATCCCTTAAGCTCTGATACCATGATAGGAAATGAGAGAGTTTGAAGAAAGAAAAGATAGAGTGGGAGAAGAAAAATCTGATCCATTATTCCTTAGAAGAGTTACATAATATAAAGAGAAAAACTAGTCTAGAAAGCTTAGGAGATAAGCTACAAGGCATGGAGAAGGAAAAAAGTAAAAAGCTGTAAAAGTAAACTAGGGGTAATTACACTAAAAAGGCCTATAGCATAACCTAGAAACAAGGTAATAATTACATGCATGCTAGTATGCTAACACATGTATATACAAAACGAAAGTCATAGAGACGTAAACTTGGATACCAATGAATAAACAAAAGGAAAGTCATTTGGTGCCACGATGGGCCAAGCCTAGAATTCAATGATTCAGTCAATTACTCCAGTGAATAACTCAGTGAGTGTGGGCAGAGTTGCTGTGCTACACTGTGTGTAAGTGCAAGGCAAGTGGTCAAAGGCTCAGCCGTGCAAAGGTGGACAGCTCCTGACCAAGTGACCATAGTCTGAATGTTAATGGCACATCTCGGATGAAGCAACTGAATATTTGAGGATCCAAATTGATGGTATTGATTTTTTGTTGATGAATATGGTTAGGTTGGTTCCTCTTTATGTTAGTCACTAATGTAATTCATTCTATGAATTTTTTTTAGTTTATTCCATTTTTTTTTTTGTTGTGACTTGTTACTGCTGCCTTCAGGTGGCAGGTTTATCTTTGTTATTTTAAAAATGAAGATTACAAACTAACATAATATGAAATAATTTTGTGTAATTTATCCTAAAATTGCAATATCAGAAAAAATATGTAAAACTATAAACTGTTCAATCAGTATAACTTTAGTCCAGCGTCCTAATTTGATCAGATTTTATCACATTGCGAGGTGAGTTTGTAAATAAATCCACCCTTAATAAATTAAAAAACGTTTATAAACCCTGTAAAACAAAGCAACTTTAAAACTTGAGAGAGCAATTCAGCTCTGATTGGACTTGTCAAATTTGAAATATACTACACATAAACTCAAGTCTGAAAAGCATAAAACCTACAATCTCTAGCACAAGTCTTGGGCAAAGTCATTAATCTAAAAGTTATTTATTGTCTTAACCATCAAATATGCACTGTGGGATGCCACTGAGAATAAAATACACATCGAATACGTGCCTAGAAGAGCTCAGCACCAAACACTAAAGATTGGACTTAAGTCTGGTGCTTTAGAGCTACCTTGCTAGAAAATATGTTTACATTTTCACCAAAAAATCTGATTGAACATGCCAGTTGCAATTTATCATACAGTGCTTTTGGTAGCAAACATATACTATTTAACATTATGAAGGGCACAATCAATTCAGCTCATGAAAACATACTCTTTAAGTTTCACAGTAAAACACTAAAACTCATAACCCAAGCAAATAACATAGGCAAATGCACAAGAAGAATCATTTGTACCTTCATTTGGCCAAGGCGTACAAAACATGACAACATTGTTTGTGAGATGCGCATACTTTGAAGCCAGCCCATTGTTCTCTATCTCCAGCTCCTTTTTCTTACCCTCCAAGCAGTTGTTTCGCTGCAATAACAACTTGATTACTTCATCCCTCTCTCCGATCTCTGCCTCAAATCCCCGTTTCCCCCTCTCCAAATTGTCATTTTTATCGACAAGCTCCCAAATCTTTTTCTCATATTCCTCCATCACAGCCCTCTTCTCATTCAAGATCCTCTGGATCTCCTCATTCATCTCCTGTTTCGCTTGACAAAACTTGGCTTTCATTCCATTCTTCTCCCTCTCCAACACCTCAATTCTCCTCCTGCACTCATCCGCCCTAGTCCTCTTCTCAGCTTCCAAAGCCATCATCACACTCTTAATCCTCTCCATCTCCTCACTCGTGTCCTTCATTAACTGACAAACTTTGGCCTCAATTTCTTTCTTCTCCCTCTCCAATACTTCAATCCTATGAGTCAGCTCCAAAAACTTTTTCTCAGCCGCTTCCTTCATGGCTATCTTCTTAGCTTCCTTTATCCTCTCTAAAACACCAATCCTTTTTACAAGATCGGTTATCCTTTCCCCTGCCATCTTTCCTCTTTTCTTCTCGGCCTCTAAAGCCTTGTTTACACTAAAAATCCTCTCAGCTCTACGCCTGTTATCCACTTTCAAATTGCAATATTCAGCCTCCATTTGCCCCTTCTCCTCCTCCAAAACTTCAATCTTCTGAGTCAGCTCTAAAATTTTCTCCTCCTCCACTTTCTGCTTTGAAACCAACTCATTAATCTCCATCTCCAATTCCTCTTTTTTATCCTCCAAGCAGCTGTTCTGCTGCGCCAACCCGTTCATCACTTCATCCCTCTCCGTGATCTCTGCCTCAAATCCCAATTTCTCCCTCTCCAAAATGTCATTTCTATCATGAAGCTCCAAAATCTTCTTCTCATAGCCCTCCTTCAGAGCCCTTTTCTCGTCTTGAATAGCTATCTTTTCATTCAAGATCCTATGTATCTCCTCATCCTTCTCCTTCTTTGCTTGAATAACCTTAGCCTCCATTTCTTTCTTTTCCTCCACCAACACCTCAATCCTTTTAACCAAATCTGAAACCTTCTTAGTACCCTCATCCTCTACAGCCCTCTTCTCATCTTCCAAGGCAGCCGCCTCAATTGAAATCCTCTTGATTTCCTCACTCTTCTCATTCTTTGCTTGACAAACCTTGGCCTCCAATTCCTTCTTTTCTTCCTCCAACTTCACAATCCACTTAGTCAGCTCCGAAACCTTCTTTGTACCCTCATCCTTTAAAGCTCTCTTCTCATCTTCCAAGGCCTCCCTCTCGTTCAAAATCCTCTGGATCTTCTCACTCTTCTCCTTGTTTGCTTGACCAACCTTGGCTTCCAATTCCTGTTTCTCCTTATTCAACAACCCAATCCTCTTAAGCAGCTCTGAAGCACTCTCCTTACCCTCATCCTCCAAATCCCTATTCCGAGCTTCCAAGGCCTTCTTCTCATTCATTAACCTCATGATCTCCTCGTTCTTCTTAAAAAATTTCTTCTCATAATCCTCCATCACAACCCTCTTCTCATTGGAAATCCTCTGGATCTCTAGACTTTTCTCCTGTTCTGCTTGAAAAACCCTAACCACCATTTCATTATGCTCCTTCTCCAACATCTCAATCCTCCTCATGCCCTCATCCCTAGTCTTCTTCTCAACTTCCAAAGTAGTCATCTTGCTCAAAATCCTCTCCATCTCCTCACTCTTTCCCTTCTTTGACTGACAAAGTTCATCCTCAACTTCCTTCTTCTCCCTCTCCACCACCTGAATCCTCATAACCAGCTCATAAATCGTCTTCTTATTCTCAGCCTCCATTGTCATCTTCTCTACTTCAACAGCCGCCTTTTCATTCAAAATCCTATTTATCTCCTCACTTGTCTCCCTATTTACCAGGCGTAAGTTGGCCTCAGTTTCCCTTTTCTGGCTCTCCAATACTTCAATCCTACGAGTCAGCTCCAAAACCTTTTGCTTACCCTCTTCCTCCATGACCATCTTATCAGCTTCCTTTGCCCTCTCTAAAACACTAATCCACCTTACAAGCTCAGCTATGGTTTCCCTTGCTGCCTTTTCTGTCTTCTTCTCGGCCTCTAAAGCCTTGTTTACATTGGAAATCCTCTCAGCTTCACTCCTGTAATCCTCTTTCAGTTTGCAATATTCAGCCTCCATTTGCCCCTTCTCCCCCTCCAAAAATTCAATCTTATGAGTGAGCTCTAAAATTTTCTCCTCCACTTTAAGCTTCTTGAGATTCAGCTGCCTGCATTCCTCCCTAATATTCTCCTCGTCCTCCCTCCACTTCCTCTCTTTTAAATCGAATTCCTCCTTCACTTTTTCCATCCGAGCCTCAAAAGCCATATCTAACCTACTATTATTCTCCTCTAACACCCTCTTAAAATGCATGTCCTTGTCCATTAGTTTCTGTGCTACCTCCACAACACTGCTTGTAATTCTCTGTTTTGCTGCCTTAAGATCTATCTCAAGCTTCCTCTTCTCCGCTTCCACCTGCCTACATATCTCCATAAGGTTCTCCTCTTCCTCCCTCCACTTCCTCTCTTTCAAACCAAATTCCGCCTTCAATTTCACATTCTTTTCCTTCACTTTGGCACAAATCTCAATCACCTCCGCCCCCTTGCCTTTCACCTCCATCAATTCTTCGTTTAAATTGGTCCTCTCCAACTTCAACTGCTCACATTGTGCCTCCAATTTGGCAATGCATTTGGAATAATATGTGGCACTTCCTTCAATCTTCATCACACCGATATAATGGGAATACTGAAACATATCAGAATTCGGAAGTACTCATCAGAGAGATAGGCACATAAATTCAGAAGCGAAAGGCAAATAAATTTTCAATACAATCTGGTAAAAGTCATAAAATTAACTAAAAAATCTTAATTGATGTATGTCCATCTATCTCCAGATTTTATGTTTTTTTTTAAAGTTTCCTATTCAATTTCTTAGAGTTTGACTTGGTCTATCACTGGAGATCTATCTCATTTTAAGTGGTAATATACAAACTCAAAGAATCATTCAATAAACACAAAGAAACGCTTTCTCCTTCCAATCTCTTACTTCATTTCTCTTTAGTTTATCACATTTCTCTTTCATAAAAATTCGAAGAAAGTAAAAGCCCTAAACTGATCATCTAGAAGCTGGGGAGTAAGATAACGCTTACATCGTCAATCGAAGGCCGAAGATGTAGCAAGTGCATCAACTATCAAAAACCGAAAAGCTCCTGGTAAACAGAGAGATCCCTGATTTCAGCAACGAATATGAAGGTTGACGACTCCTGAAATCAGCCCGTGCTCCTACTGAGGACGGATTTGGGAAAGCGCACACCCAATAAACCAGCAAAAGCGAGGAAGAAAGGAATGGGGGGTTTGGTGAAAGGAGCAATCTTTAGGGTTAGGTATTATTCGTTGTTGCCAAAACTCAGGCAGCAGGGAATGGGATGGATAGGTGGCTGGCTGTAGAGTTGGAGGACAATGGAAAAACCGCCATTTTTGGAATGTTCATTTGGGACCACACTCCAGTCCAGTATTCGGAAATACGACAAATGAATGACTATATATTTGGTTAAATTGCACTTAATCACCTTTTATTTTCTTGTTTTTGCAGTTAGGCTGTTAGGTATCCTTTATTTTTTACTTTTTTTCTTAACCATCCTTAATTACTGGTATATTCACACTTCACCACCCACTCTTTTTTTCTTAACAGGAAATAAATTCGGTAATTTTGAGAAGTTTGGACAATCGAGAGTCCAAACAAGTTGATATATGGCAACCCATCGTAAGCAACAACCACTGTTCTGAAAAACACTCTTGGCCATCGCCTAGACACCGTCACACCGTCAAGATACTTGGCATGAGCTAGTTGCCAAGACACCGCAAATGTGCTTGGTGTTTCACACTTTGATGGTTTGTTTAGAATTAGATATTATTTTTATTGTTTTATTTTATTATTGTAGACTTATGGATTCTCATGTTTATTTGAACATGATTATGGGATTCTATGTTTGATTTTATCTTTGAATCTAAAAATGGTTAAAATGATCATGATATTTATTTGATTTGTGTGATTTTTTTAATTAAAGATGTTAATGACTTTGAAAATGTATATTTTTATTACTTTATATATGTTCAAGAGTTAAATATAAGAAAATAACTAAAAACCATTTTATCCGTCAAAAATCCGTCAATAATGTCGTCAAACCGTCTTGGCGCTTAATGGTGCCTCACTGTCAAGCATCCGCCAATCATCTTTTAGAACACTGGCAACAACCAACATTTTGGGCAAAGTGAAATCTTGTGTCTCCCCCTATTTTTCATTTATTTATAAAACATCTATTATAAATTATAAACATCATAGTGTTTGGATTAGACCTGTCAAAACACAACCCGGCCCGGTGATCCGACTCGACCGGCCCGAAAAATTTCCGACCCGAACCCGGAAATTTTGACCCGAAATTTTTTTAGACTCGAACCCGAAAAACCAGAAATTTTCTAGGTAATCTGGGTTTCGACCCGGTGACCCGATTGACTCGGTATTTTTGACCCGATTTACCCGATTGACCCAGTGACCTGATTGATTTATAATTATATATAATTAAAAAAATTTATATATAATTAAAATTTATCATAAAATTATCAAATCTTGATTTTTTTAATTTAAAAAGAAAAAAATTGAGAAACCCGAAATCGACCCGAAATGACCCGAAACCCGGTCAAACCCGGGTTCGAGTCAACCCGAAAATACCCGAAACCCGTTTTACCCGGGACTCGTTTTACCCGAAACCCGAAGTGATGATGTCACTAAAGTAGCCATGTCTTTATGCATATTTTAGTTCCATATTCTTCACATTTTGCATATTTCGGGTTGGGAATATGTCGAATTTATGTAGTATATGCTTATTTGTCATAAATGGAGATCTACATAAGTTTCTGTTTAATATTGCAGAATATGGAGCCATTTCAGGAGAAAACCAAGAAGCAAAGACGGATGCAGCAAGTTACTCGACATCGACAGAGCCTTAGCCGATATCGACGAATCATGCCCGGACACCCTCTGATCAGACACCATGTCGAGAAGCCAAGGAGCAGAGCAACCCGACTCCCACACCGTCCTCGAGATCGAGTAAACCCTACTCGATGTGGACAACTCCCTAAACACCCACCCGGAGTCGAAGAGAAGTTACCCGACCTGACCTAGTGCCCGGACGCCCAACTCGATGTCGACGACCATCCTCGATGTCGACGACGCTGAAGCCTGTGTCCGAGCATGTCGACAAGAGGCTACCCGATGCACCAAGACGGCCAAGTCGATGAGCCACCCAACTCGATATCGAGTAAGGGTACTCGAGATCGACGACGCCCAGGAACCATGTCCGAGCATATCGAGGGAAGTTGCTCGACAGCACCAGGAGGCCAAGACGACAAACCTCCCAACTCGAGATCGAGGAAGGGTCCTCGAGATCAAGTACACCCGTGAGCCAAGTCCGAGCTTTTCGAGGACCAGCAACCCGAGACGTCGAGCCATGCCCAGTTGACAACAATTCTACTCGATATCGAGTAGCCTTACTCGAGATCGAGGAAGCTTCCAGAAGCCGCATAACGCGCTTTGATCCATCCTACTCGGATTTGGATTCCTTGGGCCCGAAGATTGCCGATTCTATCCGATCTATCAAGATACATCATGGAAGAAGAAGATTTATCCACTTAAGACTTTTAGATATATTTTTCTTATTTAGATTTAATTATGTTGTTGCTTTTATTTATCTTTAATATTTTAGATATAGATTTAGATATAGATAGATGTTTCTATCCTTGAGTAGCAAGGTTTAGAAGCCTATAAATAAAGCCCATGGGGCTGATTTTAGATTCATTCAATTTTAGAAAGAAGAAACAATTAGTAGAGTAGAGTAGAGAGAGAGAGAGAGAGAGAGAGAGAGAGAGGCCAAGAGGAGTTGGTGAAGCGAGAGCGGAATTGGCTTCCTTTGGTTGTAAGCTCTATTTTATTTTATTAATGCAAGTGTATTTCCTTTTATTATTGATATCTTTAATTATGATGAAGCGCGAGTAGTCCACCCACTTCTAAGGTTGGGGCGAGCTCGACGATAGCCATGCGCGTTTGAGGTAAAGATCCGACTTTTATCATGTTTTGAGCATCTACTACTTGTTATGTGTTTATTACCCATCTAATGGAGGTCCATGCTAACAACTTGGATTGTAAACATAAAATCGGTAGAGACAATTAGGGTTTCTTGAAAGAGCTGTCTAATTGTTGGAAAAGGCGAAAGCTTAGTCCTTTGATGCGATTCACATGATTATCTGTTTTATTTCTGCCTTATGCATGCTTGGTTATCGTTGTTGCAAACCCCAATCTTGGAAGTCCTTTTCATACAGTTTATTTCGAGATCCCAAAGCATTTGTCTTTACTTTATTTTATTTCGTTTTAGTTATCTGCCTTACTCGATCTCGACCAAGTCTGGTCGATCTCGAGTTACTGATCTTCGACCTAGGTCGTTGTAGCTTCTGTGTGCAGGAAATCGACAAGAGCCAACCTGACATCGACAAAGACCCAACTCGATCTCGAGTAGGGCCTACTCGATCTCGAGTACAAATTGCCTGTGACTGCTACACTGTTCAACCAGCCTGATCTCATGTCGACTAACCCTAGTCGAGATCTAGCACCTTTGTCGACTTCTGTCCGTGAGATTCCACCGCTGCCTAGGATCCGCTGACCAGCTTCCTCGTGGATTCGAACCTGACTTTCTTTTACTACATTGGAGGGAGTCTTGAACATTATTTGCTTGGATTCGATCAGTTTGCTTTACTTTATTTACTTACTGTTTTGCATTCTCGATTTCCTCCTCACAACATGTGACCCGACCCGAACCCGACCCAAATGACCCGTTTGACAGGTCTAGTTTGGATGCATAAATGGAATCATAAATTATTAATGTTTCAAAGTCATCTCCTATTACTCCCATCTTTTAAGTTTTGATTTCTCTTCATCTTTAAGCAAGCAAGCTTTAGCCCATCCTTCTTTTTTAAATAAAATAAGGAAAAACTAATTAAAATACCCCCACCTTTGAGGGTATGTTAAAAATATATCATCAACTTTCAAATGTAATAAAAATATTCTGACATTTGAGTGTAGTGGTAATATATTACCACGGGTTATCTCATGGGTCAAACATGATGACAAGACAACCTACATGCATGGATTTTTTTTTGACAAGGCAGCCTGCGTGGAACCCTTTTTACAAATTAGCACTAAAATTGTGTTTTTGTTTTGAACGGTTTTCTTAGGATAAAAATAATCCGACAACAAAATTAAACCCAAAAAACAAAATTGATTCAACCAAACAACTAATCTGGTCAAAATTGCCTCAAATTAACACAACACGACTATTGCTAACCCAAACCGACAACAAAACTAAACCGACAATAAAAGAAACAACGAAGGGGGAAAAGGCAAAACTAACTCAGCCAAGCCCGCCAATGAATCAAAGAGAAAGAAGATGTGAGAGAGACAACTCAAGATAGGCGACCACGAGCGAGGAATAATGTCATTGAAGAGGAACCATGAGCTGTCTGGAAGACATGGATGACAGTTCAAGAGGCGACCACAGAAGAATATAGGAGGGAGGAAAAGACGTTGGATATGAACCCGGTCTAAATCTTTATTTTTTTTCCCTAAGGAAACTGTTTAAGAAAACTCATGTGAAAAAAAAAATCCACGTAGGCTGCCTTGTCAGCATTTTAGACCCGTGAGAAAACCCGAGGTAATATATTACCACTGCCCTCAAAAGTCGGGATATTTTTATTACATTTGAAAGTTGAGGATATATTTTTACCATACCTCCAAATGTGGGGGTATTTTAATTAGTTTTCCCATAAAATAATAGGTAAAAAAATTAAAGAGAATTAATCAAAATTATTCATTTATTAATTAATTAAATGTTTTGTTATTAAAAACTATGCGTATAAGAAAAATTTAGCCTACCTAATCTATTCAAATTTTAATTTCTAGTTTCTTATCTATCTTTAACCATGAGGATTAATCACCCCTTCCTCAAAAAAGGGGGAAATAGATAAAACAATTGTGTGTATTTCTTAAATGAATCTCTCAATAGCGATATGTAGAGTTACTTGTGATGTATTTTTTAAATGAATCTATGAATCCTGAAAAAGCTTAAAAAATCTCGAAACACATTGAATAAATCAAATTACAAAATAAAATAAATAATACAAACCTTTTGGAAATCAATGTTCAACTTGGTCTCAGGTTTTTTGCATACAAATTTTCATTTGATAATTTATCTTTCTTTTATTGGCTGGTGTTTGTTACCTCTTTTGGTGTCGGGTCATTGCATTGACATGGTTGCGTGTAGTTCCGAGTTAGGTTGCAATATCGGGCATCTTGTATGATCGAGAAGATCGTGGTTGTATTCGCACGTGATCTTCGAAGATCCCTCATTTAGATGGGGGCAATGTCAATGGTCCGCACTTCCCTGGGTTTCGCCCTTTCCGGTGGTTGGTTATTGTTCTTCACCTTCTCGGCGTCGAGTTTCCGTGTGAGTCATTGCATGTTCTCGGCATTCGTGGTTCGCCTTGGATCTTCCTCGACTACTCCGCTGGCTCACGATTTTTATGGGTTGTGTGGGTTCTTCTTTCATCTGTGTTGATTTGTGTTTTTAGTGTGTTGTATGTTGATGGATAGTCCGTCTGCCGATTCGTCGACCTATTGAGTTACTAGACAAGTTGCTATTTGGTATCTTAAATTCTTACATAATAAAAAAAACTTGTGATGTGTTCAAATCCTATGTCCTCTCTTATTCTCTCACAACAAACATTATTTTTAAAAAAATAATTTTTTTTTAATGATTTGTGAGGGGTGGAGGAATAGGAGGGAAGATTAGAGGGATATGATATTTGTAGTGGTCGAAATGTACAACAAGATGCGAAACTTTTTATGTATTAACCACTCTTTATCAGCTTTTTTTTAGCTCACGTTACATTTATTTTGCATATTTTCGATATAGTAAATATGAAGTAAAGTAAGATTTTTATTTTATTTTTTATTTTTTAGAGTGGGCAAAAATTAGAACGTCTTCTAAAGAGAAGAACGATCTTGATCATCCTTACAGATGATGTTACAAAAAACCCTATTCATAGGGAGGGAATTAAGGTTACAATCAGATTCAAATCTAGCAATAAAATCTGTTGCTGCATTTGCTTCCCTGAAGATATGTCTGAAACTGATGGTGTTAATTTGAGTCTTCATTCTTCTAATGCTCTCAATGATCCTCAAAATTTCCCATGGTATGTTTGCATCTCCTGTGATAGCTTTGATCACTAATAAACTGTCTCCTTCGATGATAACGTTCTGCTAGCCTCTGCTACAAGCTAGCTCGATCCCCTTGTACACAGTCAGGGCTTCGGTGAAAATTATTGATCCCTTAGTAGTCTTTTCTTGGAAGACTTTGACTACTTCTCCATTCCAATTTCTGGCAATACCCCCTATTTTGCACATTCCATCTTTGTTTATTGCTCCATCTACATTAATTTTGTAAACTCCATGAGCCGGTCTCGTCCATTTTATACGCTTTCCTCTTCGTTTTTTTACCTTCCGTTTTTGTTTTATTAATGCTTGCTTCATGCCAATCAGCCTTGGATTTTAGAATTTTTTGTATAATTCTTACCATGTCCTCCATTCTACCATTCTTAAAAATGATAGAATTTCTAATTTCCCAAATGTTCTGCCAGATTATACATAGATCTTCAAAGTAGATATTATTTTTTCTAATCTGGCACAAGTCATCATGTAACGAGTTTGAGTTTCCTATTCCCAAGAAACACTTGCCGGTGGTCAATTCATATTTTCTGATTATGATTTTAGACACTGGACAATTAAGAAATAGATGTGTGTCATCCTCGTCATCCATATTGCAAAGACAACATTGGGAGGGCACCCTATTGTAACATCTGTTAAGTCTCGTCTTAGTTGCTAAAGCATCCATGTTGATTTTCCAAATAAGATTCTGGGTTCTAGGGGGAAGTCGAAGATTCCATATCCAATCATGATTGGTATTTGAATGGTTATTGTTCCTTAAAAGGTCATAGGCTGATTTAGTAGTGAAATCACCATCTTTATTGTTTTTTCAGATGAGTTTGTCAGGTGTATTAAAATTAGGGATGGGAATTTCCAATATTTGTTTGACTATTGACAGGGGGGAAATTTGAATAAGCAATTGTACATTCCAACTTTTATTGATATTTATTAATTCTGAAATCCTCATCTTAGGATCATGATTTTGTTGATAAGATTGGAGAGGGGTATTGTTTACCCATGGATCCTTCCAAACATTTATATTGTCTCCATTGTCTACTATCCAAAGAAGGCCATTCTGAAAAGTATTTCTAAGCTGAAGGAGTCGGCCAAACTGCCAAGAGATATTGTGGATATGTAGATCCATAATGCCATTGTGGTGTAAGTATTTTTCCTGCATTACCTTAACCCATATGTTGTCTGGTTGGGTGTTCAATTTCCAAAGTAATTTCATTTGGAGGGTAATGTTTCTTTCTTCAGCAGTTCTAAAACCAAGACCACCCGCCTCTTTTGGGGAGCATATTTTATCCCAACTAATCAGAGGGCTATATCTTTCTGTCCTTAATTTATTCCAGAAGAATTTTTTATTGATTTGGTCGATTTAGTTGAGTATTCCTTTGGGTAATAGGAAACTTTGCATTAGATAATTTGTTTTTGAGCTAAGGTTTGCCCGAATTAGTGTGGCTCTTCCGGCTTGTGAGAGAGAGGATGCTTTCCATTTGGACAACTGTTTGTTTAGGCTTTGTAACACTTCCTCAAATACACTGTTCTTTATTCTACCGCTGATGATAGGAATACCTAGATACTTTTCTAAACCATGCGCTATTGGAATGTTCATTTGTTGTGTTAGTGATCGCGCCAAGTTTTGATTGACATTCTTTGACAGTTGGATTGAGCTTTTCTGGTAATTAATAGTTAGACCTGATAGATTTGAGAAGTAGTTAATCATATTTTTTATAGTATCCAGACTAGTGTGAGAAGCTTTAGCAAAAATCAATGTATCATCTGCAAATGTTAAGAGCGGAATGGGAGTTCCATTAGGAGATAGCTTTATTCCCACTAGTGCATCCTCTAGGCTTGCTTCAACTATAAGTTCTCTGGCTAGACTTTCCATAACTATAACAAATATATATGGAGCTAATGGGTCTCCTTGTCTTATGCCTCTTTCTGGTTTGAAGATTTTTCCAAGGCTATTATTAACCAAAACAGAGAAGGTGGTTGTAGTTAGGCATTTCATAACCCAGTGAATCCATTGAGAATGAAAACCAAATTTTGTGAGAGCTGCTTTAATGAAGCTCCAATTAATTTTGTCATAGGCTTTCTCCATATCTAACTTTAATGTCATCCATCCCTTTTTTCCTTTTTGCTTATGAAAAGAGTGGAATATTTCATGAGCTATTAGCGTGTTATCTTGAATTGATCTACCTTCAATAAAGGCTCCTTGAAAAGGGTTTATGATGTTGGGAAGTATAGGTTTAAGTCTATTGGCAAGGATCTTTGCAATTATTTTGTAAATTGTATTACAGAGGCTTATAGGTCTATAATGGTGGATAGTAGTTGGGTTATCCACTTTTGGTATTAGAGCTAGGAAGGTTTGATTGATGTTTGTCAGTAGAGATCCAGAATGGAAAAAAGCTTTAACAGCTCTACAAACTGAATTACCCACAATGTGCCAATACTTGGTATAAAATTCTGGAGGGAAGCCATCCAGTCCAGGAGATTTTCCTTCTCCCATAGTTGTTACCGTGTCTTTGATTTCTCGATCAGTTGGAGGAATAATTAACTGTGAGTTTTGCTCCTCAGTAATTTCTAATTTTATATGTACAAGGTCATTAGGGTTGACCAGACCCCTCTTTCTTTCTATGAATCTGTCAGCCATTTCAGTTGTTATTTGATTCCTAATAAGATTTTTGTCCGTTGTAGAAGATCCATCCCTAGTTGTAAAATTGGAAATGGCTTATCTATAATTTTTAATTTTAACCGATATTTGGTAGTATTTGGTATGTTTATCTGTTTGTTGGAGGTGCTTCACTCTCGCTCTTTGTTTCCAGAATCTTTGATCAAAAGATAATAACTGAACTTGTTTGTTCTCCAATCTTTTTAGTTTATTAGTGTCTGAAATGGATAAAGTCCCCCAAGGGAGGGAATTTTGGAAATCTGCTATTTGTTCTTCTACAGTAATGAGTTGTTTCTGAATATTATTTGTGTGCGTTTTGCACCAAACTTTGGTGTTTGTCTTTAGGAGTTTCTGTTTTTGAGTAAGTTTGAAGCCAAAGGAACCAGCCATATTGTTTTGCCAAACTTTTCTAACCATATTCTCATAACTAGGAAAAGTAGTCCATGCCATCTCAAATCTGAATGGAGAACCTTTATCATTCAGAGGGATGCCTATTTCTGTTGTAATTAGGCAGTGGTCAGAAAATGAAAATGGGTGATGACGCATCTTTATGTCTTTGAATTTAGTTATAATGTCTTGGTGAATTAGACCTCTATCTAGTCTTTCATAAGTATTCAATTGGCTATTGCGATTCTTCCTCCAAGTGAACTGGGATCCAATGAAGGGAATAGTTTGAAGATTAAGAGTGTCTTTAACCTCTCTAATACGTGTAAATCTACTTAGACTAGGGGTGCAACCTCCTACTTTTTCATTATCGTTTTCAATATAGTTTAGATCTCCTATAATTATAATTGGGAGATTGTGCTTACAAACTTTGGAATATACTTCCTGCCAAAATTGATGTTTTTCATTTTCATTTTCATAACCAGGGGCATAAACAAAGAGGATTGCAAGCTTAAGGTGGTTAATAATAAACTCTATCATGACAAATCTTTCATTTAGTTTCAAAATGGCTTTATCCTCGATAGTTTTAGCACTACGAATAAGGATCCAAATTCCGCCTTTGTGTCCTACAGACGGAATTGTGATACATTTCTGAAACTCAGCTTCCTTCAATTCGGAGTCCAGAGGAGGAGTCACAGATTTAGTTTCAGTCAGAGCTAGAATGTCCAATTTGTTTTTTTTTTCCGATTGTGTTTGATTTCTGGCCATAACAAGGGTCCTTTCGAACCCCTAATATTCCAATAACGGATCTTAATCATGTAAAGTAAGATTGATGTGGTTATTCTAAATGACAATATGTTGTTTATTATTTAACAAAAATATGTTTTTCAATATAAGGAGAGAGTTTGGGGTGTGCCAACCACTATTGTACCCAGTGGCGGAGCCAGGATTCTCGGCCAGGGGTGCTAAAAAAAATTCGTAATTTTTTTTTGGTGTATACTTATTAAGAATATTTTTTGTAAGAAAATATTCAAAAATTACTAAAATTTTGATTTTTTAAAAGGTTTTTTTTGTTTTTAAATAATTGAGAGTAATAACCACAAAAAATCACAAAAAAAATACTTTTAAAACAATATTGAAAGAAAAGGTTAAATGTATAATTTAAACATAAATATGACATTCTTTTAATGAAATAGTTAATAGAAACAAAAAATATAGAGAAATCAAGAAAAATAATGATATGGTAAAATAAATAAAAAGTGAAAGAGTTGGGATTTGAACCCAAAATCTATTGATTCTATTTTTTCTTCCTTCCTTCATTTACCAATTAAGCTAGTTAGCATTCTTGTCTCAAGTACCATTTAAATATGTTATATTAACTTAAAAATACTAAATATATGCAAAAAATTAATTTTTTTTTTGTATTTTTTTTTCCGCCAGAGGGGTGCTCGAGCACCCCAAGCACCCCTCGCTCCGTCACTGATTGTACCACCACCCAAGGACGTCGTTTCGGACGAAAGACTGAAGCTCTAAATCGGAACTCGATCTAAGAAGGAGAGTCGAAGCCCAGAGCTAGATGAGCTACAGAAATATGGTTTATGAACTTGGATATAAACATCTCCTATCATTTCAAATCCGGGGGGAGCCGGGAAAAAAATCAAGTAGGGCTCAACTTTGTTGACATATTTTTTTAATATATATATATATATATATATATATATATATATATATATATATATATATATATATATATATATATATATATATATATATATATATATATATATATATATATATATATATATATATATATATAGTGGTTCATGGGTACTCATCCCTTATTGTGTAACATGAGAACACATCTGGACCGTTGATTGAATGAAATGGAAGGCTGAGATTAATAGGCAATTTTGGCTTTTTTTAAATTAAAAAAACAGTGGGACCCACGTCGTTTTTTTGCCCACTTGCTGAATGGGGGCGTGTGTGGTGCACTCTCTTCAAATTATTCGACAGTATATCTAGATTATTCAATCGTATCGTCTGATTATGCAATGGTATCGATAGATTATGCGATGGTATATGATTTTTTTTGTTAATCTTTATAAATGATTGATTATTCGGTCGTCTATGAATGATTATTCGGTGATATATAGATGATTATTCACTCATATATGAGTGATTATCGGTTGATTATTCGATGGTATCGGTCGGTTATTTGATGGTATCGATGGATTATTCGATGATATCGCTTTATTATTCGATAGTATCACTTGATTATTCGATAGTATCACTTGATCATTGACATATTTAAATTCACCCATAAACAAATTCCACCAAATTATCCTATATACATATGAATAAAGTTATACATACAAACGAATAAATCTAAATTACAGTATCATTGAAATCTTTATATTCACCACCACCACAATCAAAATAATCGATGCATAAAGGATACAAATTCGATCAAATCAGGCCAAGCAAAACTCCATTTGAATAATCCAAAATCAATTTAAGAACAATGAATAGAAAATAGGCGTTACATTTTTGGGAGAGAGACTTGGATGAACAAGTAGTAGGTATTTGATTCAGTGATGGCCGCTGAGCCGCACCTCCCTGATCCACCTTCATCGCATCCTCCTCCGCCTTCGCCAACCACCATAGCCATCTCCTTGGCTTTAAATCGCCGCCGCCTTCGGAAATTTCTCCAATCTACTATTCAAATCTCTGCCTTTGAAAGGCGCCGCCCAGATCTGAGAATAGGGGAAGAAAGGAGCCGCCATCTTCGGATCCTCCTGCCGAAAAGACGAAGTCGATGCCATCGCCGGTACTCAGCCATCTTGCCCATGGCTTCCTCGCCGGCGCCCAGATCTGATGAGAAGCCACTAACCGGCGCCGTTTGAGAAAGGCGGAAGTGCTGCCTTCACCGGCCCTGTCTTCCAATCGTTTAGAGGTGACAACTCGCCGCCTTCGCAATCGTCGTCTTCTTCATCGCACCTTCAATGGAAGAGAGAAAGAGAGAGGATGTGTGGCGATTGGGCGATGACGATGAATTGAGAGATGGCTTGGAAGAGAGAAAGAGCGAAAGGCTTACCGGAGAAGAGCGATGGTGACTGAAGACCGAAGGAGATGGCGATCATCGGATCGGAGTCCCGAGTGCTCGCCGGAGGAGATGGCTGCACTCCATCCTAGTCGAAAAAGCTTTCACTTTCGCCTACATCGCCGCTCCGCTCATTCTCTCTCTTTGCTTTATATCAGATGGCATGCTTGTGAGTTAGGGTTGGGAGTGGTGGTTTCACGCGCCTGGAAGAGGAGCATTGATTTACTTTTTTCATTTTAATTATTAATTAATTAATATTATGGAATAATCTCAACCATCCAATTTCCCTAAATCAATGGATGAGATTTGTTCTCATGATACATTTTAAGGGTTGTTCTCATATGATCTATCCCCTATATATATATATATATATATATATATATAGAGAGAGAGAGAGAGAGAGAGAGAGAGAGAGAGAGGGGGATAGATCATATGAGAACAGCCCTTAAAATGTATCATGAGAACAAATCTCATCCATTGATTTAGGGAAATTGGATGGCTGAGATTATTCCATAATATTAATTAATTGAAAATTAAAATAGAAAAAAAACAACACCACTGATCATGAACGCGCGTGTAACCACCAACTCCAACCCTAATCCATATTGTTGTCATTCTGCTATAAAGAATACAGAGAGATTGAAGGAGCGGCGATCGAAGGAGGCGAGGGCGACGATCTCCCCCGGCGATCTCCTCCTGCGAAGGTTGCCGGCGTTCTAAGCCCGGATTTGAAGGAGGCGAGGGCGGCGACGATACGAAGGCGGCGAGGAGGGCACATCAGGCGAGAAATTTGTGGTCGATTCCTCCGTCCTCAACAACTGCCGTTGAAGGGCGACCGGGCACATCCATGGTCGATTCCTCCATCCTCGGCAACCCCCGTTGAATGGCGCGGCCGATTCCTTTGCTACGCAGGCGTGGGCCCCGACGATTCCGACGGTTGCGAAGGTGGCCGGTGATTCCGACAGTTGAAGGCGGAGGGCGATTTCATTCGCATATCCGGTAACTCTTGATCTTTAAAAAAAACCCTTTTCTCGATCTCGTACTCCGACCATTTCGTTCCATCAATAGGTAAGTTTGTTGATTTGGGTCCACGAATTTGAGGTTTTTTTTGTCGATGTTTGATTTTTTAGGGTCGAAATTTGTGTATTTGTTGATATTTCGAGTATTGGCCGCCATGGATTTACCAAATTGTAGGATGTCGATCGGTGGCAGGCCGCCATGGATTCACCAGCTTGCTCTTCAAGGAACTTTGCTGGCCAAGGCTGATCTCTAGGGATTTATGATTAAGGGGAACCCCATTAAAATTGAGTTTGAATTGCAAATTAAACCGGTTTGTTCGGATCCCGTATGAGTTGCTGTTCTTATTTCAATGATATTGTAATTTAGGTTTATTCGTTTGTATGTATAACTTTATTCATATGTATATAGGATAATTTGGTGGGATTTGTTTATGGGTGAATATAAAGATGCCAATGATCAAGTAATACTATCGAATAATAAAGCGATATCATCGAATAATTCATCGATACCATCAAATAACCGACCGATACCATCGAATAATCAAGCGATAATCACTCATATACGGGTGAATAATCATCTATATATCACCGAATAATCATTCATAGACGACCGAATAATCAACCATTTAGAAAGATTAACAAAAAAAAATCATATATCATCGCATAATCTCTCGATACCATTGAATAATCAGACGATACGATCGAATAATCTAGATATAATGTCGAATAATTTGAAGAGAGTGCACCACACACGCCTCCATTCAACAAGTGGGCAAAAAAATGACGTGGGTCCCACAGTTTTTAAATTTAAAAAAGAGGAAATTATACTAAATAGCCTAAAAAACGGGCCTATTTGCACAAATAGCCAAGAGGGTGAAAAAATGGGCCAAAATGGCCGAGCTATTTTTTTGCAAATAAAACAGCATGTTAATGGGAACTACTCATGACCGGATACAGTAGGTGAAAGGACGAGGGATAGAAACGAAAAATCAGAGGAGAGAAAGAGGAGTGATTCAACATTGGACGGAAGGGAAGTGGAGACGGATGAGATCTAGAGCGGAATCGGTGTCGCCGGACTCCAACAACCATCTCACCTATCGGACTAAATAGCGAGACTGATAGGAAGATGAAGAAGGGGATGAAGACGGAGGAGACAGGTCAGGAGAGCAGGGAGAAGACGGGGGAGATGAATCTTCAACAAGGTACTTCAGGCGCCTCTTAACTTGATTTTCATTTGATATCCCCTTTTAACTTGGGATATATTGGGGGAAAAAATTCAGGCGCCTCTTCTCCTCACTTCTACGCTCTCGCCTGCGACCTCTGTGCTCCTCCATTGAACAGGTACTTCTTCTTCTCTATTTCTCTCTCCTCATCCACCTCTTCTCTTGCCTGTGACAAGGGAACCTTTGCGACCTTTGTTTCTTTTCGGGTCGAGGGTTTTCGATTTTGTGTGCTTGTTTCTATTCGATTTCGGTCTTCTTCTCCTCGTCTATTCGGATCTTGTGTTCTCCGTTTGATTCTTGATTGAGATTGAGATTAGGGTTACCGCTAGGTCGACGATTGCTTTCAGTCGATTATCCATTGGATCCGTGGACCATATTTTGCAAAATTCTGGAGTTGTAGAAGATCCGAGGGATGGGATTGTTGAAGAGCGACGACGAATTGGAGGCCGCGGAGATGGTGTCCACAGAAGCGATCGTCTTCATCAATGGAGTCCGGAGAGTTCTTCCTGATGGTTTGGCTCACCTGACTCTTCTCGAGTTCCTCAGAGGTCAAACCACTCCCTCTTGCTTTGTGATTTTCTTCAATTTTTGGAGTAGATGATTGCTTCTTTGGCTATTTGGTTGGAATAGAGAGATGGAGTAGGAACCTAGGGAAACAATTCGATGTACTCCGTTTATCCTAACGAGATTGGCGTGGAAAATACTATGCAAAATTCGGACCTTTATCATGCTTGATGTTTTGCAATTTGTGCAAATCTTTGGAGTAAATGCCTTATCTTTGAAATTGCGATGGAATAGCTCTGATCAGTTTATTGCTCTGTTGGTTCCATGATTTCTGCAGACGAGGGGCTGATAGGAACAAAATCGGGTTGTAGAGAAGGTGGTTGTGGTGCCTGTACCCAGGTAAAGCAACCCAGGTAAACATGGTCATCAAAAGCCAATATCGAACTTGACACAGTTTGTATTATATAAATCAAGTATTTGAGCTTTCAGGGAGTCCAGCTTAAAAACTTGGTAACTCAATATAGGGCAAAAGAATGGATGTGTGTTTCAGATGTTTATAAATGGTTTGAGATTACGGCCATCTAGCTTTAGTTGCCTTCTATTTACCATTATACTTCATATCTTTTAATTTTTCAGCAACCAATATCATCATGTATAATTACAAGATAGCTATCCAAGATCACCATCTCTGTCATTTTTAGTTTTGGTTTGACGAGGAAAAAGAATAATCGTTATACTTCAACTCTTACAAAGCCCAAGTTGGTTGAACAGATACCTGGAATATTTTACCTTACAATTATGTTTGCTATTTATTTGATGTTGTAATATTGATCAAAACCATTTGAGCAGGTATTCTAGATTCCAGGGTGTGGGAAATTTGACTTTGCATTTTCCGGATAATTTTCGCGCTGATGCTACTCAGATACATTACATTGGGCTGAAGGGTGAAGCAACCCAGATAAACATGGTCATCAAAAGCCAATATTCAGCATGGAGCTTTTGAAATTTCTATTCTTGGTCTTCTTCTCTTGCTTCACATTTCTTTCTTTCTGTTTTTTTACTTTATTTCCAGTTGAAGAGGGATATTGTTGCAACAATTGTTTACGAGCTTATGCCTAATCCATCTGATCACAAGTGAGTTTCCTTTGCTTTCTCTTAAGATCATTTATTGCAATGCTTTGCACTATATTAACAGTATTCTCATTCTTGCTAGATGATTATTCTAGTTCATCGTAGTTTAAACGTATTTCAATCCATCTTCTAGTTCATCGTAGTTTAAACGTATTTATTGTTGAGATGCTAATTTTAAAATGGTTTAAGGTCCCCTAAATCCACAATAGAGCCACTTTGCTGACTTACTCTTGTTCTACCTTCCATAAACAGTGAGTAGACATTCCTCCCACTAAATTTCCCCATAGCCATAATATTAAGAGGCCAGATTGGAGAGCCTTGGCTTTTGGGAGACAGATGAGCTTATGTATGTTTGCCTTCCCCAAAAAGAATTTATCTTGTGCTAATGATTCTTAGTGCTGGTTTGATGATTTTCACCTTAGAAATTTAAGTTAAGTTTGTTCTTTGAGCTGACGTGAAAGGATTGATTTCAAAATTTTCCACTTACTAAAATTTTCCACTTAGTAAAATTTCAATCCATCTTCCACTTTCATACATTTAAAATATGATAAATATATCTTACCTGTACAAGAGATATCTGCTATTAGTGTGATGAGCAATTCTGGTGCAGTGCTGTGTGAGCTACATTTTGATTTTATTCCATGGCCAGTCATATTTTACTAATTTGCCAAGTAGTTACAGTATTGATTATTGCATGAACTAGAGTCTATCTTCCAGCTCGGAGACACACTAGATTGGGGCTTCATGAGAGGAAAGCAGGGGCAGATCGCATTTTTGTTTGGCGGAGATGATCACTGGGGTCCTTTGACAATGTTTGAGGATGTATGTTTACTACACTTTGAGTATCAAGAATATTATTCGTTCATGTGATAAAGTATGAATATCATTCCTTCATCGCAGTTCATAAATCTTTTTAAGTTTTCTTCAATTTTGCAGATTTCTAAGCAAGCTACTGATATTTCTTTGTCGATTGAAGAAGGTCACACTCACGCCTTCTCTTGCACTGAAGCTGGATCCCTCTGGGTTGCTCAGCATGGAGGAAGTGGAAAGAGGTTCTGACTGTTTCAATTGTGCGCATGTTGTATGATTCGTGCGTCTAAAATTGAGCCTTGAAGTGAATCCATGGAGGATTTGCAACATAAGTTAGACTTGTATAGCAAAAGGGAACTGGTTTTGTAGTTTGATACGGTGTATCTGTTTTCTTCTTTATGCTCTCTCTATTCAACCAAGATTACTGTCATCTCTGATCGTTTGATACAGATTATGCGTGCAAATCTCTATGGACTTATACGATTGAATATGGTAGGAAATATATACACTAATGGCAGGACAAATTTGTGAATCTGGTACGACAAATTTATGAATTATCAATATCTCTGAACTTATAAAAATATGAACTTGGTAGGAAATATATATACTAGTGGTAGGACAAATTTATGAACCTGGTAGGATAAATATACGACATTGGTATGATAAAAATGTAATCACCGAAATTCCTAAGTGTATAACTTGACACTAATGATAGGATAGATGTACACGAATGGTAAGATACATTTGTACTATTGGCAAAGAAGTAGAATTAATATTGACCAATCTACAAATCCCAGACTAGTAATCATTGAGGCGTGAATTGACCCTAATCTCAATCTTAATTACCAATCCATAAATCTCAATCTGAATCCAATTTCTATCCATCAAAATTCATGAATCCAATCTAATTCAATGCTAGAACGACTGAATTAGAGCCTCTAGCCTTGGATATAATGTTACTTAGGTTTCCTTCATCTTCTGGTGTAGACTGGAAACCCTCTACCCTTGGTTGTTTTTCTGAAAAATGTGGAACATAATTTGCTACGGTTTCTAGCTTGATTTTCCTTGAAAGCTATTTAAATTGGTATGATAGATGCACAAAAATGGTAGGATAGATGACAACTAATGGTAGGAGAAAACAACGATATCGGTAGGATCAGAATGGTAGGATTGATGAAAACTAATGGTAGGAGAAAACAACGATATCGGTAGGATCTGATTTTTCTTTCTTTTGTTATGCAACTTTGTTTCTATGCTGATGTCGCTTTGTTTGAGATTTACTTACCAAGGAGCCCTTGCTTTGTTTGAAATCTACAGCCTTTGCTTTGTTTGAAATCTGCCGTTGAAATCTGCAACTTTGTTATGCAACTTTTTTCATATCTATTTAATTCATCTAATTCAACATTGTTTTATCTTACTCCTCTCCTTGCAGATGGTGTAGGAATCAATCCTCAACAAAGTGCTGGTAAGTTTCTCTTTTTAATTGATCTAGTGGGTATATTTTGCTCTTAATATAAGAATTTGCCAATGTTGAGTTATATATCCATCCACAACAAAATGTTGAGTCATAATGAAGATGGATGGAAAATAGCCTATTAGCTCAATTGGTAGAGCGTTGTGTTTGCACACAAAGATGTGAGTTTGACTCTCACATAGGCTAATACGGAGTATGTGTTCATATCTCTATAGACTTATACGATTGAACATGGTAGGAAATATATACACTAATGGCAGGACAAATTTGTGAATCTGGTACGACAAATTTATGAATTATGAATATCTATGAACTTATAAAATTATGAACTTGGTATGAAATATATAGACTAGTGGTAGGACAAATTTGTGAACCTGATAGAATAAATATACGATATTGGTATGATAAAAATGTAATCACCGAAATTCCTAAGGGTATAACTTGACACTAATGTTAGGATAGATGTAGACGAATAGTAAGATATATTTGTACTATTGGCAAAGAAGTATAATTAATATTGACCAATCCACAAATCCCAGACTAGTAATCATTGAGGCGTGAATTGACCCTAATCACAATCTCAATTACAAATCCATAAATCTCAATCTCAATCCAATTTCTATCAATCAAAATTCATGAATCTAATCTAATTCAATGCTAGAACGACTGAATTAGAGCCTCTATCCTTGGATATAATGTTACTTAGGTTTCCTTCATCTTCTGTTGTAGATTGGAAACCCTCTACCCTTGGTTGTTTTTCTGAAAAATGTGGAACATAATTTGCTACGTTTTCTAGCTTGATTTTCCTTGAAAGCTATGTAAATTGGTAGGATAGATGCACAAAAAATGGTAGGATAGAATGGTAGGATTGATGGAAGCTAATGGTAGGAGAAAACAACGATATTGGTAGGATCCTAATGGAAACCCAGTAATTCCTGTATTACTTGACACTAATGGTAGGATAGATGCACACTGATGGTACGATATATTTATACTATTGGAAAAATATAAATGCATAATTGACTTTACGAAAAAAATTTACTTCCACATGAATCTCATAAAAGCAAAAGGAGAAGGCAGACTCCACAGGCAGAAACTGAAGTTATATGAACCACAAATGCAAAAGCTATACATGGATATATCATGTGTGATGATGAATCTCAAGCTATGGTCCCTATCCTGGATAAAGTTAGTGCTGCACTGAAAGACAAGATCCAAGTAGTGAAGATTGATACTCAGAAGTACTCAGTCATCGCTGACAAGTTCATGATCATCATTTGGAGAAAGAAAATTGAGTAAAACCTAAACTTCGAAAAGAAAAGGGGGAAAGTGAGACAGTGGAAAAGAAAAGGGGGAATTGTCCCTACCAGATTCACAAAATTATCCGACCATTAATATATATATTTCTTACCAGGTTCATAATTATAGAAGTCTGGAGAGATTTATGGATTTGTTATACCATGTTCACAGATTTGTCCTACCACCAATGTATATATTTCATGTCATGTTCATAATCGTATAAGTTCAGAGAGATTTATGAATCTGTCCTAACATGTTCGTAAATTTGTCCTACCATTAGTATATATATTTTCTGTGAGGTTCATAACTGTATAAGTTTAGAGAGATTCATGAACACATACTCCGTATTAGCCTATGTGAGAGTCGAACTCACATCTTTGTGTGCTGTTGTTGCAGGAGGATGGTCAAGTATGAAATAAATATGAAATAAAGTTCAGATTGACTTCCCTGTCTCAGCAAATAAATACAAGACTTCCTCCCGTTGTAGTAAGAGAATAGTCAGGATCGAATCCACGAGGAAGCACGTCAGCAGTTCTCAGGTAGCTGTAAATTCTCACAGACAAAGCAGCAGAAAGACAGAAACAAAGAAAGGAAAGAAACAAATAAGCCCGGCAAGGGCAACTAAAACAAAAGCAAAGAACAAAGCAAGAAATAAAGCAAAGCAAAGCAAAAACTAAAAGTAAAGCAACAAGCTGGTCGATCTCGACAAGCAGCTCCTCGAGATCGACAAGGGTGGTCGACAACAAAGAACTCAGAATCGAAAACAAACACAACTCGACAAAGACAAGTGTACTCGATCTCGACAACACCAACTCGAGATCGACAAGAAAAGCAGAAACAGAAACTGAAAATCGACAAAAAACAGAAGAAAACCAACTCGACCTAGACTGGCCCTACTCGATCTCGACCACGACTTACTCGAGATCGACTAAGCTTCCTCTATGTCGACAAGAAAGACAGAAAATAAATTTGCAGAATCTCGAACAAAATTCAGATTTTTGATCAAAATAAATCAATATGCTAAAAGACTTCCAAAGCCAGGGTTTCAACACCACAACGATAACCATGCAAAGTAACACATAAAGGCATAAAAGATCATGTTTTCCATCAAATAACTTTCGTCATTAACAAATAGGCAAATAGAGACTTTCGCATAAACCCTAATTGTTACTAACCCTTTTTCACATAATTAATCCAAGTTGCATTAAGATCACTTTCGCTTCAATAACACAAACAAGGATCACCTTCAACTCTCGCAAAAGAATCATGCTCATAGGGATAGAAGATGAATCGCACAAAAGATCTGACCTTTATCGCATCGCCTCACATGGCTACCGTCGGGCTCACCCCAGCCCCAGAAGTGGGTGGACTACTCACGCCTCATCGCAATAACATACATTGATGTATAAAAAGAAACTTGCATTAACTATATTCAAAAGCCTTTACAATTCCGGCAATCAACTTTCGCAGAAAGCCAAAACCCTAAAAACCTTAGAACTCCTAAAACTCTATGTGTAATTAACTCTCTGAATCGGAATGAATAAAACTGAGCCCCCTAGGGCTTTATTTATAGGCTTCATTCCCTAGCTATCCTAGGAGAGAATATATCTATCTCTATCTAAAATTATATCTAAATTGCTAAAAGATAAATAAATTGTTTTATGGAAATAAATCTAAAAGGAAAAGATATAACTAAATAGGTAAGTCTTCATGATGTTGATAGATCTTGTCTCCTTAGATAGAACTTGATGGATTTGGATAGAATCTTCCTCCTTCGGCCCCAAGGAATCCCAAGTCTACTCGGATAGGTCTTCGTCGAGAAGTTTCTGGAATCGACTCTACTCGACTTCGACCACGTCTTGTCGACCTCGACAAGGATGGTTCGTCGACTGGACTTCCTGGCTAGCTCTGCTCGATGTGGCTCGTCTTGGCTCACGGTGCTCGTCAACCTCGACAAAGCCTTGTCGATGTCGAGTAGGATGGCTCTGTCGACTAGGCTTCCTCGGGTAGGTGTGCTCGACAAGCTCGGATCTGGGCTCTGGGCGTCGTCGATCTCGACTAGGACTCCTCGAGATCGACTAGAGTGGTGCACGTCTGGTCGAGCAGGCTTCTCCTCGGCAAGGACTCGGACTGGCACGGTGGGTCTTGTCGATCTCGACTAAGGCTTGTCGAGATCGAGTAGGGTTGCTCGGCGTCGTCGTCCTCGGCTTCTCTCCTTGTCGACTCCGGGTGTGGTGTCTGGGCTTCGTCGATCTCGACTAGGGCTTGTCGAGATCGAGTTGGGTCCGGAGCCGGGTTGGTCTGGCTCTCTCGATCAGGCTCTGTCGACAAGGCCTGCTCGGACATGCTCGTCTAGGTCGAGTAAGGTCTACTCGAGATCGAGTAGTCTGGTTCCTCGGCTCGATTCGAGTGGTTCCGCTGCTTTGACTTTGGACTTCTGTAGTGGTTTTCCGAGCTTTTCCGATCTTCTGTAGAATTGTTGTAAAACGCCTCGATTTCTGCGAATTAAACAGAAACTGGTGTAGATTCCAAAATTTGGCAAATAAACATAAACTACATAGGTTCTGTACTATCTAAGCCCAAATGAATGAAATGCATGCAGAAATCGATATAAAAGTTACTGTAAAACATGGCAGATTCAGCTCACAACATGTGCAAACAAAACGCTCTACCAATTGAGCTAATAGACTATTTTCAATGGGTCCTTATGATCGTCTAGGCATCAAGAAGTGATAATTTCGCACGAAGCAAAAATAGCGCTTGAATTCGTAACCTTGGGGTAGTTTTGTTATAAGAAAAAGGAACAACTACGAAGGATAGGTACAAGATCAATTACCCATCGCTACCACTTTTATCGGACAAACTTCTTGCACTTTTTCAGGTATGAAAGGACAGTTGTACACTATTGGTAGGACGAAAATATTCTATCGGTAGGATGGAGACTGTATCGTTTCCTAGAATGAACGAGTAACTTTTTCCTCGTCCTTTCCGCTTTTTGCAGAGCATGTTATGGTGTTTCAGATCCTCCTTTCAAGCTTATATATGTTTTTGGGGGGACACCCATCAATGCAATCATTGCATTTTCCCCTCACAAATGCTCCCCATTTTCTCAAAAGAGGAATTCTGTTTTGGCGCCAAAAGTACACTGACAGCCCGCCAAATCAGCTACAGTGAATCCCGTCCAGATTCTTTCCAAAATATCTCCAGGTATGGAAAGACAGGTTTAGCCTATTGGTAGGACAAATTAATTCTATTGGTAAGATGGACAGTCTACAGTTTTCTGAAATGAACGAGGATGCCTTTTGGTGCCACATGTCACTGACACCTACTGACAGTTATAGTGTCCCCCACCTTCACCTGCAACTTCCTCTCCCGGTTGCTATTTTTATTTGCAAAAAATGGTCACTTTCTACCCCATGCAAATAATTAAGGCACATGGCTAGTTGTGCAAAGTTTTTTTTTTATATGGCTAGTTATGCAAATTGGCCTTTAAAAAAGGCCAAAATTGCCTATTAATCTCAGCCTTCCATTTCATTCAATCAACGGTCCAGATGTGTTGTCATGTTACACAATTTGGTATATATAAGATTTATAATTTTTTAAATGTGTGATTGAAATAGTTATTTTAAGTTAAAAAGCTAAGAGTGAAAAAAAATTCCATAAAATAAAGTTATAAGGATTTGAACTCAAAAACCACATGTTTCAAATTCCTACCTTATACAAACTAAGCTAAACACATTTTTAAATTTAGAGTGAGAGTATTGTCAAGACGTTGAAACGGCCATTGACAAAATAATTATAATTTACTCCGTATATAACAAAAATCCTTAATTTGGTTCAATTTGGGGTTCTTGATCATGCATTGATTGCCGTTTTTGTTGCAGGCCTTAAATCCTAATTTTATAGATCTAGTTTTTTGGTCTTACTCGACTAGTTAATTTTTCATGGGATTTTTTTTGGTTTGAGTTTGTTTCATGCAAGCATTTGACTCATTTGGTTAGAATTATTACTCTTTTCAAAAAAATTTAATTATTAAATTATCAAAAATTACAAAAAAAAAATCTATATTTATATATTTTTTTTCAAAATTTTTCTTCGAATCAGGGGAGGGCTCCACCTCATGCACCCTGGTTCCAAATGATAAAGTATTTAATACTCAGAAAAGGATTGAAAATTTGTACCGTAATAAATTTGAATAGAATATTAGGGACATATATGACTAATATGCGAAATGTTGGACCAACTAAAAAACTTACTCACTCTTGTATGACTAAAAAACTTACTCACTCGTCTGGTCTCCGAGTATTTGATCGACGATTCGACAATCAAGGGAGAGGACTACACAGGCCGGCGTTGCTAGTCGATATCTCCTCCGATTGAGTGCCCGATCTTCTCCCAGTCGTCGATTTTCTCCCCACAGTCGCCACCGAATTACTCCGTCTCCGAGAAGTTCTCGATCTCCTCTCTCACCGATTGAGTGCTGCTCATCGAAGCTTTTCATAAGGGGAGCGAGTGGAATTGTAGAGAGGGCCGTTCGTCTGAGATTTTGGGGTTCAATTGCGAGGTTTCTGATCGTTGGTTTGTGTTCAGGTAAACACACTTGTCTCCTCTTAATTGTTGATTTTGGGGCTGCAATTGCTAGGTTTATTTCTGGATCTCCCCTCGTGAATTTCGTCCGATACTGTTCTATTTCTTTCTTTTTTGCTGGCATTTCAGTTCTGTGTTTGTTGAATGAATCTCTCAACAGCGATTTGCAGGGCTCCTTGTGTTGTTTTGTGTTGATACAATGTTTTCTTCCCCTCAGGTTGTATTTTACGGTGAGATGGAGAATCAGGAAAGCGAAGTGGATAGGGCCACACGGATGATGAAATTGGAGTTAGAATGTGAGTTGTTGTTTGAGGAGAAAGTTAAATTGGAGAGACGAGTGATGGAGGTGGAAGACCAGGAGCAAAAGAATGAAGGCCAAGTACCTAAAATGGAAGGGAATGTATGTGGAAGTGGAAGAGAAATTCGATTCAGAAAAGCGCACGTGGAGGGAGGAGGATCACAAGAGGAGGAACAACTACCGCCAGCTGAATATGGAAAAAAGGTTGCTCGCCATTGGTCTTAACGGAGCTTTTAGCAAGATTGAAGATTTGGATAGGCATAACAATAGGTTAGAGTAGAGAGGGTTTTTGAAGACAGGATGGCCATTAAGGCCAAGATGACGAAAATGAAAGAGGAGGAGAATTCGAAGCTGATTCAAAAGATTCAAGATTTGGAGACAGATAAGGAACAACTGGTGGCTCAAGTTTCCAAACTGGAGAAGGAGAAGAGTGAGGGAGTTGAGAAGAGTTTTAATGTGAAGAAAGCTCTAGGAGCCGAGAAGAAGAGATCGGAGGAGGTCGAGACCATGAATTTGGAGCTTGTGAAGAACATTGGGGCATTAGAAAGGGCCATGAAAGCTATCAGTTTCCAAGTTAAATAGGGAGAAGATGCCCTTTGAAGAGGAGAATAAGAAGTCGGGCGTGGTGTTGATTAAGAGGATTGAGGCTTTGGAGAAGAATGCGAAGGAAATGGAGGCAAAACTTTCGCAAACAAACATGGAGAAGGATGCAGAGATCATGAGCATTGTGACGGAGAAGATGGCCTTGAAGGATCAAGGAGAGAAAACCTCAGAGGCTCAGAAAAAGGAACTTGAACCGAAGGATACTGGACTGGTTTCGAAGAGGAGGGAAGTAGCGCATCTCGTCAGCAATTCTTCAAGCACATTGGATACTCTTGCTGCACAGACTCAAGGTATAAAATGATTCTTCTTATTCTTTTTTTTTTTTTTTTCTCTGCGACATCCAATTGGAAGTTTTTGGGTTTCACTGGGGAAGTTTTCCTCTTTCCAGTGCTAATCTGATTGCCCCGTTGAGAAATATTTAGACTTGTCTTTGTCACTATTTGATGATTGTATTTTTTGAAGAAGAATGTAATGTAATGAAAATCATACATGACAAAGATAGAACAAAATCAAGGGGGTTAGTTGCACTAGTTGTAGCAGCATGGCATCAATCATTTTTACGCTAAAAAAATTATGACAGCTAGTTTAAATTTAGAGGAGACAATGACAACAGTAATTAGCATGACAGCAAAAAAATCTCTCTCAATTAGCAACTTAAAACAATTTCAGTCAAAATTAAAATTTTTTGAATTCATGAGTATCCAACGTGTCTTTGACAATTCCTACTCAACCAACATGTCGATCTCCTTTCATTTACCGATCATTCATACCATGTCAGTTTGCTGTCGCTTAGAAAAAGACCAAAAAGGAATCGTTAAAATTAGATGACAGATTTTTTATTGACAAAGAAACAAAAATGATACATTTATGCCACTGTTTTTATTTCTTGATTCATATAAATCAGTTGGCTTCTTCTCTCCTTTTCTACCGGATCTTCCTCTTCCATTGATCCTTCTAACGGAGTAATGGGTGCATCTCATGACCTTCTTTCTCTTGAACTTCCTGTTGCTCTAGTTTACATTACACAAAATGGGTAATCATGGAATTTGATTGAACTGGTTGGAGCTTCTTAATGAAATTCCTATACCTGATTGTGTTTCCTGATCATATGTGGGTTGATTGGCTCCTCTTACACTACTGTCATTTTTTTATTTGGTAAAAATAATTGATGTTATCAGGAGCACAACTAATCCCTGTGGTTTTCTTCTTCTTCTTTCATTTTTTTTAATTCATATCACCTGCTGCATAAGCAACCTAACAATTGCTCATCTAGTACAATTGTTTAGGGACCTTAATAGAACAACTTAAAGCTTAGTAACTAATGAGGAAAGTTTAGGGATTATCAGCGTAATTGACCCATTGTATTATTAGAAGAAGAATATAATGAATCATGCATGGCAAAGATAGATCCTTCAAGCCTCTCTGTAGCTTTGAGCATTGCAGAGAGGTTTTATATAGGCAAAGATGGATCCTTAAAACCTCTCTGAGATTGAGAGTCGTTTTCATAATTCCGAACATAGTTTCTTGACTCCGAGGATAGTATTATTGATGTGTATTCATTCTCTTGCATAATTTTAAATAGGTAACGCTGAAATGTGTTCTGCTCATTTTCTTTTGTTCATTCAGAATATTTTCTTGTAGTTTTGTTACATTGCCTTGATTCTTTTTCATGGTAATTTCTGGTGTCCATGTTTAGGCATTATTAACATTGAAGAACAAACAACGCTTGCAAGAGTTAGAGCACACGAATGCATACAATTACCTCCTTTATCAGAGGTCTTGGCAGGAGGTGGATCAGGCTCTAACAGCTCTGTTGCCCTTCATCATATTGCCACTAGAAAACGCACAAGATCAGGAGGTGTAAAGAAATTGTAATGGGATAAATAGATTAAGATGACATGATCTGGTGTTCTATTTGAGGTTTTGAGTTTGTCCGTTCTGCTACAGTAGTGTCCTTAACATGAGCTATAATAAGTTCGCTACTTATCCCGCCACTGCCTCCCCTTTGACCCTCTGTTCTAAGGGAGGTTTAGCTTTAATCTTATCAAGAACTCTGTTGACTAATGGTTTGTATGACTATGGTTTAGGTTATTGAAGAATTTATGTATTTCTACGATGGATTTGCTTAGTCTATCTATGTGTTATGTTATCTTAAAGACGGGATGATAACCTTTGATTGTATTTTTATGGTTATTTATCCTATAAATAGGTTGTATGGTGGATCATGTGGTGGTTTATGGTTAATTATGCGATCATTATATGAGACAACTTGGGTGAAGAACTCTTCTATGAACTTCCTATTATTTGAAAGCCAAAAGCCCTTCTGGCAACAAAAGGTGAGTGCAAATCTGTATGACAGGATTGAAGTCGATCACCTGACTTTCTTGGGTGTTTTGATTTTCGATCCTGGGGCTAATTTAGACATGAGAATACAGATCAATGTGAATAATAAAAACACACTTTGGCATATCAATTCTAGTCATAAACATGCGGAATATATTGTTATATTCTGCGATTGGAAACCATTTCCTTGGGGGTGCTTTCCCTTCCATAAGTTGTTAATGCCTTGCTTGGATTTATGTTCATACATAATAATTAAAACTTTGAATAGGTTCAAGATGAACAATTGTGGTTAATGTATGGTGTTGTGTATCATCTCCCTGTATGATATTAAATTATGAAAATTTACTTTTGGAACAATTGAATGCTTCATGTTGGCGGAGAAGATATGATACTCGATATCAGTTTAGTCTCAACGTAGCTGATGCCGAGGTCAAGCATCTTAAGAGTTCGCTGGAGGATCGTTAACAAGTTCATCACGGAAGATTGAGGTATTAGTGGTGGTCCTGGTGGGTAGATAAGGAAGATCAGGGAGGAATTGGTCGTCAAATTGGATACAAGTTGTTATGGGAACTGCTTCCGCATCTCACCTTAATATATAGTGAGAAGCAAGTCTGTGATTCATCTTGTTTGTTTGTGGTTCTTAGTTTAACATCTCACCTTAATATATAGTGAGAAGCAAGTCTGTGATTCATCTTGTTTGTTTGTGGTTCTTAGTTTAACTTATTCCTGATAAATCCAAACCGACACAAGGATAAATCTTACGCTAAATCCAGATCATTCCTTTTATTTTATTTTGCTGTCAAGGAGCAGATTATAAATTAATTTAAATGTTCATGAAGAAGATCTTCTATGATTTCCTCCCTTGATGTTTGCTGCCTATTCAAAAGGGTTTTGTCCAATATCTTACCCTATCCTTTCCAGGTCAAATGGAACTCGAAAACCCAAGTCGCGAGGGAAAAGAATGCACTCAACTGGTTGCTTGTCAATCAGTTCCTAGAAGCCTCCGAAACTATGTAGTTCCTCAAAGCCGACAACAGGAAGCTCTAGGATGTACTATTGTACCATAGAGAAACAGACTGGAATCAAGAAATACAAATCCGGTGGCCATTTAGATTGTATCAAAACTGAATTACGAATTGCTAAAGGATTGACTAAAAGTAGTTATTATGTATAAAGTGTTGTTAGAAACTGAATTATGAATTGCTTGTCAATCAGTTGCTAGATGCCTCCGAAATTATGTAGTTCCTCAATGCCGTTCACAGAGATTTACCAAATTGAGTGTTAGTGGCGGGAAATGGAAACGAAAGACGTTCATCTGATCTGATCCAACTTACCAGAGACAGAGTAGTCGGTTGACAATGAGGCAACAAGAACCTGTTAAGAAAGGACAGAAATGCAAATAGCAGCAAGCAATATTCAAGCAAAACTAAATTCATCAGCTACTAAGATGATCATATTACAAGTTGATCTCCCTCATTGTAAGAAACTCACAAGTTGATCATATTACATATTTCACATTTCCTATATATTCTCTTCTGCGCCTTTATGTTTGGCTTTCTCAATTCATCAGCTACTAAGATGATCACATCTTGTATCATGTACTTCATATAAGATTTCAATCTAAAAAAGCATAATGAAATTTGGAGAAACAAACAACATTAATTGGAATAGGCCAAGCAAGCTTTAGGCATAAGGAGATCAATGAACATATAAAATTACTCGACAAGAGTTGGCTAGTACCAGTCATTGAATTCTTCAACCTAATTGGCTATCCCCAAACCTAGAGAACATGTTAAATATGATCTTTTTTACAACAAAAGGTTAAACGTTACTATTTCGAAGCAATACTTACAAATAACCATCAAAAGAAAACAGTAGACCAGACAAGATGATATCAACTTGATCGAGCAATTTATCCCTTTTGAATTGCTTTCTGTCTCCTGATCTCATGTGTTTTTCAGTGGTGGCCCTATGATCAAGGAGGTGGTAGAGCTCTTTCCCACGAGCGCCTACCTCCAGTCAACTTCCCTGACAAAGGCTTAATACGTTCGGTACTTGAAAGAGGCGTTTGTACTTCAATCTTAATATTGCCTGCACGTCGATATGCTAAATTACCATGTACAAGAACTAAGGAATGTAACAACTCCAGAAAATAATCTTGATGAAAATAGGAAAAGGGCAGAACAGTAGTCCATGTTCACTTATAGATTTTCGAAATTAAAAATGCAAGTAAACAACATAATTTGTCAAGTATCAAAACAGAAGACGTCGCCGGTAAGAAAATAATTCCAGTTTCATTGTTCCAGAAAGCAATTTGATAGTCAACCAAGAGCAAGATCAATGGGGAAAATAAGCTCCCGGTCGTAAGGTGCACATCAGTTCAGATTAGAAAAAATGCTCCCAGTCTTGAGGTTCTGTTCTTGTCATGTTGATTCATTGCGTCATTCCTCTAATAATTGAATGCTTAATTACCATAAAATAAAGATTTCCACAAAGGGCAATTGGAAATAGGAAGTAAAACTACACTCCAATGAAATTATAAAGAGAGAAAAAAAATGAATAGGACGGATCAATTTGTACCTTGAATCTGAGCAGCAGCAGGAGTACCCAAGATACCGATAACATTGCTCCCGAGATGAGCTTGATCTGCTATTTCGACAATCTTCCTTGCAAGTTCAGAATTCTTGCCATCTGCCTCTGCCAATCTCTTCTTCTCGGCCTCTAGAGCCTTCTTCAAACTAGCTTCCTCACTCTTTTCCTTTTGCCGCTTTGAAACTTCAGCCACCATATCCTCCTTATGTCTCTCCAAAGCTTGAGACTTTTGAATAAATTTAAATTTTATCTTCCTCGCAGGTTCAGAATTCTTGCCCTCTGCCTCTGCCGATCTCTTCTTCCCGGCCTCTAGAGCCTTCTTCGCACTAGCTTCCTCACTCTTTTCCTTTCGCAGCTTTGAAACTTCAACCTCCATTTCCTCCTTATCTCTCTCCAAAGCTTGAATCTTTTGAATCAGTTTTGAATTCTTCTCCTCCTCTACTTTTGTCTTCATGGCTTCCAATGCTACCTTGTCCTTCAAATCTCTCAATAAGCTATTGTTCTGCCTATCCAAAGTTTTAATATTCCTTGCAAGCTCAAAGTTCTCGTCGTCTACCTCCATTGATCTTTTCTTCTCTTCCTCTAGAGCCTTCTTCATACTAAAACACTTCTCAACTTCCTCACTCTTTTCCTTCTCAAGATTGGAAACTTCAGCCAACGTTTGCTCCTTATCTCTCTCCAAAGCTTGAATCTTTTGAATCAGTTTCGAATTCTTATCCTCCTCTATTTTAGTCTTCTTGGCTTCCAAAGCCATCTTGTCCTTAAAATCCCTCTCTAATCTATTGTTCTGCCTATACAAAGCTTCAATCTTCCCCAATAACTCTGCGATCTTACTGTCTCTATCCTCCAACGAGCTGTTAAGAGTACGACACTCAACCTGAGATTCAGCCGCCCCCTCATCACCACCTCTTTGTTGGCTCATAGCTGCCTCAAGATCAATGGTGAGCTCCCTTTTCTTCATCTCCACCTCCCAATATTTTTGTCTAATCTTCTGATTCTCTTCCTTCAGCTTCATCTTTTCGGAATCAAATTTCTCTCTTATTTCCATATTCATCCCCTTCATTTTCATGTACTTCTTCATCACTCTATCCTCCTCACTTTTCGACTTCATCACTTTTTCCTCTAACTTGAGTTTCTCCTCCTTCCACCGGTCCCATTGAGCCTCCAAGTCCACAATCTTTTTAGCCAAATCCTCAGGGCTTTCTTCCAACATCTCACTGTTTTAGTGGGAAGTACTGTAACATATGAAAAAAAATCCAACAAAGTTATATTAAATCACTTGGCAACGGCTGACAAAAAATCACTTTATATTTTAACAAAGTTAACCACTTGGCAACAAACACATCAGTAATCCAACGAAGTTCAAACTTTCAAATCCAACAAAATCTGGTATCAATTTCAGTACAGCACTTTAATTTGGTTTACTAAAATCTGGTTAGTGATCCTACTTAAAGTCTCAAAGGCAGAATTTGTCTCTTTCTTTCCGTCCCTACTCCTTTTAGCTTTGAAATGTCTACCGATCCCGCCCAATCAGACCACAACTATCCCAAACCCTTTCTCGGTGGTTCAAAGAAGTTTATCGCTATTCTTCAGTTTAGCATAAAAATCTTACAAATTGAAAGTCCTAAGGCCTAACTGTTGAAATAGCAGCGGGAACTGACCTGTTATTACGACGGCGACATAAACATCAAATGGAAGCCCCGAAACAACAACACACGGTGGCCGGAGGTGAAGATGCAGCACGAAACTTATCCAAAATAGGGAAATGCCGAAGTTTGAAGGCAAGAGGAAGGAGGAGTGAGGGTTCGGGGGTGAAAGCTGGGATCTTTAGGGTTAGGGAAGATGCACATAGGGATCAAATCGGAGATAGAGAGTAAACGTGGGAGAAGCAAAAATGGAGGTCTGATGAGGAGGGTCGCACTTTTGCAGGGTTCGTGGAAGAATCGTGAGAGGGGCAATTAACTGCCACCAAAAAGCAACCTTGCTTTATGTTAAAAAAAATGGTTTTTCTAGATGAAAGTTTGGACTGAAACTGTTGTAATATGGGGAAAACGAACTTTTAAACAACTTATTTTTCTAAATGAAAGTTTTTCTAGATTCATTTTTAAAAAAATATTTGATTATGATCTTTTTTTTTTTTTTTTTACAGTAGACAACCAGTAGAATGTCTTAACACAATATCATTTTTGATCATCCTGACGGATGATGTTACAGAGATCCATATAAAAAGGGAAACTAGCATTACAATTGACACTATTCTTAGCTATAAAATTAGCAGCTTTGTTGGCTTCTCTGTAGCAGTGCTGAACTTTTGCTGAACTGAAATCTTTTTGAAGCATTTGAATTTTCTCTACTACTCTCAGTATCTCCCATGGACTTGAGTTCTGATCTTCAATTGCCTTGACAACTCCGAGACTATCTCCTTCGACGATAACCTTACTCCATCCTTTAGTACGGGCTATTTCTAACCCTTTGCAGAAAGCAAGGGATTCTGTTAGGATTACAGATCCCTTAGGAACTTCTTCATAGAACATATCAATTACCTGTCCATTCCAATCTCTGACAATGCCCCCAATGAGGCAAACACCCGATGGTTTCACCGAACCATCTACGTTGATTTTGTAGACAGCCATTGGGGGTTTTGTCCATTTTACATTTCTACTCCTTTTACTTGTTGGTCTCTTATCTTGACATTTGAGTTTAGCCCATTCCTGTATACTATGGTTAGCTTTCCGTACTGTATCTTCAAATTTGTCCGGTTTATTTCCTTTGAAGATGACAGAGTTACGAAATTCCCAAATATGTTGCCATAACATACAAAGGTGTTCGAAGTGAGTATTATTTTTCCTTATGTATTGCATGTTTGTTGTTGATGCTATAGGGTCATGGAATCCTTGAAACCTATCACCACTACTTTGTTCATATTTTGCTACTATCATTCTTGTGATCGAGCACTTAAGAAGCAAATGGTCTGTATCTTCAACCTCTGTATTGCAGAGACAACACAAGCTGGGAACTCTATTAAAGTATCTATTTAGACGTTCATTTGTTGCCAAGCTATCTGAGATGATTTTCCATATAAAGTTATGAGTTCTTGGCGGCAATTGTAGCTTCCAAATCCAAGAACTATCTCCATCGGTTGAGGATGTAATTGTAGTTTTATCAATACTTGATTTCGTAGTGTATACTCCTTCATTGTTGTACTTCCAAATCAGCCTATCTTTGGTTACCCACGTAGGGATAACAATTTGATTGATCTGTTGCACTATGACCTGAGGAAACAGACAGGTAATTAAACCCATATTCCATTTCTTGTCTGTCGTAATTAAATCTGATACTTTCATGTCCGGGTTATGGTTACTTCTGTATTGTTCAAGGTTTTCACCCTTCAACCACAGATCAGACCACAAATTTACTTTAGAGCCATCACCAATGATCCAAAGGAGACCCTTATGGAATCTGTCTCTTAACTGTAAAAGGCGACCAAACTGCCAAGACGTGTTATGTATGTTTAAATCCGTTATGCTACGATTTTGAAGGTATTTCTCTGTTATGACTTTTACCCAAATGTTCTGCGGGTTGGTGTAGATTTTCTAGAGTAGCATCATCTGTAAGGCTATATTCTGTTCCTCTGCTTTCCGGATGCCAAGGCCTCCCTTGTTTTTTGGCTCACAGATTTTATCCCAACTTATTAGGGGTCTGTAATTTTGTGATTGAGTCTTGTTCCAGAAAAAATCCTTATTTATTTGGTCAATTTTAGTTAATATCCCTTTTGGCAATAGGAAGCTTTGCATTAAGTAGTTTGTTTTCGAACTAAGATTGGCTTTGATTAAAGTCATCCTGCCTGCTTGAGATATTGAACCAGATTTCCATTTTGGGAGTTGTTTTTTAAGATTTTGAAGAGCATCTTCAAAGACCTCATTTTTGACCCGCCCATTTAAAATCGGGATACCCAGATACTTTTCCAGTCCTGTAGCCATGGAAATATTCATTTGTTGGGCCAAAAGCAAGGCCTTAGTTCGATTTACATTCTTTGAGAACTGTATGGAACTCTTATTGTAGTTTATGGTTAATCCTGACTGATTAGAGAAGTGGTTTAGGATATTTTTAATTGTATCAAGACTCTTATAAGAAGCTTTTGCAAAGATTAAGGTGTCATCTGCAAAAGTAAGGAGGGGGATTGGGGTACTATTAGGAGAAATTTTTATGCCAACTAGTGCATCATCAAGCTGGGATTCTCTTTGCAGTTGTCTTGCCAAATTTTCCATGACTATTATAAAGATATATGGAGCTAATGGGTCACCCTGTCGAATGCCTCGTTCAGGTTTAAAAGGTTTTCCCGGATTGTTGTTAACAAGAACTGAGAATGTTGAGGTTGTAAGACATTTCATAACCCAACCGATCCATTGGTCATGAAATCCCAGTTTTTTAAGCGAAGCTTCAATGAAGCTCCAACTAAGCTTGTCATAGGCCTTTTCCATGTCCAATTTCATTGCCATCCAACCCATCTTGCCCTTTTTTTTGTGGAAAGAGTGAAAGATTTCATGCGCTATGAGGGTGTTGTCCTGGATTGATCTCCCTTGTACAAACGCACCTTGAAAAGGGTTAATTATAATCGGGAGAATAGGTTTTAATCTGTTAGCTAATATTTTTGTGATTGTCTTATATATTGTCTTATATATTATATTTGATTATAATCTTAGTTATATGTTATTACATTACAATTGTGTATACACAACTTTTTTTTTTCAATTTATCTCTTCCACACAATTTAGCCAAACCATCTTTTATGCGACTCCTTGACGTTTATGAGTATTTGTTGATTCAATTCTCAAATTCTTGGGTCACTTCATCTATATCTATATAAACTCTTAATTTAGAAGAGTTTAGGATGATGTGTCAAGCTTGGATGAATTTTAGGAGTCTCAACCAATCATTTTTTTTTGTCATTTTTTTTTATTTTCTTTAATTCTTTTTTTTTTCTTTTCCATTTAATTCTCTTTTTGCTTTAAGTTTACTAATTATCTATATAAACTCTTAATTTAGAAGAGTTTACACTGAGGTGTCAACATTAGAGAGATTTTAGGGATTTTGACCAATTATAATTTTTTTTTTCTCTTTAATCTTTTTTTTTAACTCTCCTTTTTCTTCTTTTTTCTTTTAATTCCCTTTTTTCTTTCTTTAATCTTACTAACTATTGAGCTTAATTCAAAACATTAAATTCAATCTAATATAACTATTGGGCTTAACTCAAATTCATTTACTAACTATCTATATCTATATACTATATTAATTTATGTCACATGTTCTCTCCATGTTCAAAGTTATTTGTGAAAATATTATTTACATATTATCATTTTATTATGGTAACTATATTTTCTAATATTATTTTTTTTTGAAAAATATTCTAATATTAATTACCCAATATTATTTGATGTTACATTTTTTAACCAATGAGATTAATTCAAAACTTTTATTTTTCACTATTTATTATTTATTTTTCTCTTTATCTCTTTAACCCAAGTGTATTTTTTTCTATTATTTTTAACACATTTACTAATCAATGGGTTTAATTAAAAATATTGAATTAAATCTAATGTCTATGATTTATCTATATCTAAATATTATTTATAAAAAAATCGCGCCATGGCACGGGGATCGTACTAGTTGGGTTTAATTCAAAACATTGATATTAGCCAAAATTATAATTTTAGTAGTTTTTTTCTCTAAAAAAAATGGGATTAATTCAAAACATATAATTAATAATAAGAAAAAATAAAATTAATATTAGTAATCTATATATATCTATATATACTACTTTAATCATTTTCTCAACCCATACTACTTTAATCATCTATATATATCTATATATCTTTTGTGTGTCATACTGTCATATGCTTTTATGTTCTGAATTTCAATGTCTTGTTTTGAATCTGGATGTTTTCCTTCATGTTTAATAGTGTGGAGTTTGCTCTTGTTCTCTTATCTAAATATGTTGTTCGTTGATATAGCCATTTCAGCAATTTTTGAAAAAAAAACTTCGGTTTCAGCAACTCCAGTGTCGAAGTGGTGACGCGGAATAAAAAAACAACTAGAAAAAAAAAACTGAGTTTGTTTTGTTAATAGTTTTGGATATTTACAATTTCAGCAATTTTTTTGTCTTGTCGAAACTTTTTGTAGAATGTTGAAATGCTGAAAATAATTCTTACTAGCAAAATTCATTATGCTGAAATTAATTCTTATAAAACTGTTTGAGCTACTATATATTACACACAAGCATATATTTTAGCATTTCAGCATTTTTTTAGCATTTCAGCATTTTTGAAAAAAAACCTCCATTTTCAGCAACTCCGGTGTCGAAGTGATGACGCGAAAAGACAAAGAAAAAAACAACAACAATTTCAGCAACACGATTTCAGCAAAGTTATTTTTTATTAGCAAAATTCATTATGCTGAAACGCGAAAATTAATTCTTATAAATTTGTATGGGCTACTATATCTTACTCACAAGCATATATTTCAACATTTTTTTGGAAAAAAATCCGATTTCAGCAACTTCAGAAGTGGTGATGCGAAAAAAAAAGCAACTCTGGTTTCAACAACACGGTTTCAGCAACTCCGGTTTTAGCAAATCCGTATCGGCAACGCGAAAAAAAAACTGGAAAAAAAATGAAACAGGGGTTGCTGAAACAGTATGTGCTGAAACAGGAGTTTCAGCAATTCCGTTTCAACAACACGGGAAAAAAAAACTGGATAAAAAAACTTGAAATAGTGATTGCTGAAATCGTATGTGCTGAAACAGAAGTTTCAGCAATTCCGTTTCAGCAACTTTGGAAATGCGAAAAAAAAAAAAACAAAAACTGATGATGCGGGAGGGGGGCACATGAGGGGGCACAGGGGGTGGTGGACATTTAGCTAATTTGGAAGAGGTGGGAGACCTTTTCCTAATAAAGGCAAAACATTAGGACATTGAGGTAATCACCCCTAGTTTTTTTTTAACACTTTTATGGAGTACGTAGTTACTTTCACTTAACATCACAAATTATTAATATTTTACAAATATAAATATAAACTTTAATTCAATATTTTTATAATTAAGATTCCACAAAATATATAATATATGTTATGAATATAGTGTTACAAAAAATATACACGAGTGCATATATATATATAATACAGTAAATATGAAATTAATCAAAACCAAATTATTCAATTTTATGTATGTACTATTTTTTTTAAACACTGTATTTATAACCTTATATAATATTTATAAAATATGAATCCTTACTTACAATAAATTTATTCATATTTTTATAATATTAACAATTTAAAATGTTAAATGAAAGTAATCCACTCCTTATACTTATAATTTCAGAAGCAATGTCTTCATAAAAAATTGAGTCACGTGCCAACCATTTGAGCAACGTAAGAAACCACTTTCTTTCTCAACCCACGTTCTTTCAACTGCTCAAATCCTCTTACTCTCTCATCTCCTCCTCGCATATGAAATTATCCTCTCCTCGCAAGTCACAACTGTAACGATATTTCCTCTCTTCTTCGTTCCTCGATTTTCCCAAATCGACCCTTGCCATGAAGCTATTTTGATTTGAATTCCATATTCGCTCCACCAGTTGTCTCTCCCCTCCAATCCCTCCCATAATTGCGGTTCTTATTTTCTCAGACTCGTACGCCCATTGAGATCAGCATCATTGGTTGCTCCTGGAGTTTCATTAGGGCATTCCAGCCAACAATTTGAAGGCAACGCGCACTTTATACTCTCTTCTCCGAAACTGCAAGGTAATTTTTGTCGAACGTATCTCGTGCTCCATCGAAATAATATGCTTCAGCGAATCAAATGGTGACTCTCGAGCAATATCTGATTCCGGTAACCTAATATTTGCCAATGTCAGAAATTTCTCCTCTCAGTTAACTTCAATTGGCGTGCTTACTGCTTAGAGACAATCACAGTTACAATGGAACTTTGATCTGATGCTAAACCCTAGCTTCTGGAGGGATTCTGCAAGGCTTTGGATTGTCTTCACCGCGGCGGCAGCCTTGACAGGTCCTTCTCTTGATCTCGATTCAACTGCATCTGATGGATCGAGAACGTTTCACCCCATGACAGGTTCTCTCCTCTCCTCTCGATCTCCATTTAATTTCTATGTGATTGTCTTCAAATGAAATTGAGGGTTTTGGATTTTTGGGGCTTGAATTGGAAATTGAGGCTTTAAGTTTGCTTAGGCTTTAGTTAGCTTTCCACTTTTCGGTTCAAATTTTAACTTTAGTAGAGAAAGTGATCGAATCCGGATGTGAATATATTAGGTTTCTGTTGTCCATGTTTCGTGCAAATAAGGATTGATATAGTCAATTACGTCGCGAGGAAGAGAAGCTGCAGGAGATGTGCTTGTGATGGTTTTCAGAAAGACGAAGAGTTGTACTTCAATCCACAGAGGACCGATCTCAACGATACCGCAAGTTTTCGGTGCAGACATGGTAATAAATTTGTTCAAATGCCTCAACTAGCTGCCGTTGATGCGAATCTGGATTGAAACCATATAGAAAGATGAACAACAAGTCAATTAGATTAACACAATGTTCAATTTCATCCTTAGGTAACAGTTAAACATATTTCAAGAACAACAACAGCAAAAAGATTGCAGCACAAGCTTAAACTGAGATGAGAACACAATTCAACAGTGGCTAAGCTAAACAGAAACAGTCCAAACCGGTTCAATAATACATCTGTGATTATTTGCATGACATGTATAATAATACATCTTTGGTGTTCTGATGTTATTGTAGCTGACCCAGTGTGTGATTTTGTAGACAAGTCCTGGCAGAGGAGGTGCTTATTTATTTGATATACATTTTTGGTTGGGATTTTTTTTTTCAAGTGATTTTGGCGATGACAAATTCCAATTGTAGGTGATATTCTAAGTTGGCGTCTATAATCGCTCTTTTCCTGCTATTGACAATGCCTAGTGTTGAATCTGCAGTTTTCGTATTGCGGTTGTATCTGAATTTATTAATAACTGGAGCAAAACTGTGGTTTCCAATTTCTTTCAATGTTAGTGATACGGAGAGATGAAAGTAAGAATACTAACAAGGCAGTTTTTTTTATTGAATGATGATGACAATTTGTGATACGGGGTTAGCCGTGTGATGGTCCGATCTTCGACAACAAGCAAGAACAATAAAGAACTAACAAAGACAACAAGATTCTCGACCAAGAAGAGGCAAGAATCGACCAAGACTCAACAAGAATTCAAATAAACGCAGCAAGAATGAAAGACGCGACAAAGAACGATGCAAGACTCGAAATTCAAGAACAAGAATTGAAAGACACGACCTGATAAGGACTGAGTCGATCTATATAGAACAAGATAAAGACCCCATGCCTCCTAAGAGGGTAGGAACCAATACCAATGACTATATAACCCGCCTCTGCAACCCTACACAACCAAGTGGACAACTTGGAGGCACAAGGAGGGGGCTTGTGGATACTCGGATCACCAAGTCTTGCGAAGTTGATGAACGGCAAAGTAAACCAAGCTGAGATGATATCAATTCGACAATCAATGAGCGCTGCTCTAATTGATCGACAACTCTCAAGTGTTTCACACAAGTTTGAGAACGTGTTTTCTATTCAATGAAATCTGAGTTGTTCTACATAGGGTAATCGACATTATATAGCCATAAGGCTGTACATGGGCCGAAATCCTCTTAAGTAAAGAGATAAAAGATTAAAAACTGATTTAAAGGAATTAAATAAAATAACCTCTAAAGTTTTCTAAAATAACTTTAAGTAGAAAGTTACTAAAAATGGAAATAAGTGGGAGCCCCAAGCTCTTAAGCAATCGGCAGCCCTTAAGCTTCAAGGTGGCTCTTCTTCTTGAATCCCTATGCACATATAGGTCTTCAATGTAGGCTTAGGGAGTTGAACCTTGCTCGAGAACAAAGCATGAGTCACAAAGTTGAAAGAGTCTCTCTGAAGCTTCTTAGCACGAGCTCGAGTCATTGGTCCTTCTTCAAGAATGATGGGTGTGTCTGGAGCTGTAGAAGATGGTCCCACATCAACCTCCTCTTCTTGAAAAGGATTCGATCACGAATCCAAGTCTTCATCCACTGCGAAGTAAGGGATTAGATCGGCGACGTTGAATGTAGCGCTCACGCCCATGTCTCCAGGAAGCTCCAATTGGTAGGCATTGTCGCCTACTCTCTTCTTGACTCTGAATGGACCGTCACCACGAGGTGAAAGCTTGTTCTTCCGAGCTTCTGGAAACCGCTCCTTCCTTAAGTGCACCCATACAAGATCTCCAGGCTGAAATGTGACCAAGCGACGTCCCTTGTTGGCCTTGTTAGCATTGTATTCAGCTTTTAGCTTCAACTTCTCACGAGTCCGTTCATGCAGCTCCTTAATGAACTCGACATGCTTACCTACCTCAAATGATTCTTTGTCTCTCATAGGATATGGAGTAAGATCAAAAGGGGTTAGTGAATTAACACCATACACACATTCAAATAGAGTGAGTTTAGTAGCCGAATGCATGGTTCTGTTATAAGCAAATTCCACATGAGGTAAGGCTTCTTCCCAAAGATTCAAGTTCTTCCTAATAATTGCTCTTAGGACAGTAGCAAGGGTTCTGTTAGTCACCTCAGTTTGGCCATCAGTTTGGGGGTGGCTAGAAGTAGAGAATAACAATCTAGTTCCCAATTTATTCCATAATGTACGCCAAAAATGACTTAAGAATTTCACATCCCTATCACTAACAATGGTTTTAGGCACGCCATGCAACCTAACTACTTCTCTAAAGAATAGATTAGCAATGTTAGTAGCATCATCAATTTTATGACATGCAATAAAATGAGCCATTTTAGAGAATCTATCAACCACTACAAAGATCGAATCCCTCCCCTTCGTATTTCTAGGCAACCCAACTATAAAGTCCATAGAAATGTCTTCCCAAGGGGCTGAGGGTGTTGGCAGTGGTGTATAAAGGCCATGGGACATAAGCTTAGCTTTGGCTTTTATGCAATCTATGCATCTTTTAAGGCAATGTTCTACATCCCTAAGCATATGTGGCCAATAAAAGTGTGATTTCAGTGTATTATATGTCTTATCTCTACCAAAATGTCCCATTAATCCACCACTATGGGCTTCACTAACAAGTAATAATCGTAGAGAACATCTAGGAATGCACACTTGATCTTTTCGAAATAAGAATCCTTCATGTATATAAAAGCTGTCATTTGGACCTTTTTCTAAGCATTTTCGAAAGATATCACCAAAATCCAAATCAGATTCATACAATTCCTTTATGTAAACAAAGCCTAAGACTCTAGAATCCAAAGTGGTTAAAAGAATATGTCTCCTAGCTAATACATTAGATTCGAAATCAGCTCCTAGAACATGTCTTCTAGATAATGCATCAGCAACCACATTGTCTTTGCCTTTCTTATACTTAATCACATAAGGAAATGTTTCAATGAATTCCATCCATCTACCATGTCTCCTATCAAGTTTATCTTGGATTTTAAAGTGTTTCAATGATTCATGATCAGTCCTAAGAATAAACTCGCTAGGCCATAGATAGTGAGACCATGTCTTAAGTACTCTAAACAAAGCATATAGTTCCTTATCATAGGTAGAGTAATTAAGACAAGCACCTTTCAACTTTTCAGAAAAGAAAGCAATAGGCTTACCTCCCTGCATAAGGACTCCACCAATTCCAACTCCGCTAGCATCGCACTCTACTTCAAAGGGCTGAGAGAAGTCCGGCAAAGCTAGTAGGGGTGCGTGTGTGAGCTTGTCCTTAAGCGTGTTGAATGCTTCCTCCTGAGCTGCTCCCCATGTGAACTCACTCCTCTTCTTTGTGAGTTCGGTTAAAGGTGCTGAGATTGTGCTAAAGTCGCGCACAAATCGCCGGTAGAAGCTAACAAGTCCTTGGAAGCTGCGTACATGGCCAATATTAGTGGGAGTCGGCCAGTCTTGGATCGCCTTGATCTTTGCTTCATCAACACGCAGTCCATTAGAGCTTACTACAAAACCAAGAAAAGACACTTGTTCATTACATAGCTCACATTTCTTTAAATTAGCATACAAGCGTTCAATTCTCAGCGTTTTAAGTACTTCTCTAAGATGTGATTCATGTTCATTAGAAGATTTACTATAAATCAGAATATCATCAAAGTAAACAACAACAAATTTCCCAATGAACTCTCGAAGCACATGATTCATTAAGCGCATAAAAGTACTAGGAGCATTAGTTAAACCAAAAGGCATAACCAACCACTCATATAAGCCTAGCTTAGTCTTAAAGGCTGTTTTCCATTCATCACCCTCTTTCATTCTAATTTGATGATAGCCACTCCTAAGATCTATTTTAGAGAATATAGAAGCTCCATGCAATTCATCTAGCATATCATCTAATCTAGGAATAGGATGACGATATTTAATAGTGACATTGTTAATAGCCCTACAATCTACACACATTCTCCACGAACCATCTTTCTTAGGGACTAATAACACAGGTACAACACTAGGACTTAAGCTAACTCGAATGTAACCCTTATCCAACAGTTCCTGGACTTGGGTTTGGACCTCTTGGGTCTCCGTGGGATTCATACGATACGCAGGTCTATTAGGCAATGCAGCCCCCGGAATAAGATCAATTTGATGCTCAATTCCACGAATAGGGGTAGACCTGGTGGTATTTCATTGGGAAACACATCTTTATACTCCTCTAATAGGCTGAGTATGTTTGCTGGAAGAGAAGCTCTAAGCTCTTCACTCAACATGTTCAAGCCTTTAATAAGAAGCATAAGGGTGGTTTCTCCATCCGCGTAATCGTCTAGGAATGTGCTCTTAGAAGCTAGAAGCACACCCTTAGGCTGATTAGGGAGATCCACTTGGCTCGACTGAGCCGCCTTATCTAACTCACCTTTACTTACCTTGCGCTTCTCAATCTCATCAGCCACTTGTGTAGGCGTCATAGGTTTGAGAATGACATTGTTTCCCTGAAAAGTAAAGGAGTATCGGTTAGAATGACCATCATGTTGGACCTTACGATCAAATTGCCAAGGACGACCTAAAAGAATATGACAAGCTTGCATAGGCACAATATCACATAAAACATCATCTTCATAATGTCCTAGTTTAATATGCACTTTAACCTGCTTGTTCACTTTCAAATTTCCACAATCATTCATCCAATGCAATTTATAAGGTCTAGGATGTTGGACAATAGATAGATGCAATTTGTCAACCGTTTCTTGACTAGCTAAATTACAACAACTACCTCCATCAATGATCACATTAACAACCTTTCCCTTGACTAAACAGCGAGTATGAAACAAGTTTTCTCTTTGATTATCATCACATGGTGCAGGAACAACACTTAAAACTCTCCTAACAATCAAAGACTCTCCATGTTCATATTCGACCTCATCATCATCATTTTCATAGAATACAAGGTTTAGGTTCTGATCATTGTCATTATTAGCATGCTCATCATGTTCATTACAAGAATTTTCAGATTCATATTCTCCTAAGTGATTAACCATGAGAGTTTTCTTATTAGGGCAATCCTTCATATAACGACCTCTACCTTGGCATTTAAAGCACACAATATCTCTAGAACGAATGGTAGAAGGGTTAGGATTACTCCCTTTGGGACCAGTAGATGTCCCAGACGATTCTCGTCCATTCCATGGACCTTTCTCTTTGTCGAGGGGCTGTTGGGGCTGTCGGCTATCGGCCTATCACTCCTCCCTTGGGGCTGCTGAGCTCGCTCTCTAAAGCCCACATCTGAGCGCCCTTGGGGTTGTTGTGGCCGAGATTGGTGCCACCCTTGTTGTTGGTTGCCACTCGACATTTTGTTGCCTTGACTCTTGTAGCGTTGTCCCTTTTCTACTTTCATAGCTAGATGTAACAAATCAGTAGGAGTAGTATAGGGAAAATAATCAATCTCATGAGCTAAAGCGGGATGCAAGATCCTAAGATATCTAACATTAGTTTTCTCATGAGTTTCTACTACATTAGCTCGAGCCATGGCTTCTTGCATAACATTGAATGTTTCCTCAACAGTTTTGCTACCTTGTTTTAGATTTTCTAATCTGTTCAATAGCTCTCTATCATAATGTTGAGGTACAAACCTATTTCTCATGACTACCTTTAGTTGTTCCCAAGAAGCAATAGGTGCATCAAGGGATCTTCTTCTTTCCTTAACAAGATTATCCCACCAGATTAATGCAAAACCTTGAAATTCTAGGGAAGCTAGTTGTACTTTCTTAGCATCTGAGAAATTATGACAGTTCCAGATTTGTTCCATTTTAATTTCCCAATCAATATAAGCATCTGGATCAGTCTTACCATCAAAAGGAGGAATCTTTACCTTAACCTTACCCATGCCGTCGTCATCATTGTACTTAGGTGGTCGGTTCTGATTTCCTCTTTGATTCCGTCTCGGGCGTTGCTCCCAATACTCTTCTTCTTGGAAGTCATCATCTTGCTCCGAGTAATATAAATGCTCCTGGAAGCCTCGACCTCTTCCCCTTCCCTGTCCTTGACCTTGCACGTTAACAAACCCATTATTCCGATCATTTCTCCCACCCCGTGGAGAGTTGTTTTCATTGAATAAAGGATTATGTAAATTAATATTAACATTAGGATTAGGATTAGGATTAGGGTTAGGATTAACGACCTCTCTTTCATCTTGAGGCGTCTCTTCACGCCTAGGATTACCTTGACCACCAACTGTAGTAGAGCCACTCGACCTTGCTTCTAAGGCTGTCAATCGATCTAATATGGTTGTCAAGGTGTTAGTTAAGTTGTTGAACTGCTCAGGTGTCACGGTTGCACTCGAGCTACCTCCATTGTTGGGGTTGTTCTCATTGTTGGGGTCCTGATTATTAGACATTATAACAAAGAGAAAAGAAACAAAGAACTATGTTAAAGGTTAGTAAAACTTATAAACAGCTCACAATTGTGTTTCGCTCACACTCCTTCTCTGATTGATATATCACGCTTGCTAGGGCAATCCGCTTTGGGCAAATCAACAACCAAGCAACAAACTTAACAATTAAAGTATGCAAATAGAGAGAATGAATGAAACCACGCAGAAGAGTACTCAAGAAGGGCTATAGAGAACTCGATGTAAGCAACAACTCAATTCAAGCAAAACAGATGGGAATTTGCAAGAATTTAACTCGACACAAGCTAAAGAGTACTCGACAAGAGTCAAATACACTCGACACAGCAATTCAAGCACTCGATCAACACAAGAGAGAACTCGACAGAACTGAGCTCTACTCGACACAAATAGAAAAGAAAGAGAAATAAAAGAAAACTTGGAAATTTACCTCTTTTGATTGAAAACCTTTTAGTTAGGACGTTGTAGTTGCAGGGTAGGGTTTCAATTTGGTAAAGGTATGTGTTTGGGGATTTATGTGTGTCGACTAGGGCTGGAGAGTTTCACCAAATTATGTCCTTGGGAGCTTTCTTGCACTAGATCAAACAAACACTTTCCTTTTTTTTTTTTTTGACTTACTTTTGCCCCTAGTGAATTTTATCCTCCTAGGTCCAAGTTCAATCTATTTTTTTTTTGAATGAATTTTCAAAACTGATTTTTTTTATATATACTAATGCAAGAAAGACTATAATATGTAAGGACTCGAAAATCTGAAAGAAGTGGTGATTAAAGATAAAAATTCAGCCCTAGAATAAATAAATAGGCAATTCTTTGGATAAATTAGGTAAGTATATCTATCTTAGCCTCAAAAGATAAATGATAGATAATATGAATTAATCTATCAAATAAAATCAGATTTTATCAAGGCAAAATAGATAAAAGATAAATAAAGAGTTCCAAAGATAGAACAAAGCACAAACTAGGGTTTTCTTGTGGTGAGGGATTCGGCCAAGCTCTCAACTTATGGGGACAGAATTCTGCCGTCGGCTAGGGTGATGCACAAGGGTGCTTCACGCGCGGCTTGGTCGACTCCACTGGTCTCGGCTAGGCTTGTGTTTAGGCTTATGCAACCACAACAATCACAAACAAACAAGATTAGTGCAATAATCAAATAAAGAACAAGAAGTAAAAGACCAAAATAAGAAAATGACTCTTTTTTGTGGTTTTTGTGTTTAGGAAAAGAAAAGACGCAATCTTGATGTCGGAAACCAAAGCTCTGATGCCAATTTGATACGGGGTTAGCCGTGTGATGGTCCGATCTTCGACAACAAGCAAGAACAATAAAGAACTAACAAAGACAACAAGATTCTCGACCAAGAAGAGGCAAGAATCGACCAAGACTCAACAAGAATTCAAAGAAACGCAGTAAGAATGAAAGACTCGACAAAGAACGATGCAAGACTCGAAATTCAAGAACAAGAATTGAAAGACACGACCTGATAAGGACTGAGGCGATCTATATAGAACAAGATAAAGACCCCAGGCCTCCTAAGAGGGTAGGAACCAATACCAATGACTATATAACCCGCCTCTGCAACCCTACACAACCAAGCGGACAACTTGGAGGCACAAGGAGGGGGCTTGTGGATACTCGGATCACCAAGTCTTGCGAAGTTGATGAACGACAAAGCAAACCAAGCTAAGATGATATCAATTCGACAATCAATGAGCGCTGCTCTAATTGATCGACAACTCTCAAGTGTTTCACACAAGTTTGAGAACGTGTTTTCTATTCAATGAAATCTAAGTTGTTCTACATAGGGTAATCGACATTATATAGCCATAAGGCTGTACATGGGCCGAAATCCTCTTAAGTAAAGAGATAAAAGATTAAAAACTGATTTAAAGGAATTAAATAAAATAACCTCTAAAGTTTCCTAAAATAACTTTAAGTAGAAAGTTACTACAAATGGAAATAAGTGGGAGCCCCAAGCTCTTAAGCAATCGTCAGCCCTTAAGCTTCAAGGTGGCTCTTCTTCTTGAATCCCTATGCACATATAGGTCTTCAATGTAGGCTCGGGGAGTTGAACCTTGCTCGAGAACAAAGCATGACTCACAAAGTTGAAAGAGTCTCTCTGAAGCTTCTTAGCACGAGCTCGAGTCATTGGTCATTGTCCAAGAATGATGGGTGTGTCTGGAGCTATAGAAGATGGTCCCGCATCAATTTGGTGAGCTCGAGTCATTGGTCATTGTCCAAGAATGATGGGTGTGTCTGGAGCTATAGAAGATGGTCCCGCATCAATTTGGTTGGATAATTCTATGTTTTGATGATTCTGAATGTATTTGATGATCATAATTTCGGTCTCTCCGTTTGACTTCTCCCCTTTCATGACCCAAAATATGAAAGTTGAATTTGTTTGCAAAACTCGCCCTTGCATCCCTCTGTGCCTAAATCAACAAATGGTGCTGATTGATTATTTAGCTTTTGACAGGTAGGGTGAATTTGATACACCTGGAGTCTGGACGGTTGAGTGATTCAAACATGGCAAATGAAAGTGATGGTGATTTTACCTTTTGCCAGGCAAGTCTCAAATTGTGCACTGTACTATAGCATGGTTGCTTTATAGTCAGCGGTTTCCTCCCTCCTTTGGTGTAAATAATTTCTTTAAAGCGATTAGAGGTTTCCATTACACATTTGATTATATGAAGCAATATCAAATGAGTTTTATAAGGTTAAGTATTAGCCATCCAAGAAGTTTTGTCGGGAGCAAATGACTGATGTTTTTGTGCTATTTTGTTCCTTGGTTATCCTCAAAGTTAAAGGCTAAGAAGCAGGTTGTTGCGGTTGTTCATTCATGGTTAATCAACTCAACCGGGCGATTAAAAAGTTCGACTGTCTTTGAGCAAGTGTGATTGAAGATTTGGTAGACTTAATTGATATCCCCCCATGGTCTCATAAATCTTCCCTTAACCTTCCTATTTAATCACAACCAAAGGACCGTTGTAAGCTTGGCCTCACCCCCTTAATATATCCTTATCAGCAACACATACAAGCAAGTGCTCACATGCCAAGTCATTCCGCAAACGGATTGCCAATTGTTTTATAGGTTTTTTTACCTATTGTTCTAGGTTCCTACTTAATTAGATATTAGTGAAAATTTGAGGTAATATACCTTTTTCAAGTTTTTTGTGGGTAACTATACCCTTTAATTTTTCTTTTTAGTAATTGTACTTTTTTAGGGTGGAGTTTACCTATATGCCCTTTAAGTATAATTTTTATCTTTTTAAAAATTAAAATAAAAGTAAAATATAGATAAGATTGTTTACAATATAGATAAGATTTGTTTACATTTTGAAAAGGAAAATTAAGCACAAACACCATTTTCTATTGATTTAGCCTTGAAATTCGATTGTTCTGTTAGCTTATTCATCTTCAATAATCTAAGATTTCCCTACTTTTAGTACGTGCTTCATATATCAATTAATCACCACCCCTTATATAAAAAAAAAATCAATCACCACCATTTTCTATTGATTTTACACTGACATTTTTCCTACTTTGCTAATTATAGTAATCTAGTGAAACCTTAATTTTATTGAAACCTATTGTAACCTATTGTAATCCTACATTAGTGTAATCTAGATTAAAATATTTTGAACGACAAATGTTGAAAACTATTATAATCTAGCGTAATTTAACTTTAATTACCATATGTTAAAACCTTAATTACAATTTTTTAAATATAACCCTAGATGAGTGCACAAATTATAGTTAATTTCTTGTAATCGTTCTTAATTATTGTAACTATAAATTAATTGTAATCAACACAATCTCATTATTGTAACTAATTTGTTGTAGGTGATATATTTGATTCTTCTAACTACCTAAAATTATTGTAACGAGCGAATTCTTGTAACCATAATTCACGATTGGAGTTCGAGTTACAAGAAATCATCCACATGAACCAATTATTGTAACCACATGTAGCGATTACAAGTGCCTAAAATTATTGTAACTATAAAATTCAGTTCATCAAATTAGGGTTTACATCACGATAAAACTCGTCCCCGTAACATCGATTCATCAAAAATAATTGTACCGATAATATTATCTCATGATTACTTATTGCAACTATTTTATTGTAATTGTACTTGTAATCAATATTGTCATAGTATTGTAACTAATTCGTTGTATGTGTTTTGATTCTTGTAATTAATTAATTACTTGTACCTTGTAACGTAACTAACATCATTGTTAATGTTTTAATAGGTTACAATAAATAAACACAATATATTAATTGTAACTAATTTATTGTAATTGTACTTGTAATCAATATTATCATAGTATTGTAATTAATTTGTTGTAGGTGTTTTAATTCTTGTAACTAATTATTTGTATCTAGCAACAATGTAACTTATATAATTACAAGAAGCAAATACTTACTGGATGTTACTGGAAGTGTGATTGAATCTATCAACGATAACGCTAATATAACTTATATAATGCACACAATTGAAGCTATCAACAATATAGTTACTAGTAGTAAGTGTCGATTGCGTATAAAAGTGTTATGGCCCGGTCTAGTGTGTAGATTGATGGTGCGATGATGAACTCGGATGAGTTCTTGAGTGGTTGCAGGGAAAATTAGAAAGGAGAGGAAGGTTGTTAGGGAAAGAGGTATAGAGAGAGAGCGCGAAAAAAGAGAGAAATAGTTGGTTGTATTCAGAATGCCCCATTACACCGATCAACTATTTATGTGGCATTCCCTCTATCAGCTAATTAACTACATTCAATCTTGTAACCTGATTTCAATTGACACTACTCATAGAAGCATCGAAATAAATTGACGGGTGAGAAGAATCTGGTGTAGTGTATTGAGCGATTAGTCCTAGTTTTAATCACTTTGGAAGAAGAAGTTAGGTACAAAATACGTGATTTATGGAAGTTATTATTAATATTTTTTTTCTCTCCCTAAGGGCAAATCAGTCCTTAACAACTAAAAAGGTACAGTTACCAAAAAAAAACTTTCATTGGTATAATCACTCATAAAAAAATTGAAAAAGGTATATTCACCTAATTATCCCTAGATATTATAGCATATAGCTATCAGTTGATGAAATCACATTCACAATTCACACTCACACAACCAATACATAAATTAGGACGGATGTTAAGAGAAGCGTGGAAGCAGCTGATTTACTATATATTCTTTGTCAAATTTGAAGTATCGATCGTCTCAAAAAAGAGTATTTCACCATGATAACCAAAGATTTCGAAGAACAATATGACAAGAAGCATGGACAATATGTTCGTAGAAAATTGACGTGTCGAATATTTTATTTAAAACGTCAAACTCGATCGGAAATATTATGAAAAAACCCGAACACGGTTCGGGAAAAGAACTAGTTACATGTTATTGTTGGATATTATATATGAAACTAAATTAAAAGTATTTTACAAATATGTTTATAAAAAATAATAAATTATGTGGATTTAATTATTATTAAAATTAAAAAAAAAACGGTTACAAACTGTTACAAATTTGTAAAAGCAATTGAGATTTAATTAATTTTTTCAATTAGATAATTTTAGCTTTTTAAAAAAATACCCTTTTAAATCCACATGGCAATTTTTTATTAGAGGTGTAGAATTTTAAGCAGGTGTATGTGTATCACCCTCCCTAAATTTGCATTGAGAATTCTATCAATTATTGATCAATTGACTATTTCGATTTATCGAGTTTGAATCAATTTTGGATAAAGATGTATCACTATATATGCATTTAGTTCATTAGTTGTACATACCTATCTATCTATATCTATAATATTATAAAGCCACATGACAATGTGTTCGTATAGGACGGAGTTAATAAACTGATTAAAATTATAAACAGTGTAAAACTTATAAACTGTTGGTAGAAGTAGTTAAAAAATTTAAACAATAAGATAATCTTCGTATGAGGAAAAACAGTTTATTTGTAAAAAGTAGATTTTATTTGGTTGTTATTAGAGGTATTGTGGTACTTTCAAACCAAATAAGATAAAATGGAGAATAAACATTCAAATAACCTCCATTTTGTAGCTTTTTTTGTAACACAATTTTTTAACACGTTTTTGTTTATTTTGATCATCCAACCAACAAAAAAGTTGTTTAAAAAATAAACACCCACAGATAATTAATTTTTAACCGCTTAAATGCCCAACCATACACACCCAATATATATATATATATATATATATATATATATATATATATATATATATATATATATTTTTTGGAGACCAAACCACACCTCTGATTCCAAATCCAAATTCAAGGCTACACCCACGTTTGATTGAAGTGGGTGCAAATAAAAAAATAACGTTGAACTAATTGGTCTTATGGTCGCTAAAGAATGGGCAACCTTATTTCCTTGCCTCTGAACGCGTGACCAGGTTATGGACTCGAAGCAACCAGCACCAGCTAGTGTGTTAATGGAATTTAACAAGATTCTCAAGTGTACCCCTGCCTGCCATTATACCCTTGCTGCAACTTGGTCACAACAGCCAATCAATCCTTCTCCACATGGATCTGATGCCAATTGACCTCTTTCTTTCGCAAGCTGACTGCCGTAGAGAATTCAATCTCCTCACTTCATTCGTTGGCAGAGAAGATATTCAATATCAGTTCAGTCTCAACGTATCTGAGGCCGAGGTCAAGCATTTTAAGAGTTCGTTGGAGGATCGTTGGCAGAGAGATCATGGCCGGGAGGAATTGGCTGTCAAATTGGATACAGTTGTTGTGGGAACTGCTTCTGCTTCTGCATCTCGATCAGCTGAATATATAGTCAGAACTCATAAGCTAGCCTGTAATTCATCTCCCTCATTGTAAGAAACACACAAGTTGATCATCTTACATATTTCACAGTTCTTATTCTCTTCTGTGTCTTTATGTTTCGCTTTCTCAATTCATCAACTACTGAGATGATCACATCTTGTATCATGTTCTTCATGTAAGATTTCAATCTAAAAAAGCATAATGAAATTTGGAGAAACAAACAACATCTCGGGCATAAGGACATCGCCATCATGACCTTCAAACTCATGCATTTGATCTGAAGATCAATGAACATCTAAAATTACTCCACAAGAGTTGGTTAGTACCAATCATTGAATTCTTCAACCTAATTGGCTATCCCCAAACCTAGAAAACATGTTAAATATGATCTTTTTTACAACATAAGGTTAAATGTCACTAATCTGAAGCAATACTTACAAATATCCATCAAAAGAAAACAGTAGACCAGACAAGATGATATCAACTTGATCGGGCAATTTATCCCTTTAGAATTGCTTTCTGTCTCCTGATCTCGTGTGTTTTGCAGTGGTGGCACTATGATCAAGGAGGTGGTAGAGCTCTTTCCCACGAGCGCGTACCTCCGGTCAACTTCCCTGGCAAGGGCTTAATGCGTTCGGTACTTGAAAGAGGTGTTTGTGCATCAATCTTTATATTGCCTGCACGTCAATGTGCCAAATTACCATGTACAAGAATTAAGGAATGTAACAACTCAAGAAAATACTCATAATAAAAAATAGGAACAGTTGTCCATGTTCGCCTATAGATCAAAAGCTTTTCGAAATTAAAAATGCAAGTAAACAACATAATTTCTCAAGTATCAAAACAGAACACAACACCGGTAAGAAAATAATTCCAGTTTCATTGTTCCATAAAGCAATTTGATAGTCAACCAAGAGCAAGATCAATGGGGAACACACATCAATAAGCTCCAGGTTGTAAGGTGCACATCAGTTCAGATTACGAAAAAGGCTCCCAGTCTTGAGGTTCTGTTCTTGTCATGTTGATTCATTGCGTCATTCCTCTAATAATTGAATGCTTAATTACCATAAAATAAAGATTTCCACAAAGAGCAATTGGAAATAGGAAGTACAACTACACTCCAATGAAATTATAGAGAGACAAAACAAACAATGAATAGGACGGATCGATTTTTACCTTGAATCTGAGCAGCAGGAGTACCCAAGATACCGATAACATTGCTCCCGAGATGAGCTTGATGTGCCATTTCGGCAATCTTCCTTGCAAGTTCAGAATTCTTGCCCTCTACCTCTGCCGATCTCTTCTTCTCGGCCTCTAGAGCCTTCTTCACACTATCTTCCTCACTCTTTTCCTTTCGCAGCTTTGAAACTTCAGCCACCATTTCCTCATTATCTCTCTCCAAAGCTTGAATCTTTTGAATCAGTTTTGAATTCTTCTCCTCTACTTGTGTCTTCATGGCTTCCAATGCTACCTTGTCCTTCAAATCTCTCAATAAGCTATTGTTATGCGTATCCAAAGTTTTAATCTTCCTTGCAAGCTCAAAGTTCTCGTCCTCTACCTCCATTGATATTTTCTTCTCTGCCTGTAGAGCCTTCTTCAAACTATAATTCTTCCCAACTTCCTCACTCTTTTCCTTTTTCAGCTTTAAAACTTCAGCAGCCATTTGCTCCTTATCTCTCTCCGAAGCTCGAATTTTTTGAATTAATTTAGAATTCTTCTCCTCTCCCTCCATTGATATTTTCTTCTCTGCATGTAGAGCCTTCTTCACACTAAAACTCTTCCCAACTTCCTCACTCTTTTCCTTTTTCAGCTTTAAAACTTCAGCCACCATTTGCTCCTTATCTCTCTCCAAAGCTCGAATCTTTTGAATTAATTTAGAATTCTTCTCCTCCTCCATTTTCGTTTTCTTGGCTTCGATGGCCATCTTGTCCTTAAAATCCCTCTCTACGCTATCTTTTTGCCTATCCAAAGCTTCAATCTTCTTTGCAAGCCTGAAATTCTCACCCTCTACCTCCACCAATCTTTTATTCTCAGCCTCTAAAGCCTTCTTCACACTAAAACTTTTCTCAACTTCCTCGCTATTTTCCTTATGCAGCTTTAGGACTTCAGCCACCATTTGTTCCTTATCTCTCTTCAAAGCTTGAATTAGTTTCGAATTCTCCTCCACCTCCACTTTCATCTTCTTGGCTTCCATGACCATGTTGTCCTTAAAACACCTCTCTAAGCTATCTTTTTGTATATACAAAGCTTCAATCTTCTTTCCAAGCTCAAAATTCTCGCCCTCTACCTCAAACAATCTTTTCTTCTCAACCTCTAGAGTCTTCTTCAAACTAAAACTCTTCTCAACTTCCTCGCTCTTTTCCTTCTTCAGCTTGGAAACTTCAGCCACCATTTGCTCCTTATCTCTCTCCAAAGCTTGAATCTTTTGAATCAGTTTCGAATTCTTGTCCTCCTCTATTTTAGTCTTCTTGGCTTCCAAAGCCATCTTGTCATTAAAATCCCTCTCTGCGCTATCTTTTTGCCTATCCAAAGCTTCAATGTTCTTTCCAAGCTCAAAATTCTCGCCTTCTACCTCCACCAATCTTTTCTTCTCGGCCTCTAGAGTCTTCTTCAAACTAAAATTCTTCTCAACTTCCTCACTCTTTTTCTTCTCCAGATTGGAAACTTCAGCCAACATTTGCTCCTTATCTCTCTCTAAAGCTTGAATCTTTTGAATCAGTTTCGAATTCTTCTCCTCCTCTATTTTAGTCTTCTTGGCTTCCAAACCCATCTTGTCCTTAAAATCCCTCTCTAATCTATTGTTCTGCCTATCCAAAGCTTCAATCTTCCCCAATAACTCTGCGATCTTATTGTCTCTATCCTCCAACAAGCTCTTAAGAGTAAGACACTCAACCTGAGATTCAGTCGCCCCCTCATCACCACAGCTTTGTTGGCTCAGAGCTGCCTCGAGATCAATGGTGAGCTCCCTTTTCTTCACCTCCACCTCCCAGTATTTTTCTCTAATCTTCTGATTCTCTTCCTTCAGCTTCATCATTTCGGAATCAAATTTCTCTCTTATTTCCATATACATCCCCTTCATTTTCATGTACTTCTTCATCACTCTATCCTCCTCGCTTTTCACCTTCATTACTTCTTCCTCTAGCTTGAGTTTCTCCTCCTTCCACCGGTCCCATTGAGCCTCCAAGTCCACAATCTTTTTAGCCAAATCCTCAGGGCTTTCTTCCAGCATCTCACTGTTTCAGGGGGAAGTACTGTAACATATGAAAAAAAAAAATCCAACAAAGTTATAAATCACTTGGCAACGGCTGACAAAAAATCACTTTATATTTTAACAAAGTTAACCACTTGGCAACAAACACATTAGTAATCCAACGAAGTTCCAACTTACAAATCCAACAAAATGTGGTGTCAATTTCAGTACAGCACTTTAATTTGGTTTAGCAAAATCTGGTTAGTGATCCTACTTAAAGTCTCAAAGGCAGAATTTGTCTCTTTGTTTCCGTCCCTATTCATTTTAGCTTTGAAATGTCTACCGATCCCGCCCAATCAGACCACAACTATCCCAAACCCTTTCTCGGTGGTTCAAAGAAGTTTATCGCTAGTGCTCAGTTTAGCATAAAAATCTAACAAATTGAAAGTCCTAAGGCCTAACTGTTGAAATAGCAGCGGGAACTGACCTGTTATTACGACGGAGACAGAAACATCAAATGGAAGCCCCGAAACAACAACACACGGTGGCCGGAGGTGAAGCAGCAGCACGAAGCTTATCCAAAATAGGGAAATGCCGAAGTTTGAAGGCAGGAGGAAGGAGGAGTGAGGGTTCGGGGGTGAAAGTTGGGATCTTTAGGGTTAGGAAAGATGCACATAGGGATCAAATCGGAGATAGAGAGTAAACGTGGGAGAAGCAAAAATGGAAGTCTGATGAGGAGGGTCGCACTTTTGCAGGGTTCGTGGAAGAATCGTGAGAGGGGCAATTAACTGCCACCAAAAAGCAACCTTGCTTTTTAAAAATATAAAAAAAAAATGGAGGATGATACACATTTTTTTCATGTGTAAAATTTTATAAAATTTATCCACTACTTTTAAAATTGTAAAAATTAGCCCTAAAATTTTTCTTTAAAACTCTATTATACCCATATTATAAAGAATAAACCTTAAAATTTTCAATAACCACTAATGATACCCTAAGTTTTAAATGGTGAACCCTAAAAAAATAATTTTTTTTTAAAAAAAAATTAGTGTATACATACACCAAGTGTATATGTAGATTTGTCCAAATTTTTTTTTTAAAAAAGTTATGTTGATTTTTTTTTGGTGAAAAAAAAAAAAAAGTTATGTTGATGGATGTGTTCGTGAAATTTATGTCCCATGAATGAAGGCGGAGGAAACCACTAATGTCTAACGGTGGTACATCAACAACACCCGGCCTTTTGTTTCCAATGCTACAAACTACTCCATCCGTTCCATAATACATGGTCTTTTGGTTTTTAGCACGTTTTTTAAGGAGCGGAAAACAATATAAAATATTATTTTTTTAATTAATTTTTTTATATAATTTGATACTTATTAGTAATAAGTATCAAATTATATTAAAAAATTAATTAAAAAAATAATATTTTATATAGCTTTTCGTTCCTTAAAAAACGTGCTGAAAAGTAAAAGAACATGTATTATGGAACGGATGTAGTATTTAATTTACCAACGTACTATACAAAACTCTATTCGAAAATACCCGGAAAACAAAAGTAATGGTGTATAGAGGTAAGGGAGGAGTCCTAACTATCCAGATTATTTAGTATCCACAAAAATGGGTTGAACTTAGTAGGGATCATTTGTACAACTTGATGTACAACAAATTCAAAATTAGTTTTTCCAGATGAAAGTTTGGACGTGAAACTGTTGCAATATGGGAAAACGAACTTTTAGACAACTTATTTTTCTAGATGAAAGTTTTTCTAGATTCATTTGTTTTAAAAAAAATATTTGATTATAATCTTAATTATACGGAGTATGTTATTACATTAAAATTGTGTATACACAACTTTTTTTTAAATTTTTTTTTATCTCTTCCACATCATTTAACCAAAACATCTTTTATGTGATTCCTTGTCGTTTATGAGTATTTCTTGATTTAGTTTTAAAAGATTACTCGGTTGTAATCTCTGTTAATCAACCCAACAGGAGATACATTATATTTATAATTATATTTATAATAGACTTTACAAGATATAAGATAAGTGCAAATCATATACACAAGGATATCCACAAAAACGATGATGCTAGAGACTCGGATTGTTGAGTTCGCCTACAAACGCACGAGGAGGGACGGATAACGGCATACGATAGAGCCCATTGTCAACGATTTCTTTGAGCATCACCCTTACCTACAAGGTCTTCAAAAGGCACTGTGAGGGGTGTAGCTCAATATAACCATTAATGTCTTTTATTAAACGAGATATGCTAATAAGGTTTTTCTGCATAGATGGGACAACTAAAACATGGTTGAGCTTGACTGGATTGGGTGATTGGTGTAAGACGTTATGGCCAATTTGAGAAATATGAAGAGTCTTACCGTTGCTAAGAGATAATTGGTCACCTCTGCGCCATAAGGTGAGTCGAGGGACACCTTGTTGATATCTCCAGTGATATGATCGGTGGCGTCAGAATCAAAATACCAATTTTTATCGGTGATGGTCGAAGGAGAGACCATGTAAGGAGAGGGATTAGACGATGGAGGACGTTGCAGCCGCTTAGGAGGATGATGTGACGGAAAGGCCCGAGTGTCAAGCCGGCGGAAGCAATCCTTCGCGGTATGACTAGTGCGATCACAGATCTGACAAGGGACCTTCGAGCGAGAGCGAGGACCCTGATTGGAGTTGTCCGAGTGATCAAAAGAATGCTCAGAGGAGGGGTCTGACTGCTTGGGCTGGGAAGACTGGCCGGAAGGCCAATCGGAGGAGGAGCGCTGCTAAGAGGACGTTGGAGGCCGAGAGTGGCCATAGTTGGCCGAGGGATGATCAACGCCAGAGCCACGACTCTCATCAGAGAGTCGCTGCTCCTCATGCAGAAGGTGGTCGAGCAACGCAGTCGATGTGACCGGTTCTGAGCGCATGTTGAGAGCAGCCTGGAAAGGACCATAGGAGCGCATGTTGGGAGTTGATGACGTAGGGGCGGACTCGGTGGCAGCAACAATGATGGTTTTTGCCGGTTCCGAATCACTGAGAACAAAATCCTTCGGGTCAAAGGCATCAAGAACATTTGCAAGCCAGACAGAGAAGTTGGAACGATCCAACTTGACGGAAAATTGAGGGAATTGCAGGCCAAAATTAGGGTTGGAACTGGTGGCAACCGATAGGAGATTGACTGAACTGTTGGAAGTGTTTGAGGAGGGAGTGGGGTCGACAGGGGCAGCAGGGATGGTGGTGGAGTCGGAAACCGACATAGTGAGGGAGGAGGAGGGGTGACGGTGGGAGAAAAAAAAAAGAGCTAGGATTCATAACCTGCTCTGGATACCATAAAAGATGGCTCAATGAATTGGTTGTAATCTTTGTCGATCAACCCAACAAGAGATACATTATATTTAGGGGAAACTAATTAAAATACCCCCATCTTTGAGTGTATGGTAAAAATATATCTTTAACTTTCAAATGTAATAAAAATATCCGACCTTTGAGAGTAGTGGTATTATATTACCACGGGGTTTCTCACGGGTCAAAAATGCTAACAACGCAACCTACGTGAATTTTTTTTACAAGGTAGCCTGCGTGGAAGTTTTTTTTACAAATTAGGGGTTTTCTTAAACGATTTCCTTATGAAAAAATAAACCAACAACAAAATTAAACACAAAAAACGAAATTGATTCAACCAATCAACTAATTCAGTCAAAATTGCCTCAAATTAACACCACACAACTATTCTTAACACCAAACCGACAACAACAACAACAACAACGAAGAGGGGAAAAAACAAAACTTACTCAGTCAAACCCGTGAACGAATCAAAGAGGAAGAAGATGTGAGAGAGGCAACTTAAGATAGACGATCACCTGGGAGGAAGACTGTCATTGAAGATGAACCATGAGCTACTTGGAAGACCTGGAAGACAGTTCAAGAGACGATCACGGATGAAGATAGGAGGGAGGAAAATGCGTTGGGTATGAACCCGATTCAACTCTTTATTTTTTTTCCTAACGAAACCGTTCAAGAAAACCTTGTCAAAAAAAAAACACGTAGGCTATGTTGTCAGCATTTTTGGGCCGTGAGAAAACACATGTGGTAATATATTTACCACTACCCTTAAAGGTCGGGATATTTTTATTACTTTTGAAAGTTGAGGATATATTTTTACCATACCCTCAATGGTGGGGTATTTTAATTAATTTTTCCTTATTATATTTATAATAGACTTTACACGATATAAGAAAAGTGCAAATCATATACACAAGGATATGGAAAGAAAAGATTGATATAAATCTTTTTACAACTAATCTTTTAGTTCTCAAATTCTTGGGTCGCTTCATTTCAATTATTTGGATTCAAAGCCATGTTATGCGCTAAATTTGCATTGAGAATTCTATCAATTATTGATCAATTGACTATTTCGATTTATCGAGTTTGAATCAATTTTGGATAAAGATGTATCACTATATATGCATTTAGTTATACATATCTATCTATATCTTCTTTTTTTTGGAGACCAAACCACACCTCTCATTCCAAATCCAAATATACAACCATGCACGTTTGATGGAAGTGAATGCAGATAAAAAAAAATAACGATGAACTAATTGGTCTTATGGTCGCTAAAGCATGGGAACGTGTGACCAGGTTATGGACTCAAAGCAACCAGCTAGTGTGTTAATGGAATTAACAAGACTGTGAAGTATATACCCCTGCTTGCCATTATACCCTTGCTGCAACTCGGTCACAAGAGCCAATCAATCCTTCTCTACATGGATCTGATGCCAATTGACCTCTTTCTTTCGCAAGCTGCAGGACCCACCTGATTGCCGTAGAGAATTCAATCTCCTCACTTCATTAGTTGGCAGAGAAGATACTCGATATCAGTTCAGTCTCAACGTAGCTGAGGTCGAGGTCAAGCATCTTAAGAGTTTGTTGGAGGATCGCTAACAAGTTCATCACCGAAGATTGAGGTATTAGTACAGCAGTGGTGGATAGATAAATAAGAGAGATCAGGGAGGAATTGGTCGTCAAATTGGATACAGTTGTTAGGGGAACTGCGGCTTCTGCATCTCAGCTGAATATATAGTCAGAAGCAAGTCCGTGATTCATCCTGTTTGTTGGTGTTTCTTTGTTTAACTTATTCCTCATAATCCAAATCAATACAAGGATGAATCTTAAGCTAACTGCACATCATTCCTTTATTTTATTTTGCTGTCAAGATGCAGATTATAAATTAATTTTAATGTTTTTGATGAAGATCTTCTATGATTTCCCCCCTTGATGTTCATAAGGGTTTTGTCCAATATCTTACCCTTTCTTTTCCAGGTCAAATGGAACTCAAAAACCCAAGTCGCGAGGGAAAACAATGCACTCAACTGGTTGCTTGTCAATCAGTTGCTAGAAGCCTCTGACACATGTAGTTCCTCAAAGGCGAAAACTGGAAGATCTAGGATGTACCATAGAGAAACAGACTGGAACCAAGCAATACAAAATGTATTAAGTGTTGTTGCAGTTTGTATCCATGAGAGTAATTGAATATCAAACTAGGTTGTAGAGTTGATAATCTCTGTATGATCTCTTGTTCTTATGTGGATAAAGAGAGGCCCAAACAATGCTGTTCAGAGAGATTTACCTATTTGAGGGTGGCGGGAAATGGAAACCAAAGACGTTCATCTGATCTGATCCAACTTACCAGAGACAGAGTAGCCAGTTGACAATGAGGCAACAAGAACCTGTTAAGAAAGGACAGAAATGCAAATAGCAGCAAGTTTGATTCAAGCAAAACAAAATCTGTTAAAGAGTAATCGGTTAGTTAGTTCATCTCCCTCATTTGTAAGAAACACACAAGTTGATCATATTACATATTTCACATTTCCTATTCTCTTCTGAGTCTTTTATGTTTCACTTTCTCAATTCATCAACTACTGAGATGATCACATCTTATATCATGTACTTCATGTAAGATTTCAATCTAAAAAAGCATAATGAAATTTGGAGAAACAAACAACATTAATTGGAATAGGCCAAGCAAGCTCGGGCATAAGGACATCGCCATCATGACCATCAAACTCATGCATTAGATCTGAAGATCAATGAAACATATAAAATTATAACATAAGGTTAAATGTCACTATTCAACCTAATTGGCTATCCCAAAACCTAGAAAACATGTGAGATGTGATCTTTTTTACAACATAAGGTTAAATTTCACTATTCTGAAGCAATACTTACAAATAACCATCAAAAGAAAACAGTACACCAGACAAGATGATACCAACTTGATCGAGCAATTTATCCCTTTAGAATTGCTCTGTCTCCTGATCTCGAGTGTTTTGCAGTGGTGGCACTATGATCAAGGAGGTGGTAGAGCTCTTTCCCACGAGCGCGTACCTCCTGTCAACTTCCCTGACAAAGGCTTAATGCGTTCGGTACTTGAAACAGGCGTTTGTACTTCAATCTTAATATTGCCTGCACGTCGATATGCTAAATTACCATGTACAAGAACTATGGAATGTAACAACTCAAGAAAATACTCTTACTGAAAAATAGGAAAAGGGCAGAACAGTTGTCCATGTTCCCTTATAGATCAAAAACTTTTCGAAATTAAAAATGCAAGTAAACAACATAATTTCTCAAGTATCAAAACAGAAGACAGTCAACCAAGAGCAAGATCAATGGGGAAAACACATCAATAAGCTCCCGGTCGTAAGGTGCACATCAATTCAGATTACGAAAAAGGCTCCCAGTCTTGAGGTTCTGTTCTTGTCATGTTGATTCATTCGTCATTCCTCTAATAATTGAATGCTTAATTACCATAAAATAAAGATTTCCACAAAGGGCAATTGTACCTAGAATCTGAGCAGGACTACCCAATGAAATTACACTCCAATGAAATTATAAAGAGAGAAAAAAAACAATGAATAGGACGGATCAATTTGTACCTTGAATCTGAGCAGGAGTACCCAAGATACCGATAACATTGCTCCCGAGATGAGCTTGATGTGCTATTTCAGCAATCTTCCTTGCAAGTTCCGAATTCTTGCCCTCTGCCTCTGCCGATCTCTTCTTCTCGGCCTCTAGAACCTTCTTCGCACTAGCTTCCTCACTCTTTTCCTTTCGCAGCTTTGAAACTTCAGCCACCATTTCCTCCTCACCTCTCTCCAAAGCTTGAATCTTTTGAATCAGTTTCGAATTCTTCTTCTCCTCTACTTTTGTCTTCATGGCTTCCAATGCTACCTTGTCCTTCAAATCCCTCAATAAGATATTGTTCTGCCTATCTAAAGTTTTAATCTTCCTTGCAAGCTCAAAATTCTCGTCCTCTACCTCCATTGATCTTTTCTTCTCTGCCTCTAGAGCCTTCTTCACACTAAAACTCTTCTCAACTTCCTCACTCTTTTCCCTTTTCAGCTTTAAAACGTCAGCCACCATTTGCTCCTTATTTCTCTCCAAAGCTCGAATCTTTTGTATTAATTTAGAATTCTCCTCCTCCTCCATTTTCGTTTTCTTGGCTTCGATGAGCATCTTGTCCTTAAAACCCCTCTCGACACTATCTTTTTTCCTATCCAAAGCTTCAATCTTCTTTGCAAGCCTTAAATTCTCAGCCTCTACCTCAACCAATCTTTTCTTCTCAGCCTCTAAAGCCATCTTCACACTAAAACTTTTCTCAACTTCCTCACTCTTTTCCTTATGCAGCTCTAGGACTTCAGCCACCATTTTTTCCTTATCTCTCTTCAAAGCTTGAATTAGTTTCGAATTCTCTCCCTCCTCCATTTTCGTCTTCTTGGCTTCCATGACCATCTTGTCCTTAAAACACCTCTCTAAGCTATCTTTTTGCATATACAAAGCCTCAATCTTCTTTCCAAGCTCAAAATTCTTGCCCTCTACCTCCATTGATCTTTTCTTCTCTTCCTCTAGAGTCTTCTTCAAACTAAAACTCTTCTCAGCTTCCTCACTTTTTTCCTTCTTCAGCTTCGAAACTTCATCCACCATTTGCTCCTTATCTCTCTCCAAAGCTTGAATCTTTTGGATCAGTTCCAAATTCTTGTCCTCCTCTACTTTAGTCTTCTTGGCTTCCGAAGCCATCATGTCCTTAAAACCCCTCTCTACGCTATCTTTTTGCCTATCCAAAGCTTCAATCTTCTTTGCAAGCTTGATATTCTCGCCATCTACCTCCACAAATCTTTTCTTCTCAGCCTCTAAAGCCTTCTTCACACCAAAGCTTTTCTCAACTTCCTCACTCTTTTCCTTATGCAGCTTTAGGACTTCAGCCACCATTTGCTCCTTATCTCTCTTCAAAGCTTGTATTAGTTTCGAATTCTCCTCCTCCTCCATTTTTCTCTTCTTGGCTCCGATGACCATCATGTCCTTAATCCACCTCTCTAAGCTATCTTTTTGCCTATACAAAGCTTCAATCTTCTTTCCAAGCTCAAAATTCTCGCCTTCTACCTCCACCAATCTTTTCTTCTCGGCCTCTAGAGTCTTCTTCAAACTAAAACTCTTCTCAACTTCCTCACTCTTTTCCTTCTCCAGATTGGAAACTTCAGCTAACATTTGCTCCTTATCTCTCTCCAACGCTTGAATCTTTTGAATCAGTTTTGAATTCCTATCCTCCTCTATTTTAGTCTTCTTGGATTCCACAGCCATCTTGTCCTTAAAATCCCTCTCCAATCTATTGTTCTGCCTATCCAAAGCTTCAATCTTCCCCAATAACTCTGCGTTCTTACTGTCTCTATCCTCCAACGAGCTCTTACGAGTAAGACACTCAACCTGAGATTCAGTCGCCCCCTCATCACCACCTCTTTGTTGGCTCAGAACTGCCTCGAGATCAACGGTGAGCTCCCTTTTCTTTGCCTCCACCTCCCAGTATTTTTCTCTAATCTTCTAATTCTCTTCCCTCAGCTTCATCTTTTCGGATTCAAAATTCTCTCTTATTTCCATATACATCCCCTTCATTTTCATGTACTTCTTCATCACTCTATCCTCCTCGCTTTTCGACTTCATCACTTCTTCCTCTAGCTTGAGTTTCTCCTCCTTCCACCAGTCCCATTGAGCCTCCAGGTCCACAATCTTTTTAGCCAAATTTTCAGGGCTATCTTCCACCATCTCACTGTTTTAGTGGCAAGTACTGTAACATATGAAAAAAAAAATCCAACAAAGTTATAAATCACTTGGCAACGGCTGACAAAAAATCACTTTTAACAAAGCTAACCACTTGGCAACAAATAAATCAGTACAACGGAGTTCCAACTAACAAATCCAACAAAATGTGGTGTCAATTTCAGTACAGCACTTTAATTTGCTTTACCAAAATCTGGTTAGTGATCCAACTTAAATTCTCAAAGGCAGAATTTGTCTCTTTGTTTCCGTCCCTACTCCTTTTAGCGTAGCAATGTCTACTGATCCCGCCCAATCAGACCACAACTATCCCAAACCCTTACCTGGTGGTTCAGTGGAGTTTATCGCTAGTGTTCAGTTTAGCATAAAAATCTAACAAGTTGAAAGTCCTAAGGTCTAACGGTTGAAATAGCAGCTAGAATCGGAAAGATTCGAGACTGACTGACCTGGTATTAGGACGGCGACGGAAACGTCAAATGGAAGCCCTGAAACATCAACACGCGACGGCCGGAGGTGAAGCAGCACCACGAAAACTTATCCAAAATAGGGAAATGCAGAAGTTTGAAGGCGGGAGTAAGGAGGAGTGAGGGTTTGGGGGTGAAAGCTGGGATCTTTTGAGTTGGGAAGATGTGCATAGGGGTCAAATCGGAGACAGAGAGTTGTGGGAGAAGCAAAAATGGAGGTCTGATGAGGGTTTGCACTTTTGCAGGGTTCTTGGAAAAATCGTAAGAGGGGCAATTAACTGCCCACAAAAAGCAACCTTGCTTTTAAAAAAATTGGTTACGAACTATTAGCGTTTCAAAACTACCAATTCATATACAAACTATGACACATTAAACTAAAATTGATACATGGTCCAAAATTTACAAACTATAAATTATTTTAGACTCAAATTACAATTACTTAAAAAGTTTGGGAAATTTTCATGAAATTAAATAAAAAATTATATTCATATTAAAAAAAAAAAACCTAATCCCTACCCCAACTTTCCCCAATCTTCCCCAGTTCAGCCATGGCTGTCTACCAAAACAAGGTCTTCAACATCCAGTGGTCCTCCAATCTCTAAAGAAGTCATACAATCCTCAATCCACCTTGACATTTTCATCTTCCTCCACCGCCAAATCTCGATCTGCCCCCGCCAGCCATGTCATCTTCAAGCACTCCGACAATCCAACGGTGGCCGCCGACATCATCACAGTAATCAATGAGCACTTGACGATGGCGGTACGAATAAGAGAGAACCTGGGCGACGGCCGAATGTCGCTCCCACCAGGATCTAGAGACGCTCGCAGAGCCGCATCGACACCATGAACCTCGAGCCAGGTCATCACCTCCGCACCGCCATCATCGCCTACAGATTGGTGGATTGGGGAACATGATGAAATTTTTAATTTTGACCAAAATTTATTATTAATTATATATTGAGCCCAAATACTTTTATAGTTTGTAAATTTTGGACCATGTATCAATTTTGGTTTAATATGTTATAGTTTGTATATGAATTAGTGGTTTTGAAAGTTCGTATTATTTTTGGTTCACCGTTGATAGTTCGTATTATTTTTGGTCATTTTTCCTTGTTTTAAAGAAAAAGTTACGTAGACGTAGGGCTGACAAATGGTATGAAAATTACCATACCAACCACAAATCGACTATGTTGGTAACCACATTTGTGGTAACTATCGTGGTGGTAACCATCGTGGTGGTAACCACGTGGAGATGATACGGTAATGGTAATGAAATTTAAATAACATGGTTACCATGGTTACCGAGTATGTGTGTATGTTAATTTTTTTATTTAATGTTTTGTTATTTTTAACTTTAATTTTAAGTTTTTACTTTATATTTTGTGTTTTGATTTTGACTTAAATTGGTCATTTCTACTTTTTCTACTAGAAACAGTAGGAACATTTTAATGTTTGAAAACTTTGAACTTGTTTTGTTCGAACTAGCTTGAAGGAACATTTTGAATGTTTGAACAATTGAACTTAATTTGTTTGAAGACTTTGAACTTGGTTGGTTGAAATGGTTTGTACTTTAGGTTATGAACTTGGTTTATTTGAACTTTTAACAGGCAGTAACCATATTATTATTTTTGGTAGCCATATTTTTTTATTCGATAACTTTGATGACTACCGAACGAAAGCCAAAGGGTTTCAAAAAAAATACAAACAGAATTACAACATGGTAACCATGGTAATGTATCGATGGTAACCACAAATCGTGGTTACCACATATGCGGTAACCAATGTTCTAAAAGGCGCTAGGCGGCCGCTAGGCGGTGGGTGGCCACCTAGCGCCTAGGCGGCTAGGAGGGTGACTAGGCGGACATAGAACAAACTTGATTATTTCCTTATATTTTGACGAATAACACTTGTCAATAATTCATATAATGTAATAACAATTCATAATATCACTCATAAACCCAAATTTGTAGTAGTTAACTAACACTAAAGTAAATAAACGCAAAATTACATGTCTGACTAACAACTCTAAACCTCCTAAAATCCAAAACTATAAGTTCGACTGAAAAGCAAATGTATCCCGACACGAGGGATAAAAAAACCCTAAGTCAACTAATCATATGCTTAGAAGCTCAAATTGAATAATCGTTGGACTAGGCGGTGCCTAGGCGGGCCCAGGAGGCCTAGGCGGGACCAGGCGGTGCCTGCTAGGCGACACCTAGGCGGTTCTTGGACGAATTTCCGCCTAGAGGTCCGCCTAGGCTTAAAAATTCCTAGGTCCCGTCCCGCCTAGCGCCTAGGCGGTGGTATGAAAATTTACGTACCACCCATTGGTGGTTGGTACGTGGTAATCACCATTTTTTGTGGTTACCGTACCATGCCAACCCTACGTAGATGGATGTGTACGTGTCTAAGTGAACTGCGCCGGGTTTGGTTAGGTGGTGTTTGGGTGTCGATCCGTTGTCGCAGTGGTCTATGGCTTTGGCGTTTGTGCTTTGGGAGCTTGTTACCTCCAAGTTTTGACAAATTGATTATTTGCGTTCTAGGGGGAAATCAAACAGATAGGTTGACTCAAACGGGGCGAACCAACTTAAACCGAACCAAACGATTCAGGTCGGAATCGACGGCCTGATTTTTGGGAAGTTCGAACCGATGGCCGGCCCAAAACCAAGTATTCAATTATCATTTTTTTTTGTTCGTGGCCCAAGAAAAACGAAAAAACCAAATCATGGTATCTTTGCATTTATCCAGTTTTAGGCCTCAACATAAGGCAATGAGTGAACTGTGGGGTGTGCTTGACGGATTGAGGATGGCTTGGGAGCTTGGATGTCGAAAAGCTATTGTCAAGACTGATTTGATGCTCGCCATCACTATCATCAAAGGGAGGCTTCATGATTGACACTCTTTCCAGCCCGGTTCGTTGCATCCATGGCTTTTTAACCCGAAATTGGGAAATTAAGATTCGGCATGTCTATAGGGAAGTAAATTTTGTCGCCGACTCCCTTTCTATGTGTGGTCATTATTTTCCGTTTGGGTACCATCAGACCCACTCTAACTAGAAGGCCTAACTAAAGGGCCCAACTAGAGGCCTTATATATAGGGTGTGGTTAAAATGAAAATGAGTGTTAAAGTGAAAATAGCTCTTAAAAAGAAAATAGAGTAACCCAGGGCACGCGCGTCCTGATTCACTTGAACCGCGCTTGAACCAGAAAAAAAAAAGGAAAAAAAAAAGAAATCTACCCGTCATTCCAATCTCTGTTCAGACACCTCCTCCTCCATGAGTAAGAGCGTGTTTGGCAACGGGATGGATTTTAGTAGATGGGGATAGATTTTGGGGATGGAAGGGATGGAGATGGATTTTGGGGATGGAAGAGATGGAGATTTTTGGGAAAATTAATCCCATTTGTGTTTGGTTGTATTTTGATTGTTTGGAGGATGGAGAAATGAAAAAGTTCAAATTACACCCATTAACTCACTGAGATGATGAAAATACCCCTCCCAAATACCCTAAAAACTCAACTTCTTCAATCGTCTTAGTTGAAGCCTAACGGCCAGCAGCCCATCTCGACGACTTCGGCCACCTTCGAGAATGGTGTCGACTATTCCCTCTGCAAATTCCTTTTAAGTCCACCATCCATAATAGGTTTAATCGTTTACAATTGACCATTCTAGATGTCGTGAGAGGAGCAATTGAGTTCAAATTGATGGAATATGGAAGAAATCGACGGAGATTGGAGTGATCGGAGGAGCACTTATGCACTCGCTGAAATCCTCGCTGGCTAAGAGGCCGGATTTGGCGAGCTTGTCGAACCGGGACTCCACCTCCTCCAAGTATCCGAACCGGTCGCTTGGCATGAACGAGAGTCCTCCGGCAACTCGAGGGAATCTTCCGGCAACTCAAAGCTCTGAGGGACCAGTTCGGATCCGTTGTTGTGGTTACCATCACGGGAATCGGTGAATCTGAGGTGGCTAGGGTCTGAACCGGTCACTTGGCTAAGAGGACGGATTTCCGCCGCCGGAAGGTCGGTGAATCTGGGGAGGCTAGGGTTCCCGAGAGTGAGAGGAGAATTTGAGTTTTAGAACATAAGGAGAGGGCAAATCGGGGTTCTTCATCTTGTCAGAGTGAATAATCCCCGTTGGGGTTTCCTTCGCTATCATTATAATATATATATATATATATATATATATATATATATATATATATATATAGGAGGTTTACATCATGACCTAATGACTATTGGACCTATGGGCCTATATTACATCTAACATACCCCCTCAGTCGAAACAGGAGGGCAGCGGATAGTGAGACTGGATTTAAAATCAAGAAATAGTTGGTGAGGCAAACCCTTAGTGAAGATGTCAGCATACTGAAACGGGGACGGGACATGTAAGACACACACATGACCCATAGCTACCTTCTCACGAACGAAGTGGATGTCAATCTCAACATGCTTGGTTCTCTAATAAGGAAACGGGTTGTGAGCAAGGTAAGTAGCGCTGACGTTGTTTATATACACAACATACGTTTAACTGAGCGGACAGTGGAGCTCAAGCAGTAAGTTGCGAAGCCAGGAGTACTCAGCGACAACATTGGCAACATCACGATACTCCGCTTCAGCACTAGAGCGGGAGACAACATGTTGTCTCTTGGATGATCAAGAAACAAGAGAGTCATTGAGGAACACACAATATCCTGACGTAGAGCGTCTGGTGTCCGGACAACCAGCCCAATCAGCATCCATGTATGCAACCGTGGAGAGCGGTGAAGCTGATGGGGTAATAGTGATGCCAGAAGACGTAGTACCCTGAACATACCTGATAATGCGCTTAAGAGCAGCAAAGTGAGACTCTCTGGGGTCATGCATAAATAGACCGACTTGCTGAACAACATAGCTAATGTTAGGACGCGTAAATGTCAAGTACTTTAAAGCACCAGCTAGACTACGATACAAAGTCGGATCAGACACAGGCTGACCCGCGGCTTGGTTCAGTTTGGCAGTGGTCTCAATAGGTGTTGCAGCAGGCTTACAATTAGCCATGTTAGCCTTGGCAATAATCTCCCTGGCATATTTCTCCTAGGAGAGAAACAAACCAGATGCAGATCGAGATGCAGAGACTCCCAAAAAGAAGCTTAGAGGCCCGAGATCAGACATAGCAAACTCCTTGCTGAGTTGATTAATGATGGCAGCCTGAAGAGTCTCTGAAGATGCAGTAAGGATGATATCATCGACATATAACAGTAGATAAGCAAGCTGATTACCTCGGCGAAAGACAAACAGAGAGGAGTCGCTCTTGCTACTAGCGAAGCTAAGCATGTGTAGGTAAGTAGACAAGCGAAGATACCACACCCGAGGTGCCTGTTTAAGGCCATACAGAGACTTCTTCAAAAGACAAACATGGCATGGTTTGGTCCTAACAGCAAAACTAGGCGGTTGGAACATGTACACTGTCTCATTCAGATGACCATGAAGAAACGCGTTCTTGACATCAAGTTGATGAATAATCCAATCCCTAGAGATAGCGAGATGCAAGACGGTACGGATGGTAGCCGGTTTGACAACCGAACTAAATGTGTCATCACAATCGACCCCACTTGCTGAGAGTTTCCATTGGCAACCAATCGCGCCTTATAGCGCTCAAGAGATCCGTCAGAGCGAAATTTGTACCGAAAGAGCCACATGCATCGCACGATGTTGGCGTTAGGAGGCCGAGGAACCAAGACCCAAGTGTTGTTGCTAATAAGAGCCTTGTACTCACCAAGCATGGCAGCATTCCAGTTTGGGTCTAAGGCGGCTGTTTTGTGGGAAGTAGAGATGTGAGATATGTGAGAAACGGAGAGGTCAAAAATCTATTTGGGTCAAAAAATGCCACTTATGCTTCGAGTTTGGATCTGGTTGACCGGCTGGGTGGGGTTAGGTGACAGGGCAGGGGCGGCAGTTGTCGGGACATAGGCTTAAGCTGACAGCACGGGAGCTATAGGGGGCTGAACAAGGGCTAGAGGTGGCAGGATAGGTGCTACATGTGGCAGGATATGGGCCGCCTGTGGCAGGATAGGTTCTGCAAGTTGCGATAAGGGAGGGTTGGGTGCCTGGACCGGAGATATAATAGCATTCGGAGAAGAAGAGGGATATAGTTGGTGGAGAAGAGGTACAATAGGATAGTCATCAGAGGAGAAGGATGTGTTTGAGGATGTGGGGAGATTGGAAAAAGGGAAACTAGTCTCATCGAACGTGACATGAGGAGAGATGATGACACGTTTAGAAATTGGGTCAAAGCATCTATAACCCCTATGATGAGAGGGGTAGCCCAAGAAGACACAAGGAAGGGAACGTGGTGTGAGCTAATGAGGAGCGGAAGATGCTTGATTAGGATAGCATAAGCACCCAAAGACACGGAGGTGGTCATATTTTGGAGTGGCGCAATATAAGACTTCAGCTGGGCACTAATTTTGGATAGTTATGGAAGGGGTGATGTTGAGAAGATAGCATGTCGTCTCGGCTGCGTAAGGCCAATATGTCAAGGGGACATGACCATGGATAAGAAGGGTTCTCATAGAGTTGGTGAGAGAGCGGATTATTCGTTCGGCCTTCCCATTTTGAGATGAAGTGTGTGGACAAGAGAATCTGAACTGAATGCCATAAGTGGAGAAGAACGATTTGAGGGCATTGTTGTTAAATTCGTCGTCCATGTCACATTGAAAGGATTTGATGGAGATGTTAAATTGGATGCGAACATATGTATGAAAGGCAATGAAGTGAGAGACAACTTCAGGTTTGTACTTGAGGGGGAAGATTCACAAATGATGAGAGAAAGCATCAAGAAGCACAAGCACATAACGAAACCCATCACGACTAACAACAGGAGCTGTCCATAGATCGCCGTGAAGAATGTCAAAAGAGGCAAAACCATGAGTGACAGAATTACTAAACGGCAACCTAGAATGTTTGCCGAGTTGGCATGTAGGACAACTGGTATGTTTCGGCCCTTGATCACATTGAATAGCTCTAGACCGAAGACACTGAAAAGCAGGGGAACCTGAGTGACCAAGACGAGCATGCCAAAGAGATGTCGAACGAGCAACTGCTGATAAATTGGTTGTTGTAGGAGAGGTGACATGATGTATGTTTTTGGTGACAGGATAAAGGTCTCCAGCGCTATTACATCTCATGAGCGGGGCTCAAGTTGTGAAATCTTTGATAGCAAACCCAAAGCGGTCAAACTCAATGGAGATATTATTGTATGGGGTGAGGCGACGAATGGATACAAGGTTCTTTATTAAGACAGGGGAGACGAGGATGTGGTTAAGGCTTAGGTCGGTAGTAGGAGTTGGTAATATAGTTTGCCCAAGACCCAAGGTAGGAATGCGTTCACAATTGTCGAGGTGGAGCTCTCGTGAAGTCGCACTATTCTAGATTCAAACAAATAATTCTCGTAGCTCGGTTGACTTGAATCCCAATTGAAACGGTGGACGTTAAATTTTAAATATATGTGTGTGATGCTAATTAACAATTCCAATCTTGCCGGTTGACTTGATGCTGAGGTTGACTTTCGATTGCAACCAAAGTGCTAATTAACATATATACATATATCACGTGGGAAATCAAATCCACGGGACACTTCTTCGACTCAACCGCGAGCGACAACTCTCGGGAGGCGGAGTCGGAGGAAGCTGGAGTTCTGGGATGAACAGGACAGGACTGGACAGGGAGAGGGGAAGGGGCGGCGGGTGTCTGTGGGTGACCGGCGATGCTGAGTAGGCTGGATCTGGGTAGCGACGGAATGGAGAGGCGAGAGAGAGAAAGGAAGCGAGATGACCGGCGATAGTAGGGAAGGAGACGGGGGGAGGGGGAGGCCGGCGGTGGTAGGAGAGTATGCAGGGGAGAGATCGAAAAAATTAGGGTTGATTTTGATGAAACCCTAGAGGCTCAGATACCATGTCAGAGTGAATTATCCCCGTTGAGATTGCCTTCCCTATCATTATAATATATATATATATATATATATATATATATATATGAGGTTTACATCATGACCCAGTGACTATTAGGCCTATGGGGCTATATCTAACACATCTCCCCCGACCCCTCAATCCTCCTCATTGGAGGTGGAGAAAAATCACCCTGCCACCCCGCGCCATCCCCTTTTTGGCATCCCTCCCACCCCGCATATCCCCTAGCCAAACACGCAGGCACGAAACCCAATGCCCATCCCCATTCCTTCCACCCACTCCCATCCCCTAGCCAAACACGCCCTAAATCTCTCAACCTCGCCTTCGCCTGTCGGCGACCGCGCTGCCTCTCGGCGGCTGCTGCCCGTTTGCCATTGATTGCTTGATCTGGTGGTAGGAGGCGGGCTATTAGGATTGAATTGGGCGACCAGAGGCAGAAGCACCAACGGATAGATTTCTGGAGCTTGAGGGCGAAGAGGATGACAACGATGCCGGAAAAGTTGGCCATGGCGGTGGAATATGCCAATGTTCTCGGCTTCGTTCTCTTGTTTCACCTCTTACAAAGAGACTGGTGAAATTGGGCAAATTGAAGATCCTCCATTGCACGAGCCGCCTGGTTCCGTGCGCTTCCTGCTCAGCGACGATCTTCGATTGCTCCTCCGGTCTATCTCCTCTCTCTCCTTCATTTACAATTTCATCAAATTCTGCAAATCTGTTGCTGATTTTGGGGAGTTCGTTATGTAAGTAACTGCAGGCAATAAGGAGATGAGAGGGTTGGCTGTCGGACTCCTTGCCGCCTAGGCTGTCTCTGTTGCTTCTCCTGTCATTGCCGCCGCTCAGGTTCTCTACACTTTGCTCCATTTATAATCAATATCTCCTCCCTAAATCCTGATTCAAATAGATACAGATACAATGTATACTATGTAGTCTGATATAAGTTCTACTGTATGCCTAATTCATATGCTTGTTGTGGTCGATCTAAGTTGCTGCTAAAGTCGAATTAGAAATCAGGTGAACTCCTAAATAGTGAACAAATCTGTAGCCATTCATGGATTCTGAAAGCCATATGTTTAAGTTACCTTTGGCATAAACATATAGAACTAGATCATGATAGCTGTATTGACCAAAAAAAAGGATCGTGATAGCTGTGATAGGTAGTTTGAAGGTTCAACTTAGCTAGTTCAAGGAAAGCCGTCCTTTTTCACTAGCTATTTTAATTTCTGGTTCAAGGAAAGCTGTCCTGCGCCTCCCTTGATACATTCTACAAGAGTTTCAGAAATGTAGTTTTTGGGTCCCCCATTTCGGTTTTCTTCAATTGAACCTATTTTATGTGATTGAAAGATTGATTCTTATCCCTCGTTTCCCTTGCATCATCTATTGCATGTCGAATTTGCTTCCTCTTCCTTTTTTTTTCTTCCACTAATTGGTTATGAAGTGTTGACACAAATATTGAGTTTGTATAATGAGCGAGTTCACTTGATATTTTACTTAATAAGTTTTTAAAGCCTATTTGCTCAATGGTAGAGCAATGTGCTTATGCGCAGAGATGTGGGTTCGACTCCTACCTGGGCTAAATTGCTTAATTTTAATAGTTTGTATTATTTTTGGATAAATTGCAATTTATAATCTTAATTGTGCACTTTATAATCTTATTCTTTCACTTTATCATTTTATTTATGCACTTTATAATTTTAATTGTGCACTTCATAATCTTATTCTTGCATTTTTTTCATTTTATTTATGCACTTCGTAATCTTATTCATGCACTTCATATTATTATTCAAACAATTCATCATTTAATTTTTTCACTTTATCATTTTATTTATACACTTTATAATCTTAATTGTGCACTTTAACATCTTATGTATGCACTTTATCATTTTATTCTTGCACTTTATAATTTTATTCATGAACGGAAATAAAAATAAGACACCCATAAATAGCCTATGCGGGATTTGAACCTGCATCTTTGTGCATATCAAATCGCTCTCCCATTTTGAGCTAATAGACTTTTAATAGCACATCCTGCATATTAATGCAATTTTAGAATACAAATGTGCAATCTGAACTATATTAAGTGAAAAAATTATATGTTTTTTGTTGGTGATGATGGTGGTTGTTGGTGGCGATGAAAGGGGAACCAGGTGGTGTGTCCTCCAGCGACTGCGAGAAACGAGGAGGAAAGAGGGTTGAGGGTGGAGATGGTGGTTTGGGTGGTTGTTCTCAGTGGTGTTTGAATTGAAATGGGAAGAAAGAGGAATGATTTTTTTTTACAGATTTATAGATTTATATATTTGTGGATGAGGACGATGGAGAATGATGAAGGATAGGGTGTTATGTAGGAGGAGGTGGTGAAATAGGACAAAGGAATCCTTAAGGTGTAACGACAATCCCCGGGGAGAGGGGGGGGGGAGAGATAGATAGAGAGAGAGAGAGGGGAGGGGGGAGGGGGGGGGGGGGGGAATAAAATAAATAATAGTGGTCCCTGAAATAAAATGCAAAGATGCCCGAAATTCAAAACTCGAAACCCACTAATCCCGACCATATCGAACTCAAATCAAAATTCCAAATTATTTTTTTAAAACTGTCGAAATCAAATTAAATTCTCAACTCGAAGCTCGAAAGCAGAAATAAAATATTAATATATTTAATAATAAAATAAAATATTAATATATTTTTTAAAACTGTCGAAATCGAAAATTGTGTTTGAGGACGAGTTTTCTCCCACTTTTACAAATTGAATAAAATATTAATATATTTAATAATAAAATAATATGAAATATATTCAGTCTTTACATCGACCGAGTCACCACACCACCGCCAGCCATCGCCTGTGTCGTCGCCGCCCCTCACACCGATTGCCGCCTCTGGAGGCGGCCCTGAGGTCCTCGGCCTGTCTTTGCTATCGGTTTCTCCTCCCACTTTGACACCCTTCTCCGTCTTCACAATCCTTCTCTCTCTCTCTCCCTCTCTCTCTCTCTCAATGTTAGTATTTGTGAAAATAATCCACAAATTTTGTTAATATTACACTACTCACCCGCCCATAATTTTAAAATCATGATTTTTGGATGAAGTAAAAGTTCTGGGCGCGAGACAAAAAATTTCGAAAACCTAGGGTTACCTGGTGAAATATTTGAAACTCTTGTTTACCATGCGAATTACGTATAACCTCAGGGTTACCTCACAAAATTTCCGTTTTTTAAATTTAAAAAAGAAAAAATTGGCAAACCCGAAATCGACCCAAAATCCGATCAAACCCGGCTTCGAGTCAACCCGGATATACCCGGAACCCGTTTTACCCGGGATCCGAAGTGACCCGACCTAAATCCGACCTGAATGACCCGTTTGACCGGTCTAGTGTAGCATGATTAAAACTTTTTTTTATAAATGTTAAAAGAAAATTATAATTGTTTTAAAGAATTTGTCATTTGTAGATGAAAAAAAAATGATAGGATTGAAAAGTGTGACAAAAAGAGAACTCATAAAATGTGGTTTAAATATGACATTGATAGTAAAAATTTTTCATATGAATAAAAATTAGAAGAGTTTTTTAAAATATGTGTTACATAATGGATAATCTTATGAAAATACTAAAAGAAAAATATAAATTAAATTTGATTTAAATATGACATTGATAGTAAAAAGAACATATGAAGTGGCGCCACTGTAACCGCCACTATATGTGCACGTACAACTTGATCCGTCATCGCGTTGCCTTCTCTAAAGATGTGCCGCCAGATTAATATCAATTGGCCCCTCGTTAAGGATCAAAAAAAGAAAAACCTTTACTCCCATATCTATTAAAAAGGAATAACAATTACTGTAAAACAAAACAAAGGGGTGAGAAAGAGGTCGAGCTTAGGACTCAGGAGTAGGAGAAAGATAGGGCCGAACCTGAGATTTTGAATGCCCGAAACGATATTTTAAAATGGGACCCTTTACTATTTTCAATAATAACAAAGCAAACACCATACTATACTATATAAATATAGGAAAGTTCCAAAGTGCATTCATAGTGAGGCTAATGAAAACTAAAATATATCCATCAAATTGTAGTAATTTGCAACCTAAACAATGTCATCACTTAACTTTTCTCTTTTAAACTCCAGATGCTTGAAGATATCACATCTTCAATTTATAAATAAAAAAAAAATTCATTCCACTATATACACAATTAAACATCTTCAATTTAGATTTTAGAAAACTAGAAACAAATACAATTCATAAATCCTAACTTTAGAAAGTGATCAGCACTCCTAAATCCTAACGTTTGAAAGTGACCAACCCCCATAAATCAAGGTAGCAACTCAGCAAAGGTACGCAGCAACCAGCATCAACACATCGCCGAGCTCGACGATCGAGTGATCGACAGTCGAAAATCAAAATTAAAATCAGAACTTTATCTTATTGCAACAACACTTAGAACTCTATGACTATATCCTATTGCAAAGATGAAAATCAAACAACAACAACTTATGAGTTATGACAGATTGACAGTTTCAATTGAAATCAAACACTCAAACGGCAACAACGACAGCAAGTAAAATTGAAATCAAACAGCAACAACACCTGATGCTTTTTGTAAATTGTAATTACCTAACCTATTGCAGAAGAGTGAGATCGAATCATCGAAAACCCTAGCCTCTCAACCACAACAAACACAGGCGTTTCTGTGGCGATTCGGTGCGGCCGTGCGGGTGGTTTTCGAGTCGGAGGAGGCGATTGAATCGGCGGGCGACGGCGGGAGTGGAGATATCGGAGGCTCGGAGTCGGAGAATCGACGTTCTGAAATTGGTGTGATTGATACGAAGAGGAGAATCGACGTGCGTGATTTTTTTTATTCTTCCGTTCAGCATTCACTCTCATTCATTACCGTAAGCAAATTAGTTTTTTTTTAATATATATATAGGGTGAGGTTAAAGTGAAAAAGGGGCTTAAGATGAAAAATTTGCTTAAAGTGAAAATAACCTAATTTTAAAACAAAATACCTGCGTTCCAAGGAGGCGCGCTCTCGGACTCCCGCACCCACACCCATCTCGAGCCACCTCCGGCCACCAGGGACCAGCCGCCCTCGAGCCCACTGGTGTGCGCACCCCCGAGCCCAGACGTGGCCCCATTCGAGCCACCTGCTGCCCCCGACGAGCCCAGACGTGGCCCCGACGAGCCACCTGCGCGCTCACCAGCATGGGTTCGCTGTCGGCCTCCCACGCCGCCCCACGAGCCACCTCCAGCCACCACCTGCTCGAACCCCTCCCTCAGCCGCACCCCCCGAGACCGGAACCCACATGGTTCGAGCCCAGCCGAGCTCACACCGAGCCCATCTCCCCATAAGTGTTGTTCGACATTTTTCGCTTGGAATACCTTCGAAATTCCGATTTTGCTCCTTGTTTCAACTCGAATTTGGTATGATTTCTAACCCTAAACTTGTTTATTACAATTATTTAGATTGTTTGAATGATTTAGGTTGAGATTGAAAACCTAGGGTTTGATTTAGGAGCGGAATTTGGGGCTTTTTGCCAAAAGCCAAATTGATTGAAATTGATGATATTGTTGTGTGGTTGGGTTGATTTTGAGCTAATTTCATGTTCATATCATTGTCAAATTGTTTATAGAACATTAGCTAATCGGATTTTAGAATTTTATATTGCGATATGTTTTATAATTTGGGGCTTTTTGCCAAAAGCCAAATTGATTGAAATTGATGATATGGTTGTGTTGTTGGGTTGATTTTGAGCTAATTTCATGTTCATATAATTTTCAAATTGTTTATGGATCACGAGCTAATTGAATTTTAGAATTTTATATTGCGATATGTTTTAGAATTTGGGGCTTTTTGCCAAAAACAAAATTGACTGAAATTGATGATATGGTTGTGTTGTTGGGTTGATTTGGAGCTAATTTCATCTTCATAGCATTGTCAAATTGTTTATGGATCATGATCTAATTGGATTTTAGAATTTTATTGCGATATGCTTTAGGTCGATTAGGTTCTTCTATTTTAGCATGAAAATCATAATTTAGCCTATTAGCTCAATTGGTAGAGCAATTTGCGTTTGCACAAAGATGTGGGTTCAAATCCCACATAGGTTACATAATAGACAAGAGCGCAAAAATCGCAAATTGTTAATCATGCACATTATAATCTTAGTTATGCACAATTGTATACTACTTTTGCACAATCCTATCTTACTTTTGCACAATTGTATGATTAGATATGCACAACATAATGTTACATTTGCAAAACATAGTGTTATATTTGCACAACTTAAAGTTATATTTTGCACAATATAATGTTATATTCGCACAACATAATATTATATGTGCACAACGTAACATTATATTATTAGATATGCACAACATAATGTTACATTTGCAAAACATAGTGTTATATTTGCACAACTTAAAGTTATATTTGCACAATATAATGTTATATTCGCACAAGATAATATTATATGTGCACAACGTAACATTATATTATTAGATATGCACAATATAATGTTACATTTGCAAAATATAGTGTTATATTTGCACAACTTAAAGTTATATTTGCACAATATAATGTTATATATGCATTATATCATCTTATTTGTGCACATTATCATTTTATTATTGCACTTTATAATCTTATTCATGAACGGGAACACAAAAAAAGCAACTATAAATAGCTTATGCGGGATTCTGAACTCGAACCTTTGTGCATGGGCACATCACTATACCATTTTTTGAGCTAATAGGCTTTTAATGGCACATGTTGCATTAAAGTACAAAACTGTCATAAAATAGCGGTCTATAAAGAAAATTTTTGGTATGACACATTATGAAAATGCACATTTATAAATAATAACATTTATTGTATTATTTGTTCACTTTATATTTTGTAATCTCATCTTTTTCCCTTTTTAAAATAAAGACAAAAATTGTGATGTAACATTCTTGTTGTATTTTTTTAATATTATAGTTGCACCTAACAATATTATTTCAAATAAAAATTACGGGCTAAAATCTGTAATTTTCATAATTGAAATAAGGGCAATATTCGTAAGAATGGAAAGTTTGGGGGGCGTGTGAAATTTACCCCATAATTAGGGTCATTTAATCATTTTCCCATCTACTCATAAAATTAGGCCCATTTACACCAAAATTAGGCCCATTTAGTAATTACTCATTTAATTAGGCCCATTTACCTTTAAATTAGGCCCATTTACATCCAAATTAGACTATTTTCACTTTAAGAGGGATTTTAATCTTAAGCCCCATTTTCATTTGAACCTTTACCTATATATATATATAAGAAAATGGTAGAAACTAGACCAAAATTTGGGCCTAATTGCACAACTAGCCAACAAGGTAAGAAATTGGCCCAAAACAACCCCTCTACCCCAAGCAAAAAAAACTTCCGGTTTTTTTGCACTGTTCATGACCGGATGTAGGAGGTGAAAGGACGAGGGAGAGACGGTACACGACAGTTGAAGCGAGAGAGACGAAAAACCAGAGGAGAGAAAGGAGGAGCGACGACCGATGTTTGGATCCGCTCTGTACCTCGTCGTCTCAAATTCATCGAGCATCCCTGCAAATCCGGCGCAATTTCTCCCATCCGCGGAGGTTCTTAGTCGTCGCCATGGAAGTCCCCAGGCACTTAGGTAGCTCCTGGGACACTTTGCGTAAGCAGGTTTGCTTCTCCCTCATTGATTCCTATCCCGATCTTCTTCTATTGAACCCTAGCAACTTTATTTCGATTGGATTTCGAACGATCTACTCCTCTTTTGTCGAAATTCTATACATTTGCTTGTGACTGTCGACAATCAGGATGGACATCTCCGTTATTGTTTTCTGGCTTATTGATTGCGATTTAGTGAATAGTGGATGAAAATGTATTTTGCTAAGGTTTTGTCCCTATTGTTTGATGGTGTTTTCTCCCTTGTAGATGCGATTTTGATTTTGGTTGTCAAGGTTGGGGCACTGGATTTGGGAACCTCTATTGTTATTGCTGATATGGTGGTAATTTCTGCTGATTACTTTTGAATATTTCATTGATCGTGGGCATTTGAGTGAGATTTCAGAATGTAGACTTTGGTTTGGTATTGATCATCAGATGATCCATCAGGACTTATACACTGTATTCTATTTTCTAGTTTATGAAGTTTTTGACATGATAAGCTCCTAAAGGTGTATAGTACTGTATAGTGTGTGCACTCTGATGGGAAGATCTGTTTTTGATGTATATGGATGGTGGATTTTGTCACTGATTTTCTGAATATTTTTCTTTGCATCTCATATTGAATACATGCAAGGAAATAAGAAGTTACAGGCTATTAGAATCATAAAATTCTTCCCCTTATGTTATCGCAAAAGAGATGGAGGCTTTCAATTCTACTTCCACTGATTTGGCATTCTAGCGGCACTTTTAGTAAGTCTTTTCTAGCTTTTTTATTTGTATGTAACATGCCAATTTTAACGTGTGTATGACCCAAGTTTGGTATGCTGGATGGCAGTTCTTGGTATGGTATCAATCTGAATTTTCCGCATACATATGCTTTGCCTTCGGCAAAACCATGCTTGTTGCTTGTGAAATGAAAACATCTACCAAATTCCATTGCTTTCCTTGTAAAGATTTTGTTGCAAGCATCATCACATTTGAATTCTAGCATAGGTAAAGTCTTGCTTTGAACCCGAAATCTCAGATCTTGTTAGGCCTTGTTCCGTTCATCATTTCTATCTTACATTTACCACTTCCTTCCAATTTAGTCTGATCTTGATATGAACCATATGATATTGGAAGGTATACAATAGAGCATAGGCCATCTTTCTAGGTTGTCAATCGCTATCTTTGATCATCAGTTTACCTACTTGATTTGGCTACTGATTGACGAACATGCTCATTCATTAATCAAATTTGTATTTTTTTGACAGATTTTACCATTGAATTTGCAAAAAAGGGATACAAGCAATTGGCGTGGATTTTTTCAAACAAGTTGCATTTGTGCTAAGTACAAATACAAATACCGAGCCGGCGTATGAATATGTAAAAGCTCATGGAAGAATGAAGTTTTCAATTGCCATGAATAGGTGAGTGAATATATAGATGTAACTAAAACTATCGGGTTTACAACTAGTTTACACAGAAGAGGATGACATGGATACATCTTGGGAGCTGAGGGGCTTGTAAAACATTACTATGATAATTAGCTTTTCAAGAGCTTGTTTATTCCAAGGGCTTGTGATTTGTACGATGCTAGCTGATCACCCGCTTAAAGCTAAGTCATTTGTACGATTGAACATGGTAGGAAATAGCCTATTAGCTCAATTGGCAGAGCATTGTGTATGCACACAAAGATGTGAGTTCGACTCTCACATAGGCTAATGCGGAGTATGTGTTCATATCTCTTTGGACTTATACGATTGAACATGGTAGGAAATATATACACTAATGGCAGGACAAATTTGTGAATCTCGTACGACAAATTTATGAATTATGAATATCTCTGAACTTATAAAATTATGAACTTGGTAGGAAATATATAGACTAGTGGTAGGACAAATTTGTGAACCTGGTAGGATAAATATACGATATTAGTATGATAAAAATGTAATCACCGAAATTCCTAAGTGTATAACTTGACACTAATGATAGGATAGATGTACACGAATGGTAAGATATATTTGTACTATTAATATTGACCAATCCACAAATCCCTGACTAGTAATCATTGATGCGTGAATTGACCCTAATCTCAATCTCAATTACCAATCCATAAATCTCAATCTCAATCCAATTTCTATCAGTCAAAATTCATGAATCCAATCTAATTCAATACTAGAACGACTGAATTAGAGCCTCTACCCTTGGATATAATGTTACTTAGGTTTCCTTCATCTTCTGTTGTAGACTGGAAACCCTCTACCCTTGGTTGTTTTTCTGAAAAATGTGGAACATAATTTGCTACGGTTTCTAGCTTGATTTTATTTGAAAGCTATTTAAATTGGCAGGATAGATGCACAAAAATGGTAGGATAGATGAAAACTAATGGTAGGAGTAAACAACGATATTGGTAGGATCAGAATGGTAGGATTGATGGAAACTAATTGTAGGAGAAAACAACGATATTGGTAGGATCATATGGAAACCCAGTAATTCCTATATAACTTGACACTAATGGTAGGATAAATGCACATTGATGGTACGATATATTTATACTATTGGAAAAATGTAAATGCATAATTGACTTTACGAAAAAAATTTACTTCCACATGAATCTCAGAAAAGCAAAAGGAGAAGGCATGCTCCACAGGCAGAAACTGAAGTTATATGAACCACAAATGCAAAAGCTATGCATGGATATATCATGTGTGATGATTAATCTCAAGCTATGGTCCCTATCCTGGATAAAGTTAGTGTTGCACTGAAAGACAAGATCCAAGTAGTGAAGATTGACACTTAGAAGTACCCAGTCATCGCTGACAAGTTCATGATCATCATTTGGAGAAAGAAAATTTAGTAAAACCTAAACTTCGAAAAGAAAAGGGGGAAAGTGAGACAGTGGAAAAGAAAAGGGGGAATTGTCTCTACCAGATTCACAAATTTATCCTACCACTAATGTATATATTTCTTACCAGGTTCATAATTATACAAGTTTGGAGAGATTTATGAATTTGTCTTACCATGTTCACATATTTGTCCTACTACCAGTGTATATATTTCCTGTCATGTTCATACTCGTATAAGTTCAGAGAGATTTATGAATTTATCGTAACATGTTCATAAATTTGTCCTACCATTAGTATATATATTTTCTGCCAGGTTCATAATTGTATAAGTTTAGAGAGATTCATGAACACATACTCCGTATTAGCCTATGTGAAAGTCGAACTCACATCTTTGTGTGCAAACACAACACTCTACCAATTGAGCTAATAGACTATTTTCAATGGGTCCTTATGATCGTCTAGGCATCAAGAAGTGATAATTTCGCAGGAAGCAAAAATAGCGCTTGAATTTGTAATCTTAATTTGCAAGTTATGCTATTGATAAAAAAAAGAGAGTATAAATTACAAACTCTCTGCAACTGGTCTCATGAAACCGTCACCTTGGGGTAGTTCTGTTATAAGAAAAAGGAACAACTACAAAGGATAGGTACAAGATCACTTACCCATTGCTGCCACTGGCATCGGACAAACTTCTTGCACTTTTTCAGGTATGAAAGGACAGTTGGACACTATTGTTAGGACGGAAATACTCTATTGGTAGGATGAGGACTGTATCGTTTTCTGGAATGAACGGGTAACTTTTTCCCCGTCCTTTCCGCTTCTCTCCTATTCTGCCTCACTTTTTGCAGAGCATGTTATGGTGTTTCAGATCCTCCTCTCAAGCTTATATATGTTCTTGGGTAGGGTTGACATGGTACGGTTACCATAAAAAAATGGTGATTACCACGTACCAACCACAAACTTGTGGTACACAAATTTTTATACCACGTACCAACCACAAGTCGTGGTTACCGCATATGTGGTAACCACGATTTGTGGTTACCATCGATACATTACCATGGTTACCAAGATTTAATTCTATTTGTATTTTTTTGAAACCCCTTGACTACCTTTCGGTGGTCATCAAAGTTATCAAACGAAAAAATATGGTTACAAAAAATAATATGGTTACCATATTTTAAAAGTTCAAATAAATCAAGATCACAACCTAAAGTACAAACCAATTCAAACCAACCAAGTTCAAAGTCTTGAAGAAACAAACAAAGTTTAATTGTTCAAACATTTAAAATGTTGATGCAAGTTCAAAACAAAACAAGTTCAATTGTTCAAACATTCAAAATGTTCATGCAAGTTCAAAATCTTCAAACATTCAAAATGTTCCTATTGTTTCTAGTAGAAAAAATAGAAATGAACAATTTAAGTCAAAATCAAAACACAATATAAATTAAAAACTTAAAACTCAAAGATAATAACAACAAAACATTAAATAAAAAAATTAATATATATATACTCGGTAACTATGGTATTCATATTTCATTACCATTACCGTACCATCTTCACATGGTTACCACCACGATGGTTACCACCATGTTGGTTACCACAAGTGTGGTTACCAATATAGTCGGTTTGTGGTTGGTACATGGTTGGTATGGTAATTTCCGTACCATTTGCCAGCCCTATTCTTGGGGGACACCCATCAATGCAATCATTGCATTTTTCCCCTCATAAATGCTCCCCCCTTTCCCCAAAGGAGAAACCCTGTTTTGACGCCAAAACTACACTGACAGCTCGCCAAATCAGCTACAGTGAATCACCTTCAGATTCTCTCCAAAATATCTCCACGTATGGAAAGACAGGTTTAGCCTATTGGTAGGACCAATTCATTCTATTGGTAAGATGGGCAGTCTACAGTTTTCTGAAATGAACGGAGGATGCCTTTTGGTGCCACATGTCACTGACAGCTACAATGTAGCTACATTGTCCCTCCCCTTCACCTGCAACTTCCTCTCCCGGTTGCATTTTTTATTTGCAAAAGTAGACCACTTTCTACCCCTAGTAAATAAACAAGGGACATGGCTAGTTGTGCAAACTTTTTTTTTTGGTCTAGTTATGCAAATTGGCCTATATATATACATTAAAATATGGGCTTTGGGCCCCCTGGTGAGATTGGGCCTGAGGCGACCGCCTGTTGAGCCTCGCCTTAGGTCCGGACCTCGAGCTCAGGTGGAGCCAATTGAAAAAGAAACACAATATATAACATATATTCAGCTTTGCTCTCAAATGTCTCTCTCTGCCGCTTCGCCTTTTCTACTCCGGCGACCATTACCGACTCCCTCTCTCCATTGCCTTTCAGGTATCTTCCTTCCTTCTCCTTAGAACACCCGCATTGGGGTGTTTAAATGATAAAAATAAGGAACTTAATAATAGAATAATAAAGGAGGATGTATTTTATTAAGGAATGATGTGATGGATTTACTACTAAGAAACCCTTAAAAACTCAAGAAAGAGAAAAAGGTGGGAGGCATGTGTGAGAGGGTAGGAAAGAGAAAGAGGTGAGTTTGGGGTAGGCGGTGGTGCTATTTTTTATTTTATATTATTTAGTTTATAATAAAATGGGTTGTAGGGATGTGAGAAAAAAAAAGGTTTCTTAAGGAAAGAGAAAAATAAAAAAGAGGGTTAAAGAACTGAATTGGGTTCCATGGATGCGGATGCTCTTACACTGTTTTGCTCTCTTTTCATTGACCACACTCCTCCTAGGCTCCTAGCTAGACCTGTCAAACGGGTCATTCGGGTCGGGTTCGGGTCGGGTCACTTCGGGTAAAGTGGGTTTCGGGTTTTTCGGGTTGACTAGAACCCGGGTTTGACCGAGCTTCGGTTTATTTTGGGTCGATTTCGGGTTTGTTAATTTTTTCTTTTTTAAATTAAAAAAATCATAATTTGATAATTTTGTGATAAATTTTAATTAAATATAAAAAAAATTAATTATATTTAATTATAAATCAAACGGGTCAATCCGGTCACCGGGTCAATCGGGTAAATTGGGTCAAAATTACCAGGTCAATCGGGTCACCGGATCGAAACCCAGATTACCCGAAAAATTTCCAGGTTTCGGGTTTGGGTCGAAAAAAATTTCCGGGTCAAAATTTCCGGGCCTTGACCTAAAAAATTTCGGGCGGCCGAGTCGGGTTTTCGGGTTGGGTTATTGTTATGCCTAATGTAATCTAGATGCATATGTACTAGGGGCTTTGGATGCTTGGATAATTAGGCTAGCTAACTTGGAACAGGATCTAAGGTGGCTCAGGCTAGGTTCAAGTGGAAGAGACTCGCTCAAGCCTAAGGGCTCCATGGCGCCAAGCTAACTTGAAGTGGTTCTATGTCCAAAGCTGAAGCTGGAGACGTCGGCCCATCTCTGTAGCTTAGGCCCAACTCTCTGCTCTCTTGGCCCATCTGTTTCTGAAGGCTTCCAACGGCTCTATTAAGCCCATTCCCTTGCTTGCTGAAACGATGCGTTTCCTTTAGTTAGGGCTCGGGTATATAGCCTTACTTTTGGAAACCCTAAAGGGTTGAGAGCTTCATTCCATCGCTTCCGCTTCTGAGAGAGAGAGAGAGAGAGAGAGAGAGAGAGAGAGAGAGAGAGAGAAACCCTAGAGGCGATTCGGCAATCCGCGGCGACGCTTGCTGTTCCACACTTCGACGAGCTTGATTCTCAAGCTCCTGACGTGATCCAAGGATTCCGAGCTCGTCTCAGGAAGAAGATGCTGCTTGGTGCTCAACCTCGGCTCTTCACCAACTTCTGTTCGTCTTCGTCTTCTCAGATTGAGTGAAAGGGAGTATCTGTTCCTATTCTTCGAGTTTCTCCTTGATTACCTGCTTGCCTGAGTCGCTAGATCTAGGGTCACTTTCTAGTTTGTCTATCATCTGTATCCATGCCTTGTATTCGATCATACTTAGTAGATTCATGGGTTTGAGTCTCTCCTTCTTGAGGCTCCGCAGAGTAGGGTAACCGAACTGCGTCACCAATCCTTGTGTCCTCTCTCGCTTTTGTTTATCTGTCCTTAGCTCTCCGTTATCTCTGTTCTAGGGTTTAGATCCGAAATCTGGTTTTAACAAAGTGGTATCAGAGCTTGATTGTCCCTTTTCTTCCTTTCTCCCGTCTTTGTAGACGTGGGAAATAGATCCGGGGGCGTGGACATTGGGCAGGCCGCATATAGTGTCCACTGGCCGGGCACTGTTCCTCTCCCGTCCGACGTACCACACCGTTTTCAAAACATATCTGTTTTTCAAAAATGTTTTCTATGTGTTTATGTGTTAGTTTCATTATCTGTTAGCTTATTTGCTGTCTTAAGCCTTCAGTTGAACAAACTAACCCTGTTTTTCTTTTCTGTCTCAGGTACCATGGCAGATTCCTATATCAAAATCAAGCCATTTGATGGCAAGATAGATTTTGCCATGTGGCAGGTCAAGATGAAAGCTATTTTGATCAAAGAAAAATGCTGGAGAGCTGTCTCACCAGCTGCTCCACCCTCCACACCACAGGGAGACCCTTCAGTACAACAAACACCACCCACCACACCTGTAGTACCACCAGTTCCTCCAGAAGTTTCAGAACAAGCTCATGTCGAGATCATGCTCAGGCTCACATACGATGTGGCCAGACAGGTAGTCAAGGTAGATGACCCCAGGGCCCTTTGGTTAGCTCTGGAGGACTTATTTCTTGTTAAATCCCTGCCTAGTCGCATCTCTCTACTCTGTAGGCTCTTCACTTTTAAAATGGACACATCTATTACATTAAATGATAATCTGGATAAGTTTTTAAAAATGACACAAGAGCTAGAGAGATGTGATGATAGCATTAAGGATTCTCATCAAGCCATTTTGTTGTTAAATTCATTGCCCTCACAGTTTGACCATTTTAAGGATGTCATTCAGTTCTCAAGAGAGCCTCTCACTAAGGAAAGTATAGTGGAGACTATCTCTGAAAAGAATGAGATGCTCAAAGTGTTCAAATCCAAGCATGGTGTCAAATCTGACACCTCTGAGAAATCTGAGGTTTTGTTTGCTAAAACAAACAAACCTAAGGGCAATAAATCTAAAAACAAAAAGAAAAAGGAAGATGAAAATTCAAATGCTCCTAATCCTGAATCCAGCTCCAAGGTACCCAAGGATTCCAAGTGCAATTATTGTGGACACCTTGGGCACTGGATAAAGGAATGTAGGAAGAAGAAGAGGGCTGAGATGTTGGTAACTATCCTAATGAACTTTTCATGTGTATTTCAGATGATAGTGATCCATCTTCCTGGATTCTTGACTCTGGATGCACCATACATGCCACCCCAACCAAAGCTTGCTTTGATAACCTTGATCAGAGTAGGAGAGGGGTGGTCAAACTTGGTGACCACCACTCTCTTGCCATCAAGGGGGTGGGGGATGTATCACTGAAAATGTTTAATGGGAATGTTATCACCCTTAAAGATGTTAAGTGGGTGCCTGAATTAAGGAGGAGTCTTATGTCTGAGTCTGTCTTTGATTGCATGAATTATGACATCACAACTAGTAATGGCTTTAAAAGAGTTCTCTAGGATGGAAAATGCATTGTTAAGATCATTAGAAAGAAGGGCTTATATCATGTTATTAATCCTGAAAATGAATGCAATCTTCGTGCTAACTCTGCACACATGACTTCTCATTTGACTAAGCTGTGGCATCTTAGGCTAGGTCATATTGGAAACAAAGGTCTTTATTATCTGCATAAGCATGGTTTGTTATCTGAAAAACCTACTGATTTGTCTTTCTGTGAGAATTGTGTCTTTGGGAAGGCTACTAAACAGGTATTCCCCAAGTCCTTGTACACTGCCAACAAGCCTCTTGAGTATGTTCATTCAGACTTATGGGGGCCTGCACAGGTGGACACAATTGGAGGGAAGAGATACTTCATTTCATTTATTGATCACTTCTCCAGGAAAGTTTGGCTAACTCTGCTAAAAACAAAAGATGAAGTTTTTCAGGGTTTCAAAACCTGGAAAACTAAAGTGGAGCTTCAAACTGGCACTACTAGAAAACTTCAATTAGACATTTGTTATCAACAGATGTCTTTTAAAAAAATTCCGATCTCTTTGTGCGTGTAGTAAAAGATCCAAACTTTCCACATCGGTTTTAAACAGATGTCTTTTCTTAATTAGAACCCCTAAATTTTAGTTATGACATATTCCCTTGTTGATGAATATCCATGATTTGTAATTTAAAAACATGTGAAGATGTCCTCCTAAAGCAAAACAGTGACATTTACATCTTTATTTATAAAATAAGTAATGTCTTAAGACATAATAGACAACAATTTTTGTTTTAGTGATCACGTTTATAATCATGTCCGATATGTAATTTATGATTTTATATTGTTTTAATTTAACCAACCACATGAAATATTGGCATAACCGATGTATTTTCATATTATCGACATCGCATTCAGAGTATTCATTCTCTGTGTATTAATTTCATGTTCATTATATATGATATTATATTGTTCTAAAATAATACACTATTGTGGTTGTGTACACAGAAGATGTCGTTTCCCACATTTACATCATTTTTTTCAAAATAAAATGATGTTGTTCCTGCAATGACACATCGATTTATTTAGCAAATAACGATGTTACTTTGACAATTATATATTAGTTCATATATCATTTTAATGTTCAAACTAATGTTGCACATTGATACATGAATAAACTGATGTGTATAACTATACAGGGATCTGTTTCCAATGACTGATATGATGTTAAAGGTATGAACGCACTACTATTTTCATATATAATCCGATGTCTTTTATTTGGATACACAACACGCTTTTGTCAATGGAACATCGAATTTTGTTTGTCCTTCGAAATGATAGCGCATGTACATAAATACTAGTAGCATATTATAATAGTTACAAAATACGACGCCGCTAGGCGCTATTCATAGCTACAAAATTGGCTCACTTCCATCCTTGATGTTGTTCGGCTCAGCAGGACCTTGTGAGTGCTCATTCGATCCATTTGATGGCTCCTTTCTAGTCTTCCTTTTTTCTAGTGGTCGGAGACCTTACCGCCTAGCCCTTCTTAGAACACATTGTCCAAAAAAATCTGCAATGGGAAAATGTAATAACTTTAAACAGATTTTAAGAATCACACCAAGACGGAGCATGTCACTGGGTAGGGCAGCACAATACAACACAACTGAAGAGAGTATTCACTCCAGACCATTTAAGAATCACAACATGAAAATGAAATGAATTACCTCCTCATCTCTAAGAAATCGAAGATAATAAATATGTATGAAACCAATTCGTATTTTTTTTTATCACTCCATTCCTATCCTTTAAAAATGATCTTAGAAGCGTAATTTCAGATATTCATACCATCTCAAAATAATATTTTATATAGTTTTTCTTCCTAATCCTTAAAAATCAAATTAAGGAAAAAACAATATTTTCATTCAGACTTCAATTCCTTCCACTTAAAATTCCCACCACTTAAAAATCCAGCATGTATAGTGTGCCTAAAAAAACTACATCTTATACTTCCAGAATTCTTAACAAGATATATTGATTCATCTAAAAAATTAGCATATATAGTGATTCACATAAAAATTCAGCATATATATGGGGTCTAAAAATAATCTTTTCAGCCAGAAATCAGCATATATAAATTCGCTTCTCTAGAATTCATGAAAGGATATGCAGGAGTCATAATAGGCAATAAATGAAACATAATGAAGTGTTTGACTATATAAATTGTTCATTCTTGTGATGAGGTTTAGTAAATGTATAAGCACAACAAGATCTATTTATCATGCATATATCTTGCTACCTAGAGGCTAGAGGAGATGAATGAATGAGGTATGGAATTAAGGTAAAAAATAACATAAGAAATTCTATCATGACTACATCCATCCATCTAACATATCCATTTGAATATTGTTTCAAATAAATACAAGAACAATATTTTGGGAGGGAAAAAACTTATTTGGAACAAAATATGAATTAATTTTCCCATTCTTGCAATCTCTTAATACCACATACATTCTCCTCTTATCAGAAGTGAACTATAAGAACTGATCTATAAGTCGTATACCATCTAGGATAATATAAAATCCAACATTTAAAATTCTTAAAAGAAAAATATTATGTCAGACAACATAATATAAGAGTGCTTTCAACAGTAAAGAAATATGACTAGAATACACACCTAAAAAACTGCAAGAAATAGCATTTATGTAGCTCCAAGCCTCAACAGAATCAAGTCCAAGGACAATAATGCTGAAATCATTATAGAAGTCTAGGTTCTGTCCTCAATGCAGCCAAAATGTGGAATAATATTTGCACCCTAGACTCTCTCTATGACGTATTTTGCTGCCACCTAGGCCATTGACTTCCCCTCATCTCAAGCCTAAGATATACACATTATTAATGAATATTTTTCAACTAGCAAGGACAAGAAAAGTCAATTAAAACTCGTAACTGTGGCAAAGGGGGGGGGGGGGGGGATTCAGATATGCTGCAAGGCCAATAACTCATACATATTTAAGAGGTGTTCCTTTTCAAACTTAAGTTCCAATCTCATCCAAGAAGCATTTCCATTCCGAAAACATAGATCATAGTATCACCTTATTGAAGCATTTTCATTCAGAAAACATAGATCATACTATCACCTAGAAATTTTCTGTAAGGCCACTTGCACACTTTTATAACTACAATGTAAATTTTACAGGTTTTGTCCTTTATTTAAGACTATGCTTCCTTATCGAAGGCTAAAATTAAACCATATGACTACAGATAAGAAATGCATGCCTTTGCATGTAAAAACATTCTAACACTGCAACCTCGAAGAAAATTTATCCTCAAGCACTTCTATAATAATAAAAAAAAAGCCATCAAACCCAAACCACTTTTCTGAGCACTGAGCTCAATTGAACTCTATATAAGCACTTGAAATTGACATATTAACAATAGGTGCAATTGAAGAATCCAAATCAATTTCAATCACAAACCTAACTGAAATATATACAATTAGGTAAGGACGTTTATTTAGCCAACAAGATACAGATTAAAGAATCAACAGATCTTGTATTGATATTCCTGTTATAATCTGTAATGCTCATAGCATATTTAGAAAATCCATAGCATAAAGTTCCTCAACATAAACAGATAAACAAAACCATCCAAATAAAGATACCCAAGTTTATGTGTATCTATAAAGTAAATTAAACACAAATAGATGTTAAAATAGCATGAGGTAATAATATATCTCTGTTCATAAGCCATAAATAAGACTAGTTAGACAAGAACCTAATAGAGTAAGTACATCAAAAACCACTGTGTAGTAAATAAATGAAATTGTGGAACATTTTACCTTAAGCAATACGGGGATCTCTCAAATGACACGTCTATTTCATCTGTCTTTTTAGAAATTGTCTACGTTCGTCAAGAATTTTATAAATACTACCATTCAAATTAATAAGCCAAGCCAGAGGTCTTCTTACAGGAATCAATTCTAAGCTTGCAATCAAAAGTTTGCCAAAGTGTTTATAGAACTAAACGATCGCTCATAAGTTTGCCAAGTAGTGTGCAATAGCAAAACCTAGAGCTCTCTTTCTCCATGCAGATTATTTGCCAAGTGTTTCTAGAACTAACCTATTTTATTTGCATATTCGAAAAGGAAAACTCTTTGTAAAGTGACGATACATAGATGTAAATCAAAGAGCGGAAGCTATTAAAAATCAAGGTAAGATGATGATAGCATTAGATCAGTTATGTGATACAACATATAACCACAAAAACAACATGATCCATCTCTAAATTGAGATATTAAAAAAAGGCAACACATAATGAAACAAAAAAAAAGCAGTAATAAAGAAAATAAGACCTTATCAACATACATATATAGCACATTCATATATTGAATGCATATAGACTTCATTTTTTATGTAATATGTTGGTTCATACATCTTCATGATTAAAGTAGAAACGTTTATCAAAACACTACCCAAATATTAAATTAATGTGAGAAAATATGTTGCAAATTATAGAGATCCGTAATTGTACCTTTCGCTTCACGCTAGATGATGTGTAGTGTTTGCAAGAAGTGATCTATATAGATCACTTCCTTTGGCTGATCACAAAAGTTCCTGATCCATATATTTGATGGCATATGTACTAACCTGAAATATCATTAGAAGTTGGTGAAAAATGTGTCACCTCCCAAACAGCTGAGACATAAGTTCCTAAGGAAAATGAGGCTTGTTAAGAATAATGGAGTAACTCAAACAAATATATGAGACCCACCTCCATGTATGCCACAATTCATATCCTTTGGGCAAGGTTTCACCATAAAGAATCTCTACAATAACAAATCAGTTATATTATCACCATAAAGAATCTATACAATAGGAACAGAACTGAGAAAAACAATAGGAACAGAGAGAGAGACATACCTTACAACAACAAGAACCCTGACTTAGGCCATCGCCAACCAGCCTTCGCCAGAACACAACCCTTCTAGCTTTTCTTTTCTCCTGGATCTAGCCTTGTTGGATAAAAAAGGTTTCAATTTACTTGGAGCTTCACCAAGATCTGGTGCTCGATATCCATGGTGGAACCCCTAAATGCAGACACAAAAATGAAAGAAAAGAAAACCCTAAGAACCTTAGAAATATAGATTTGTAAAAACAATTGAGCAAAACAATAAAAAGAAGCATGGATTGGGTTTCACAATAGAGAGCGTCGGCCTGTTCGGCATCTGTACTATCCATCTTAATGGCCTTTTCCAAGTACTCCTCTTCTATAGTTTCCTTGAGGATGAAAAGCCGTTGGATAACAATGGGTGCAGCCATACGCTTCACTTACCTTATTTCGGTATCTTATTTGTTGAGGTTGTATGCGTCAAGCATGATTGTCACCCATTTGTGAAGCTCCTTTGGCGTGCTAGCTCCAACAGCAAAGATAAAGCCAAGTTTAGCTCAACTGATGGCATTCGTCAAATCTCGCTACATCAAGCAGGGGTTAATTCATTTGTGAAAATCAAAGGCTTAATCTTACGTGTAGAGGGCATTTGGGTCCTTGGCCTCGTGACCGTCTCCTGGGGAAAAAGTTGTAGCCATCGGCGAGAATCGTTCCTCAAGATCAGGGATGTTTAACAAATACTTAAGCAGCTTGATTTCTTTGGGTGCAATGCTCCTAAGGCTGATTTTTGTGGTCTTGTATGGTTGATACGTTATATCTTTGACCTGCAATAGGAAAGTATTCTTAAAAACGTATAAAATGATCCTACAATCTAGAGCAGGAATAAATGGAAATTTAATTTATAAATTATAACACTTGAGCTTCAGTAGAAAATGTTTATGCCTTTTAAGCAGCTGAAATACATGGTGAAATAAAATTCAGCCTAAACACGTCATGTAGCTTCCACAAGACATCCAAAAAGATATATTATGGTCAATGAAAAATATGCATCTTAATGGAGCTCAGACATGAATATCATTCGAGGAAAATTGGGTAATCAAGATACCTCATTTTTCATCGTTTTAGACTCTTTAGCTGATGCCCAGATGCTGTTAATTAACAAAATACAAGAAGAGTCAAGTTCCTTTGCCTTAGCAAGGCTTTTTATCTTATCACAGGCAACATCAAGAGAAGGTGAGTTGAGGATGTCATTGAATTTAGCCCGGGCAGTATCGAATGTGTCAATAATCCCTAATGTGTTGTCATAAGCAGATACTACAGATAAACATCTAGTACCAAGTCTGGCCATTGCTTTGCAAAAACAAACAAGGACCAGTGTGAGAGAGAACCAAATCCATAGTATAGCCGTATAGGTCATTTAATATTTTTATTGCCATAAATATTTTTTTTCTAACAAGTTCAAAAAGCCTCTAATAATCATGACTAAATGTTATGGATATCCATGTTCTAGGGATGAATAAAGGTCGTTGAATATGAACTTTCCAGCCATGACTAAATGTTATGGAACCAAATTCATGGAAAAAATGTTCCAGCCATTCTATGACTCTATTAACATGGCATCACATGCACGTAAATATGAACTTAATGTACCTAAATTTCTATAACAGGGCAATACATGTAATAAAGCTTCAGAAGAGGTCAGATGAACTTACCTCATATTTGGAGCAATTCACTAGTCTTGATATTGCTGGCCACCTGCTTATATGACATAAGTCGCAATCAGTCAAGCACTTCCTTCCTTTACCCTAGTCTTTAACAAATAGGAAGCAAATGAGAATTACAATATATCCAAGAGTTTGAGTTAATATTGTGGAATCTCCAATGAAATTTCCATTTGCTAGATACACCTTGGACCAATTACAAAGAAAAGAAAGAAGAATCCTCTACATCTTATTGGACAAAAAAACAAAGAAAAATATGGCAGTTTATATTACCATTGCATAATTATTGGACAAAAATGGTAGTTTAGTTTCCATTTGGGGTTTTAGTTTCCAATGAAATTCCTAGTTGCTAGTCCTAGGGTTTTAGGCAGTAGAAATGGTAGTTTAGTTTACCATTGCATAATTATTGGACAAAAAAATGAAGAAAAGAAAACATGAGAGAGAAATCAAAGAACATTAGAGACGAGCACCTTGTGGGTTAGAGAGCAGACACGTACCTTCTTCCGAGAGCCTTTCTCTTAGACAAAACATATAGGGTTGGGTTAGGGATTCATGAAAATAAACAATAAACCAAAGAATGAAGATGGAAAACAAATGAAACCAAACAAATAGGTTTAAATGTCGGATACCTCGTCGGCGATGAGTTGGGGGTTTGGTGCGTGACTCGTATCTGGAGAGAGGTAGACCGAGGGTTAGAGGCCTAGACCTGATTGAATGTGGAAATAAACCAGAAATCAATGGATAATGAAGATGGAAAACAAATGAACCGCGAGCTATAGGTCGGTATGTCGAATACCTTGTCGGCGATTTAGGGTTTCAACCCCCATCCATTTTAGCGATTCTTCTGACAGATTATGGCTGGAGGAGGAAAGCTGACTGAGCGATGGTCGTCGCCGGAGCGAGCTACCGGCCGACGCTTGGATCTGGAGAGAGGCCGGAGAAGAGGAATTGGGGGTTCGGTTTGTCGCTCAGGTCTGAAGAGAGAGAAGATAGTTGGGGGCTTCGCCCTAATTGAATGGGAGGGGAGAGAGAAGAAGATAGATATTTTATGTTAAACTAGGAGGGCAGACCCGTGCTCCGCCCGGGGACGTGTTTTGTAACAAATATTAAAGTGGAAACAAAATTGGTAAATAGTGTAAGAAATAACACATGAGGTTGATAGTAATGAAACCAAATATCAAAGTGGAAAAAATCGTTGATGATCAAGAATCCACTAATCAAATATGAAATACTCTCTTAGAGTACGTAGAGTTTGGCATAATCAACAATTAACAATATGTGTCTAATGCTCGCACTTGTTGGTTCAATTGGTAAGGACGACCCACTTCCTATAAACAGGTGGTGTGGGTAATCTATAAGTCTTGACTCAAATAGTATAAATGGAGAATGTCGAACCTACCTAATGAGTTGGACCTTAACTTCTTATAACAATCTATTTGATTTTTCTTTCGCCTAAGATATTTCACATTGATTTCTCCCTTGAAATATATGTTTCATTAAATCAACCTTCACATATTATACCCTGATACCCTTTAGTTCTAATATATATGACCAAAGTAGGTAGAATACACACACATATGTTGATAACATGCCTAGATGTTTAACATAATCAATTTTCATAACAATAATAATTTATTGCATAATTTTAATATTTTTAGTTTTATAACTAATTAAATTTTAATATATAGAAATCAATACCCGTTATAATTTCAATTAAATTTCAAAAAATATATTAAAGATACTTATAAAAATATTAAATTATAAAATGATAGAGACACGCTTAATTCTTACTTATAAGTAAAACTATAAACAATGATTAGCTAGAATAAGATAAAATAGTTTAACAATGCTTATAATTAGATATTTTTTCCTTCAAAATAACCAAAATGTTTAACATAATCAATTTTCATAACAATAATAATTTATTGCATAATTTTAATATTTTTAGTTTTATAACTAATTAAATTTTAATATATAGAAATCAATACCAGTTATAATTGCAATTAACTTTCAAAAAATATATTAAAGATACTTATAAAAATATTATATTATAAAATGATAGAGACACGCCTAATTCTTACTTATAAGTAAAACTATAAACAATGATTAGCTAGAATAAGATCAAATAGTTTAACAATGCTTATAATTAGATATTTTTTCCTTCAAAATAACCAAATTTAATGCTAGTCTCGTTCATAGTTAGGCCTTGAGCCCCTTACACTCGTAAACAGGTAGCCTTATGTCTCCATTCATCATCGACTCATAACCTGAAAACGTAATGTTCAATTATGTATTATAATTTTATCAATAGAACATACATGTCTTATAATCGCATAAAGATACAATCTTTATACATACTAAAATATTCAACAACAGCAAAATTAAATATCAATACTTAAATCTTTCTATGTACTACATGTACCATCAATAATTATCATATTACATCAAAAAAAATTGTAATAATTATCATATTACCACAAACAAAATAAAAGCAGTTTGAAGAAAATAATACTACTAACTACATATACCCAACTTTATATATAATGGATGGATAACTCAAATCGTGAAACAAAAAGAGAGAATAGAAATTCTTACCCTAATGTATCACCAGCCGGATCTCTCTCGACAACTTTTAAATTATTGGTTTCCATGGATTGCAGCTATAAGGAAATAAAACTTGAAGCTTCACACAAATTCATCGGTATGAATAAAGAAGAATCTGCGAGAAAGAAAACAATCTATTCCTAAAAACATCGATAAAAAATTTACGGTGAATGGGAGAAATCGATAAATATCAAAGTAGTTGATGAACGACCGTGATCGGAATCGAATTCAACAGATGTTTCGAGGACGCTTCCATAATTCGATTCCCTTCTCCGTCCTTAATCCTTATATATAGTAGGATTTTTTTATTATTAATTATATATTTTATTGAGATTAATTGCCTTTAAACTTGGTGATATATATTTTTATCATTTGATTTACTATCCCATTAATCACCTAAACCGTTCACATTCGAGTCTTCAGCAAACAATTACAAAAGAGAAACCATTATGGCCTTTGGCCTTCCTAATTAGTGAGATTAAAATAACAATAACAATATATGATAAGACACAGTTATGACTTTGGCCTTGATTCTTATATGTAGTAGGATATTTTTTTATATGTATATGATATATTTAATTGTGATTATGTTCTCAAAAAAAAATTGTGATTAATTACATTTAAACTTGGTGATATATTTTATCATTTGATTTACTACCCCATTAATAACATAAATTGTTTACATTAGATTCTTATGCAACGGTTATAAAAAAAAGAAATGGTTATGACCTTTGACCTTCCTAATTAGTGAGGTTAAAATAACAATAACAATAACAATAAATAATAAGAAACGGCTATGACTTTGGCCTTACTAATTAATTCCCATCAAATTTATCTTTTAAGAAGAAAATGTGCAATTTTAAACAAATAACATGCTTGATTATTTAAAAAATTGTGTGATTTTAAAACAAATGATCATACCCTAAATATAAAAATTAGTTTAAATGTATGAGCTGTGGCGCAATACATTATTAACTTAGAAAATTTGACTAAGAATTACATGGCTCATACCCTAAGAGCTTCTAAGAAAAGCTTTCATTAATGTGCAATTTGTAACTTATATAAAAATTAGTTTGAAAATATCACAAAGAAAAAACGAAATTAAGGGAATATAAACAAATTTTTTTTGTTAAAAGTCAATTATCAAATAAATGAGCACTAAATATATCTTCGGTACAACTTTTAAGGTTTTATATAGATATTGATTTTCTAATGAGTAATCTTAATTATTTTATCTATTTTCTAATTAAATAATAATAATATATTACTTATATAATAAAATTTTAGAAAATGTAAAAGGAAAAGTAAAATATGTTATATAGATAACTTATAATGTTCTCCACATTTTTCCTTATACAACTTTATTTTATTTGTATTTACAAAAATATGCATAACAAATTAAGAGGAAATAAAAAGAAATTGCAAGATATGATCCATGTGTAACTAATAGGATTCGAACTCAAGACCTTAATCCCTATCAACCAATTCTATTAACCATTGAGTCATGAAGATGTTTGTGATCTTTTGTGGAATTGAAAGAAAAAATATAAAATATGAATAATTAAATAAATGGGCATTTAATTGGCCCTGAACACAACTTTTTATGTTATATAGATAGATATAGATAGATATAGATATAGATTTTAGGAAAGGTGAAAAAAAAGGTTCAGATTTTAAGTGTTAAAATGTTATTAGAAAAAGGAACAAAAAAGTCTATTTTTTTCCAAGTGTTAATATTACCTTCAAATTTTGAAAGCCCGGGCTCCAATTTTTTTCTAAGTGTTTGGATCCCGCCTTTTTCCCTCATATCGCGCGTTTTGGTTTTTTTCCGAACTAACAGTTTAACATCTGTCCACACATAATTGACCATTGTGTAAAACATTTTAGACATCACAAAAAAAATTAACGATGTAATAGATTGATTTCACATCTTTTGATTTATTGACAGACTTAAATGATATGATGTCTAATTGCAATATTCTAGTAGTGTGGTAACAAACTTCTATGCTTCGAAACTGATAATGGACTTGAGTTTTGCAATACTGCCTTTGATGAGTTTTGCAGGGAGAATGGCATCAGAAGGCAACTCACAGTGCCTGACACCCCTCAGCAGAATGGTACTGTTGAGAGGATGAACAGGACACTGTTATAGAAGGCCAGATGTCTTCTCTTCACAGCAGGCATGAAGCACACTGTGTTGTGAGCCTAATTTGCCATGTTTTACACTAACTTTTATATCGATTTCTGCATACATTGCATGCATTTGGGTTAGAATAATACAGAATCGGTGTAGTTTACACTTATTTGCAATATATGGAGGTCTACACAAGTTTTGGTTATATTTCGCAGAAATCGGACGCACTTTGGAGCTTAAAGGAAACTCATGGAGAAGCTAAAAATAGTGCAGCTAGAGAAAATGCCATTTTTCATCATTCTATGTTCTGAATCAAGCTTTGATGTCTTCATGAGAGTTGTAGCCCTCGGAAAGAGCTTTCCAACGCATGGTCATAAGCGTCAATCCGACAAACTAGGACTCGGGAAAGTGCGTTTCAAGAACAGAGCAGAAAGCTGAAGCCAAGTGTACTCGATATCGAGTACATCTTACTCGATATCGACCAACCTGGTCGAGCACACCTGGTTGAGCAGAGCTGATCGAGGACACCGAGTCAGAGACAACCCGACTCCCGGAACCCTACTCGAGATCGACTAGCTCTAGTCGAGATCGACCACACTTCGGAGCCATGTCCGGAGTCGACGAGCTGTGCCAAGCCGAGAAGCCGAGGACGAAGACGCAGACCACCTCTACTCGATCTCGAGGAGGCTTGGTCGAGATCGACAACGCCCAGGAGCCCAAATCCGAGCCTGTCGAGCAAATCTACCCGACCAAGCCAGCCAGACGCCGAAGCCTACTCGATACAGAGTAGGGCTACTTGAGATCGACTAGACCTCCGAGCCATGTCCGAGCCTTGTCGAGCACCAGTCACTCGAGACAGACGAGGCCTACTCGAGACAGAGGAGGGCTACTCGATATCGACAAGACCTTGGTCGAGATCGAGTAGACTTCCAGAAGACGCGTTACTCGGTTTTGACGAATCCTACTCGGTATAGGGTTGCTTGGGCTGGAAGATTGCCGATTCTATCCAAAATCATCAAGATACATCATGAAGGAGAAGATTTATCCATTGGAGACATTTTAGATATAATTCCCTATTTTAGATTTAATTCCTTTATTGCTTTTATTTATCATTAAGCTTTTAGATATAATTTTAGATATAGATAGATGTTTCTATCCTTGAATAGCAAGGATTAGAAGCCTATAAATAAAGCCTATGGGGCTCAGTTTTATTCATTCAATTTCAGAGAAAGACAAGTAGTTCCACTGAGACAGTTTAGGAGTTCGAAGGTTTTAGGGTTTTGGCATTCGACGAGAGTTGGATTGCCGGGATTGTAAAGTCTTGGAATTTAGTTTAATACAAGTTGTTTCTTTTCATCAATCAAGAATGTCTGAGGTTGCGATGAAGCGCGAGTAGTCCACCCACTTCTAGGGTTGGGGCGAGCCCGACGATAGTCATGCATAATTGAGGTAAAGATCCTACCTTTATCATGTTTTGAGCATTTTCCTACTTGTTGATGTGTTTATTGCCCATCTAATGGAGATCCATGCTAACAACTTGGATTATAAACATAAAATCGGTAGAGACACTTAGGGTTTCTTGAAAGAGTTGTCTAATTGTTGGAAAAGGCGAAAGCTTGTCCTTTGATGCAATTCACATGATTATCTGTTTTATCTCTGCCTTATGCATGTTTGGTTATCGTTGTTGCAAACCCTAATCTTGGAAGTCCTTTACATTAAGTTTAGTTCGAAACCCCAAAAGCATTTGTTCTTTATTTTCTTTCGATTTATTTTCTGTCCTCCTACTCGATATCGACTGGCACTACTCGATATCGAGTGAACTGATCCTCGACCAAGTCGTTGTAGCTTCTGTGTGCAGGTACTCGACAAGCCAACTCGACGTCGACCAGGCCTTACTCGATATCGAGTAGACCTTTGTCGAGATCGACCACCATCTTCTGTGCTTGCTGCTGCGCTGTGTTCGACTGTTCGATCTTCTGTCGACTACCCTAGTCGAGATCGAGGACCCTGTGGTCGACTTCCGTGAGATTTCTCTGCCACCTAGGATCCGCTGACACGCTTCCTCGTGGATCGATCCTGACTTCCCACCGCTGCATCAGGAGGAGGTCTTGTAATTATTTGCAAGGGACGGAATCTGGTTTGCCTTAGTTTATTTACATTCTATTTTGCATACTCGATTTCCTCTTATCAACAAATTGGCGCCGTTGCCGGGGAAGCTATCATTCGCGCCTTAGGTAGTTAAATCTCACGTTTCTCTTCAGTTAATTTGCAGGTGTATGCGCCGTTCTGGTCAACCACCTGAGTTTGATACCTTAGATGATCCGGAACGTGTCCTACACATCCATTCTAAACTGAAAAGAGCCATGGCGGCCGCTGAAACACAGGAGCAGCTGATACAGAGGCTTACAAAGGAACTGGCCGCAAAAGATGTTGTTATCGCCGCTGAGAAAGCAGCAAGGGAACAGGCAGAAGATAAGCTTGTGTTGCTTAGATGGGAACATTACGCTAAATCGCCCAAATCAACAATGACAAGTTGGTTTGACAATGTCCCCTTCAATGAGCCAGTCAACATCGACTACCTGGACTCGACATATACACATTCTGGAGGAACTGATCCAGAAACACTAGCCGAAATCGTTTGTACCACAGAAACCCAGGTATGTCCTTCCTCTATTTCACTATCTATCTTTGAAGAATCTTTGGAAGGATCCCAAGAAGAAGAAGAGCCACCAACGCAAAATCCGGACGTCGTTGCCCATGGTGCTTCAAGGTCTCTTTTATCCTACAAGGTGAAGGCTATCCCCGATGATTTTGAGCAACCGATGTTCATATTCAAGTATGGGGTCCTAGCAAAGTGGCATGAAGCTCCGCACGATGAGGTGGAAATATCTCTTCCCACTCCACCGCTTTGCTGTGGTGGAGACGCGCAAACAAATCAACCAATGAAGCGGAAGAGGTATGATGATGAGGTATGCAAATTTCCTTTATATATTCCTTTATGCGTGCCAGCTGGAGCCCAGGAAGATGGATGGGTGGAGCCATGGAGCGTCCACTCGGGGAGGTTCAAACTTCTTCACATGATGCCCCCGGATGACATCCCACGCTTCCCACCACCGGAGGAACCACCAGATCCACCTATACCTCCGGACAAAGATGAGCCATGCTAAAGCTAAATGGAGAAAGTCGGCCTAACGACTATAAAATCTAGAGCTTGTAAATAGACATTTATTTTTGGGACTTTTGGACATTATTGCTTTTGTTTGTTTTTGGTTTTGAACTTTTAGTTTTTCTATTGTGGGTATTTCTCTTCTACATTTTTTCAGGTCCATGAGGATAAAAGTAGACTAAATCAGACTCGGCCCAGAGCATAGCACTCGATTCCCGACGATCTGCACATCTGTCTAGTGAGTTTCTTTCTTTACCCTTGTTTTTATACAGTGAGGACACTGTCATGTTTAAGTATGGGGTGGGGGAAGGGCTTACTTTGTGCATATTTGATCATATTTGACATTATTTGTGCATTATTTCTTTGAATTGCTACATGGCTATTTTGGAATGCATTATTGATTTATGTGCTTATATGCATGTTTTCCAAAATTTGAGAAAAAGGACCCCCCCATTGAAAATTTTGAAATAATGTCATGGAAGCTTATATTGAACTCGACGATGCAAAATTGGATTCAGTAGAGATATAACATAAAATTGCCTAGTAAAGGGAAGTCACAATGAAGTGCATATTTTGATGAAAACCATGAAAGGAGGTAAATTTGATGTTGCTTTTGACATGTTGCATGATAAGATGATGGGGGACTTTATATTTCCATATAATGCTCATTGCTATATCCTAGCCTTACCTATGCTTATGCATCACAAAAGCCATAATATGCCTTATTTCATATATTGCTCCACATGATCTAAATATTGCCCATTCTTTACCTTATTTCCTATCCGGGGATTATGTTGAAAATGATGTTACATTATGGAGATGTTATATGGTTGTTGTGTTGTTAAATATCTTATATGGAGTTTGGAAGGAAAATGTTTGAAAATTTATGGAAAATTTAATGAGTGAGAAAAAATCCAATCACCTCTGGAGATAAAGGTAGATTGACCCTGCTCTCTAAGATAATAGTTTGGAGAGATGGGACACATTGTGAGGAGTCCAAAGCACTAAGTATCCGGGGCCATTCATGACACCCATGTTTGCGACTCGCGAGAAGGCAGTGCTGAGGTTAGAGAGGTAAAAGCATTATTATTGTTAAAAGCATTATGAAAGGTGATAAATCTTATGAAAAGGAATGTGGAAACTCAAGTTTGGAAATACTCCATTTCCCCGGATCATTAGCACCACATTGCCAGAAATTGCCCACCTTTTAGACTTTTACCAATCTACTCCTTATTTGAGCTTAAATTAAAGTCTTCTTGATTATTAATGCTTTGTCACTTATTAATGTTTTTGCATAACCCTCCTTTTGTGAGTAGATGTTGCTTTTGTATAATTGCACATGCATGGATTTGTGACACTAGTACCTTCTTGAGGATGGTAATTGATTGCAGGGTTATATGACAATGAATCTAAGATGTTGAGAGTTTTGAATTCTTCCCCTGAATGACGATTAAAAGTATTGCTTGAGGACAAGCAAGCTTAAGTATGGGGTGTTTGTTGTGAGCCTAATTTGCCATGTTTTACACTAACTTTTATATCGATTTTTGCATACATTGCATGCATTTGGGTTAGAATAATACAGAATCGGTGTAGTTTACACTTATTTGCAATATATGGAGGTCTACACAAGTTTTGGTTATATTTCGCAGAAATCGGACGCACTTTGGAGCTTAAAGGAAACTCATGGAGAAGCTAAGAATGGTGCAGCTGGAGAAAATGTCATTTTTCATCATTCTACGTTCTGAATCAAGCTTTGATGTCTTCATAAGAGTTGTAGCCCTCGGAAAGAGCTTTCCAACGCATGGTCATATGCGTCAATCCGACAAACGAGGACTCGGGAAAGTGCGTTTCAAGAACAGAGCAGAAAGCTGAAGCCAAGTGTACTCGATATCGAGTACATCTTACTCGATATCGACCAACCTGATCGAGCACACCTGGTGGAGCAGAGCTGATCGAGGACACCGAGTCAGAGACAACCCGACTCCCGGAACCCTACTCGAGATCGACTAGCTCTAGTCGAGATCGACCACACTTCGGAGCCATGTCCGGAGTCGACGAGCTGTGCCAATCCGAGAAGCCGAGGACGAAGACGCAGACCACCTCTACTCGATCTCGAGGAGGCTTGGTCGAGATCGACGACGCCCAGGAGCCCAGATCTGAGCCTGTCGAGCAAATCTACCCGACCAAGCCAGCCAGACGCCGAAGCCTCCTCGATACAGAGTAGGGCTACTCGAGATCGACTAGACCTCCGAGCCATGTCCGAGCCTTGTCGAGCACCAGTCACTCAAGACAGACGAGGCCTACTCGAGACAGAGGAGGGCTACTCGATATCGACAAGACCTTGGTCGAGATCGAGTAGACTTCCAGAAGACGCGTTACTCGGTTTTGACGAATCCTACTCGGTATAGGGTTGCTTGGGCTGGAAGATTGCCGATTCTATCCAAAATCATCAAGATACATCATGAAGGAGAAGATTTATCCATTGAAGACATTTTAGATATAATTCCCTATTTTAGATTTAATTCCTTTATTGCTTTTATTTATCATTAAGCTTTTAGATATAATTTTAGATATAGATAGATGTTTCTATCCTTGAATAGCAAGGATTAGAAGCCTATAAATAAAGCCCATGGGGCTCAGTTTTATTCATTCAATTTCAGAGAAAGAGAAGTAGTTCCACAGAGACAGTTTAGGAGTTCGAAGGTTTTAGGGTTTTGGCATTCGACGAGAGTTGGATTGCCGGGATTGTAAAGTCTTGGAATTTAGTTTAATGCAAGTTGTTTCTTTTCATCAATCAAGAATGTCTGAGGTTGCGATGAAGCGCGAGTAGTCCACCCACTTCTAGGGTTGGGGCGAGCCCGACGATAGCCATGCATAATTGAGGTAAAGATCCTACCTTTATCATGTTTTGAGCATTTTCCTACTTGTTGATGTGTTTATTGCCCATCTAATGGAGATCCATGCTAACAACTTGGATTATAAACATAAAATCGGTAGAGACACTTAGGGTTTCTTGAAAGAGTTGTCTAATTGTTGGAAAAGGCGAAAGCTTGTCCTTTGATGCAATTCACATGATTATCTGTTTTATCTCTGTCTTATGCATGTTTGGTTATCGTTGTTGCAAACCCCAATCTTGGAAGTCCTTTACATTAAGTTTAGTTCGAAACCCCAAAAGCATTTGTTCTTTATTTTGTTTCGATTTATTTTCTGTCCTCCTACTCGATATCGACTGGCACTACTCGATATCGAGTGAACTGATCCTCGACCAAGTCGTTGTAGCTTCTGTGTGCAGGTACTCGACAAGCCAACTCGACGTCGACCAGGCCTTACTCGATATCGAGTAGACCTTTTTCGAGATCGACCACCATCTTCTGTGCTTGCTGCTGCGCTGTGTTCGACTGTTCGATCTTCTGTCGACTACCCTAGTCGAGATCGAGGACCCTGTGGTCGACTTCCGTGAGATTTCTCCGCCACCTAGGATCCGCTGACACGCTTCCTCGTGGATTGATCCTGACTTCCCACTGCTGCATCAGGAGGAGGTCTTGTAATTATTTGCAAGGGACGGAATCTGTTTTGCCTTAGTTTATTTACATTCTATTTTGCATACTCGATTTCCTCCTATCAACACACTCTTTGGGGAGAAGTTGTTGTCACTGCAGCATATCTAATCAACAGATCCCCCTCCTTTGTAATTGGCTTCAAAACTCCACAAGAGTTGTGGATTGGTAAGAAACCCAGCTTGACATACCTGAAACCTTTTGGTTGCACAACTTATGCTCAAGTCTCTCAAGGCAAGCTGCATCCTAGGGCACTCAAAGGTGTCATGCTTGGGTATCCAGAAGGAGTCAAAGGCTATAAGATCCTCCTAATTCAACCTGGAGGATACAAAGTCATTGTCTCTCAAAATGTTACCTTTAATGAATCTGAATTTCATTTTAAAAGTGTTCTAACACCTAGAAATGAGAATATAGGTAACTCTGATCAGACTTCAAAGTTCTTTGCACCAGATGACCAGCTGCTGTCATCCACCACCTCTGCAGAAGAAGATGATGAGTTTGACATAGGCTATGTCCCATCTCATTACAAACCCCCTCTTGCAAACCAAGCAATCCCAGTTGATGCTCCAGTTTAGCAAACACGGCAATTAGGAGGAGAAAATCAAGAAGAGCCACAATCTAAAGGAAATGAAGAGAACACAACTCAGGGAGTACCACTAAACCCACAATCTACTTCTGAATCTCCCAGTTCTTCTTCTTCTGGGCCTTCTATGTCTGAGCATGTTGCTTCTTCTTCCTCCTCTGCTCAATCTGTGCCTCTTGATGATAATACTGTGCTGCATGACTATCAACTTGCTAGAGATAGGAGTCCTAGAACTAGAATTTCTAATAGAAGGTATACAGATGATATTAATATTGTTGAGTTTGCTTACATTGCTTCTGAGATTGTCAAAAATATTATTCCTGAGACTTTTGAATCTGCTATGAGATCCCCTGATTCTGTGAAATGGTTTAAAGCTATGCTTGAAGAACTCGAGTCTATGAAAGTTAACAACACTTGGATTTTAGTTCCTAAACATGAGCATGCTAAAACTATTACCTGTAAGTGGGTTTTTAAAGTCAAAGAAAGGATAAAATCTGATGAACCATCTAAGTATAAAGCTAGACTTGTAGCAAAAGGGTTTAATCAAAGAGAATGGTTATATTATAAGGACATATTTTCTCCAGTTGTTAAATACAAAACCCTTAGATTACTTCTTGCCATTGCTACTGTTCTTGATTGGGAACTTGAACAAATGGATGTTAAGACTGCCTTTCTTCATGGCGATCTGGATGAAGCTATTTTCATGAGACAACCTAAGGGATTCACTAATAAAAACAAACCAAATCATGTATGTCTGTTGAAAAAATCTATTTATGGTCTTAAACAGTCTCCAAGACAATGGAACATAAAATTTGACTCATGCATGAGATCTCTTGGTTTTATTAGAAGTGAATATAATTCCTGCTTATATATCAAAGGTGTTACTACTAAATTTCCATTATTTATCCTGCTCTATGTGGATGACATTCTCCTTGTCTGTGCATCTATGAGAATCATTTCTGACACAAAAAGAAATTTAATGAAACACTTTGATATGAAGGACCTTGGCCATGCCAAGAGAATTCTAGGGGTCATGATCCTTAGGGATAGACCCAACAGGAAACTTATGCTTTCCCAGGTTGATTATATTGAAAAGTTCTCAAAAGATTTAGCATGTTTGACTCTAAATCCTCACCTATACCCTTAGGAGGGCATCTTGAGCTAAGCAAGGCTCAATGCCCTAAAACTAAACATGAAAAGAAAGACATGTCTGATGTTCCCTATGATGTTGCTGTTGGTTCAATCATGTATGCCATCCTATGTACTAAGCCTGATCTAGCTTTTGCTATTAGTGTTCTTAGTAGATACATGTCCAATCCTGGAATGCCACACTGGAATGCTATGAAATATTTGCTTAAATATTTAAATGACACTAATCATCTTGGCCTTGTGTACTCAGACTATGCACCTGGTGGTGATCTTCAAGGTTATGTGGACTCTGACTATGCCAGCAACAAGGGTACAAGAAAGTCCACCACTGCATACTACTTCACCTGGGCAGGCAACTAGATATCCTGGAAATCTCAACAACAATCTGTGGTTGCCTTATCATCAACTGAAGTTGAATACATGGCAGTAACTGAAGCTGCAAAAGAAGCTATCTGGTTGAAAGGCATTCTTGGAGAGATTTTCAGAAAGAAATTTGTACCTGTTATAAACATGGATAGCCAAAGTGCTTTGTACATTTGTAAAGACCCCACGTATCATGAGAAAACCAAGCACGTAGATGTTAGGTTTCATTTCCTCAGACACAGGGTCGAAGACAAGGCACTGGACGTCAGGAAGATCAAGGGAGAGCTCAACCCAGCTGACTTTGGCACGAAGATAGTTCCTTCCAGCAAGTTCTACTATTGCAAGAACTTTCTTCATATACTTGATGTTCCCTAACCATGCAGGTACACGAGCCGAGGACGGACGGATCGAAGACTTAAACTCATTTCCACTACTTAAATGATCGAATACCACATATGGTGGCTAGATTAGGAGGGCAAATTGTTATGCCTAATGTAATATAGATGCATATGTACTAGGGGATTTGGATGTTTGGATGATTAGGCTAGCTAACTAGGACCAGTATCTAAGGTGGCTCAGGCTAGGTTCAAGTGGAAGAGACTCGCTCAAGCCTAAGGGCTCCATGGCGCCAAGCTAACTTGAAGTGGTTCTATGTCCAAATCTGAAGCTGGAGACGTCGGCCCATCTCTGTAGCTTAGGCCCAACTCTCTGCTCTCTCGGCCTATCTGTTTCTGAAGGCTTCCAACGGCTCTATTAAGCCCATTCCCTTGCTTGCTGAAATGATGCGTTTCCTTTAGTTAGGGCTCGGGTATATAGCCTTGCTTTTGGAAACCCTAAAGGGTTGAGAGCTTTATTCCATCGCTTCCGCTTCTGAAAGAAAGAGAGAGAGAGAGAGAGAGAGAGAGAGAGAGAGAGAGAGAAACCCTAGAGGCGATTCGGCGATCCGCAGCGATGCTTGCTGTTCCACACTCCGACGAGCTTGATTCTCAAGCTCCTGACGTGATCCAAGGATTCCGAGCTCATCTCAGGAAGAAGAAGCTGCTTGGTGCTCAACCTCGGCTCTTCACCAACTTATGTTCGTCTTCGTCTTCTCAAATGGAGTGAAAGGGAGTATCTGTTCCTATTCTTCGAGTTTCTCCTTGATTACCTGCTTGCCTGAGCCGCTGGATCTAGGGTTACTTTCTAGTTTGTCTATCATCTATATCCATGCCTTGTATTCGATTATACTTAGTGGATTGATGGGTTTAAGTCTCTCCCTCTTGAGGCTCCGCAGAGTAGGGTAACCGAACTGCGTCACCAATCCTTGTGTCCTCTCTCGCTTTCGTTTATCTGTACTTAGCTCTCCGTTATCTCTGTTCTAGGGTTTAGATCTGAAATATGGTTTTAGCAGTTATGTTTTGACAGGTCTACTCCTAGCTAATACTAAAAATTACCAAAAACAACCCTTTATTCCTATATTATCCTATTAGCAAACTACCGCCCATTTGCTTTTCTGTTAAATATCTCACAAAAAAAAATCCACCACTATGCTAGTTTTCTAGTCCATCCGTTCGGCAAAATATGTCGTTTTAGCTTCTTGCACAATCTTTAATACAATCAACAAATATTAATTTACCCTCATATATTACACTACTTTTTCACTTTATTGAAAACCGCAACTGACAACCCATTAATCATTATAAGGGTATTTTTGTAAAGTAAGGGTCAAATTACCTACAATGACATATTTTTTTGAATAAATTTCACACCCTAAAACGATATGTTTTGCCGAACGGAGGAGTAGTACTGGATAACAACAACCACCATGAAGCAACCAAACACTCGATTGACATTGTATACCGTCTCAAAAGTAGCTGACAGAATAAGTAGTTACAAGAATTGATTACTGTAAGATAATTGTCAACCTCAACCTCAACGGTCACTTCTCGGCTTCAAATCCTGTCATTTGTCCCCACTCTTATAACAAATCCAACAAATTCTCCATTTAATTAAGTTTTTAGAGAGTATTGAATTTTTTTTTTGGAGTGGGCAATATGGAATGGAACGGGATGGGGATAATTCCGCGTTCCATCCCACGTATTTTTTTATGGAAAGCATGTACCCCAAAAAATAGTAGGCAGCACCAGCCCATGCTCTCTAAACTCCTGCAATCTTTTTGAGATCTTAGGTAAAAGGATAAACCTAGATGATGATGGGTGATTTTTTTAAATTAATGTATTTTAAAAGGTGGCTTTCCACAAACTATTATATTTGAAGGGTGGTTTACCGCAAAATTGACTTTAAATGGTGATTTTCTACAAACTACCCTATTTAAATGGTGGTTTCCTACAATGTCGTTAAATGGTACAATGTTAAAGTCGGCTGGGCCCGGTGGGGTTAAGACAAGCTGGAGAGAGGTCGTGTGTGTGAGCCCGCCCACATATGAGAGAGTCGAACAACACATAAACCCGAACGAGGTTCCATCTCAAAACCAATTAACAATGAGAGGAGTAGCCCTTCAACCTTATATGTTATTCAAGCATTCTCTATATAACCGATGTGGGACAGTCACATTCCAACAGTAAACATAAAGGTTATTAGTGCAATGATAGAATGACTATTGACAAGATAGTGTTGCAAAAATTGCACACAAACAAGTCATATTGTTAAAGTTATTTACACTTCGGCCCAATCAATCCAGCTTGCTTATCTCAAAGATGATAATCATCCATTAATCAAGATAATCGTCTTCCACTAAAAATTTAAAGCCAAAGAATTCATCCCCTCTCTTCTTTGATCCTGAAACCTGAAACCCTAACAAAAACTCCTAATTCCTCCTCAATAAATGACGAATCCGAATCTCATCACCCCCCCCCTCCCCAAACCCTCTAAATCGATCCCAGCTACCCACTCTTGAAATCCATGGCAAAAATGTAACACATTGTTGGATCTAAACCCAAATCATTCGTGAATCAAAATTCTACGCCACATCTCTTGAATTACTCCGCGGTGAATTCATATCCAAATCCGGCGTTGACATACCAGAGTACCGCCTGATGTTTTTAATCAAACACGAACACTAATTGGACACCGAACGCTAATCATTATATATTACTCCTTGAATTGAACATTAATTAAATCCAATGGTCTACTATCGGATTGAAGTTTTCAATCAACTTCACCAAATATATCTTGCCAATAGACATTTTAACATCTTATCAATATCTTATCAATAGCCTCACTCATTTGTAAATTATATTGGGCCACTTGTAATAAATCTAGCTAGTAAAAACGGAATTGCATTCTGTTGCTAAAATTCCACAATACATGTACGAACAATTTTTTTTTTTTTACAGTAAGCAAAAGTTTGGATGTACTATCGACACCCATGATCATCTCGCAAGATGATGTTCTGGAACTCACAACAACCGGAACTCAAAATAAAATTACAATTCAACTGAGATTTAGCAAGAAAATCAGCTGCACCATTTGCCTCTCTGTAGCAGTGCTGAATTGTGAAACTCTCAAACTCTTTGCTTAACACATGGATCTCTTCGATAATTTGAGCGACGTCCCATGGTATATCATTTACTTGATTGATGGCATTGACGATGATTGCACAATCACTTTCAATAATCACTCTTCGGATCCCCATCTCCGCTGCAAGTCTTATACCTGTATAAACTGCAAAAGTTTCTGCTAGAATGACAGAACACATCCTAACGTTACATTTATGAATTCGAAGTATTAGACCGTCATTATTCCTCACAATACAACCAACCTGCAGTTGAGTATCAATTTTCACTGAAGCATCTACATTGATCTTAATAACATTTATAGGAGGGCAATTCCAAATCAATTTATCAGGAGGCCTAGCTCGTTTAGGTAACTTCGTTTTTACCCGCTCTTTATTCCAGCAAGAGATTTTATCTATAGTTTGAGTTAGAGCATAGATAATACCTATATCAGAAGATTTCCGAAAAATAATTCTATTTCTTAGCTCCCATATAGAATGCCATAAATGACATAAGTCTGTAAAATCTATATTAAGAGCCCTCGTATTTAAAAGATTTTCCGACACATTACTAGTTAAACTTGGAATATTATAACATTTTCCCAGCCTAATACCGAGATTTTGAATAAGAGACCTTGTGATCTGACAATTAAACAATAAATGATTTGTATCTTCTATATCAGAATTACAAAGAGAACAAGTACTAGGAACTCTATTTATATATCTATTTAGACGGGTCGTGGTAGGTAAGATATCTAAAATAATTTTCCAAATAAAATTTTTAATATTTGGAGGAATATTAAGTTTCCAAATCCAGTCTGCTGGAATTTTCTTAGTATTCCCGGTATTACAAATAGAAGATGTGGATTTAACAGAGAATTTTCCATTACTATTATAAATCCAAATTAATCTGTCAGGAATATCAATTACTGGAATATGGATGTTAGTAATCGCTTGAACAATGTGAGAGGGGAATATACTATTTAATTTATCAATATCCCAAGAGTTGGTATTTGTAAATAAATCACAAACTTTTAAGTTATGGTTAAGCTCATTCCGAAAGTTTTGAAGGTATTGTGCATTTACCCAAATGTCAGACCATACATTTATGGTTTTCCCATTACCCACTAGCCAGAGCAGTCCTTTAGAGAACAAATCTCTAATATTAAGAAGCCTACCAAATTGCCAAGAAGTTTTAAATTTACCTCTTTCCATTAGAGATTCTTTCGACAAATATTTATCCGTGACTACCTTAGACCAAATATTATCAGGATTAGCCATTATTCTCCAAAGCAGTTTCATTTGCATGCCAATATTTGTTTGCTCAGCCAATTTAAAACCTAATCCTCCATCCTTTTTAGGAGTACACAAATGATTCCAGCTGATTAACGGATGATAATTATCAGATTGCAGTTTATTCCAAAAGAAATTTTTGTTTATCTGATCAATTTTTTCTAGAACTCCTTTTGGAAGGAGAAATGATTGCATTAAATAATTTGTTTTAGAATTTAGGTTTGCCTGAATTAGAACCGATCTACCAGCTTGTGAGAGAGTGTTAGATTTCCACTTTGACAGCTGTTTTTTAAGGCTTGTAATTGCCTCATCAAACAAGGCATTACAAACCCTTCCACTAATTAGTGGTATACCAAGGTATTTTTCCATTGATTTAGTAACTGGAATATTTAGCTGTTGAGCAAGAGACTGAGCTTTGCTGACAGATATATTTTTAGAAACTTGTAACGAACTTTTATTATAATTAATAGTAAGTCCTGACATATTGGAGAAAGTATTCAAGAGATTTTTAATTGTGTGAAGACTTAACTCGTCAGCTCGTCCGAAAATAAGTGTGTCATCTGCAAAAGAGAGGAAATGAATAGGATCACTGTTACTTGTAAGTTTGATTCCAACCAACGGGTCACATTCCAATGATTCCTGTTGCCACATTCTCCCTAATAGTTCCATAACCAATACAAAAATATAAGGTGCAAGAGGATCTCCCTATCGTATTCCCCTATAGGTTTGAAATGTATGGCCAGGCAAATTATTAACTAAAACCGAGAAGCTAGTTTTAGTTAAACAGGTCATGACCCACTCAATCCATCTAGAATCAAAACCAAATTTGTTAAGTATAGTGCGAATAAAACTCCAGCTTATTTTGTCGTAAGCTTTCTCCATATCTAGCTTTAATGCCATCCACCCAAATTTACCCTTCTTGTTGTGAAAAGAGTGGAAAACTTCATGCGCTATTAATATGTTATCTTGAATATTCCTTCCTTGTACAAAAGCTCCTTGAAATAGATTAATTATACGAGGTAAAATAGGCTTTAACCTATTAGCCAATAATTTCGAAATAACCTTATAAATAGTATTGCACAGACTAATCGGACGGTAATGGTTAATGTTAATCGGTATATCAATTTTTGGAATGAGTGCAATGAAAGTTGTATTTACTTCATTGAGAAGCACGCCAGAATGAAAGAAGGATTTAACAGCTTTACATAGTAATTTACCCACAATATCCCAATATTTTTTATAGAACTCTGGTGGAAAACCGTCAGGACCTGGAGTCTTGTCATCTGTCATAGAGAATAGGGTTTCCTTAATATCTGTATCTGAAAAAGGTTGAGTTAAAAATAAATTTTCAGATTTAGTAATGGTCTGATCGATTAGATTTAGGAAATATGGATTATTACTAATCGGTGCATTATTTGAGCTGAATCTTTCCGCTAATTCAGTTGTAATCTCATCTCTAATTTGATCCTCGTCCTCTATGATTACACCATGTTTATTTGTAAAATTACGAGTGATATTTTTTGAATTTCTGATTTTAGAAATCGACTGGTAGTATTTGGTATTCCTATCGCCAAACCTTAGAAAGTTTGATTTAGCTCGTTGTTTCCAGAACGTATTATTAAAGTCCATAAGAGCTTCACGCTTACTTAATAATCTATTACGTTTAATGTTAATAGTATCGTTTGGAGTTCCCCAAATTTGTTGTTTTTGTAATAAAAGAAGTTGATCTTCAATATGTGTTATTTGACGAAAATTATTATTTGGGTGAGCCTTACACCAGATCTTTGTATTTCTTTTAAGTAATTTCTGTTTTTGTAAGAGTGTAAACATAAAAGACCCTTGAAGTTTATTCTGCCAAGTTGATTTAACTAATCTGTTGTAGTTATCATTACTACTCCAAGACATTTCAAATTTAAACGGTGAGCCCGCCCTATTTTTTGTGATGCCAATTGACATAGACATTAAAGAATGATCAGAAGTTGTAAAAGGATGATTGTGTACAGATAAATTTGGGAACTGTGTTGAGATGTTTGTATGAACCATTACTCTATCTAATCGTTCATATATATTATTATTAGGATTTTGACTTTTTCTCCATGTAATTGGACTACCTGTATAAGGGATTGTATGAATATCTAATTCTTCCGAAATCTGTTGTATTCGCAAAAATCTATTAGCCTGCGGAAGTCCACCTCCAATTTTCTCAGAAGCTGATTCAATTTCATTGAAATCTCCCATTATCATACATGGGAGAGATTGATTATGAATGACAAAGAATACTTCATTCCAGAACCTATTTTTATCTGTTTGATTAGAAGGAGCATAAATAAAAGTAAGAATAAAACTGAAATTGTCAATTTTAACCAAGTATATAATATACTTATCTGATGCAGAAATTTGTTGAAAATACTGATTAACTTTAGGAGTATTTAATAGAATCCAGAAGCCACCTTTTGTTCCAATTGAGGCAATATGATGAGCATTATTAAAACCTGCTCGTGTATAGAGAGCTTGAACTGGTGCCTCAGTTGACTTTGTTTCTGCAAGTACTAAAATATCCAACTTGTTTCGTTTTTTAATATAAGCTAGGTCTTGCCAAAGATTAGATTTTCTCACCCCTCTAATATTCCAATATGCGATGTTCGTCATTTAAAAAATATATTGTACATACCCGCTTTGTGAGCCTTTCTAAGATAGAATGTAACCCTGACGGATAGCTTATAATAATTGAAAATAACCTCTTTCTAATACCTTTATACTCTATGTTATAAATTGGTTGTTTACTAACCCATAAATTTTATAATCGCATAGAATGTCTATTACAAATATGTTCATTATTATTATCCTTAAATTGATTATAGGTAGGAGATATACTATTAATAAAACTATAACCATTATTGGTAACGTCCACCGGTTTCCACCTAACGTCGCTACCTGCCATGGTTGTCCATCACCAATCCTTGGTTCCGCCTTCGTCCTCGGCTCACCTTCGCCCCTACCGGCCTCTACTGGTTCTCCCCTTGTTCAGCCCAAACCGGCGCTTCCGCTACCAGATCCTGCCACCACCGTCCGTCTTCCTTGTTCCAGGTCACCACCGCCTGCCAGTCTTAACTCTCAAAGACCTCCTGTCGGTTCTGTAGCCTGCCTTGGTTGCCTCCACCGCCTCCGCGCCCGGATTTCCACCGCCGCCACCGCACGAGACAGTGGGGGCCTCAGTACCGCCCCAATGTTTTCCAAACTCCCAAAAAACCCAACCCAAACACAAACCCTAGGCTCAGCCGCCGCCGCCATCTCCGGTTTCCTCCCCGTCAGCCTGAGCAGCCACACACTCTTCAACTTTTGAGAATTATTGGATTGCTATCCAGTAAAACCATCAAAATTAAATGCCCTCTTTCCAACCCTAACCGACTGACCGCCTCCGCGCCTCGTCTTGCCCATGGTCCGCTTCCAACGGCCCATCCTCGACTGGCCCCGCCTCATCAGCACCGTCGTACCCCAGTCTCCGTTGTCGCCAACAACGACTCCGCGGCCCTGCTCTGTGGCCGATGTGCGACCTCTTTCAAGACCAAGATCCTGAGACTCCGGCCTCGCCATCCATGCCTTCGCACTCCTCTACAACCCTTGAGCACATCCGCTCCACTGACTTGAGCACATCCGCTCCACTGACCCCTCCTAGATCCACAAAATTGAAAAACCCAAACTTGATTTTATCCCTCTCCTTCCAAATACAACAACCCCAGAACCACAAATTCAAAAAACCAAAAATTACCCAGTCAGTTGATGTCGCATGAAGTTTTGAAGTTGTCCAACATCATCGCAACGAGTGCTTAGCCGCCTTCGGACAAGATCTCAAGACACTAGGGTTTTTTTCTGCGTTGTTTTAGTTTTTTTTGTTGTTTTTTTTTTCTTTTTTCGTTTGTTCGCCGACCCTCTGCGGAGGGTCAAACAAGTCATCTTCGGATGGCTTCAGGATCGCTTGTCGATCCACTTCTTGCCCTAATTGAATTTTCCAAATCTCACGAGTTGAACACGAATTGTAAATTATATTGGGCCATTTATCGACAAAGAAACATTAATACTTCGAACTTGTTTTCTTTTGTGAAATAGATCGACGGTGACATATGTTGGGCCTAGCTAGCTCCTATGTTGGAATCTTATATTATGAAATATGAATGAATGGTATTTTCAATCCATTAGAGCATGGGCAACCATATAAAAGGTAAACCTATGGTTGTGACTTTTACTTTAAGGTAGGAGGTGTGAAGGGGTTATCTTGGTAGAGAGAGGTAACCTTCTCTTTTCTAATTTTTTATTTATGATAAAGTAGGTTGATATATTTTACATTTAGATTTATTAGTTGTAATAGGATTTAAAATGAAATAAAAATATATTTATATTTCATTATTTTTAAAAATAAAATATCCTATTGGTTTAATTTTATTTTTTCTATAATTTGAGCCCAATTTTATCCTATATATAACCTCATCTTGATCTATTGTAGTTGCACCTATTTTCTTAACCATGGATCACAATAATCCAAATACTCCACTCATTCCAAATATGTCTTTTGATCCAAAACTTCTCAAAAATCCTCAATTTCAAGTGATGTTACAAATGTTTAACAATTCTTCAACACCCGAATATCCAAATTATACCACACATAATCCTACCAATGTGTACAATCCTTTTTCTTTTTTTTTTTCCCAAACCAACAACATTTTGAGCATTCTCCGGGTGTTCAAGGGAGTGCCACTCGAAGTCTAACCGAAGATGCAAGGCAAGTCCATCAAGTACAAGAGAACGAAGAAGTTGTTGTTCACAATAAAATATGTTTTTAACTTTTTTTTTTATTTTAATCTAGATGTAATAAAATTGCTATTTTTATTTATTTATAACATTATAAATAAAAATAATTCACAATAATATATGATGATACACATATAATAAAAGGAAAGATATAACAGAAAAGAAAAAATGAAAATAAATTTGAAAAGAGGTAAAAGAGGTTTCTTATGGTTGCAGAGGAAAACTTTTAGAAAGAGGTAGAAAAAGTGAAAATTATTTTAAACAAAAAAATAAATGAGTTGTAAAATTGTGATAGGAAGATGGGGAAAAAAGAGGAAAGAGGTTTCCCCATGGTTGCGGATGGTCTTAGCAAGAATTACAGGTGGTAATTAATGAACCATGTTGAAGAAGCTGAGTGTCAACCAGCTACCACTGAAGAAGAGAGGAGTTGGGCATCGACAATGCCTTGTATTCAAGCAGCTACGTCAGCAATCCGAGTGCAAGGGTTGAGAAGCAATCCAGATCGTTCAACCAGTAGTGAAATGAATGGTGATTAGAGGGAGAGTTTGTTGGAGAGTTAGTTAAGCTACAAATTCTTGTATATATATGAATATGAGTACAATAAGTGAGATTAACATCTCATGCACAAGCTCTCGTTTTTCCCTTTACAATCAATAAAACCATCTTCCATTGATGGCCTAAATCAGAGCTTGTTCTTCATTGCTTTCCTTTGATTTCACTTTGCTATACTTCGAATTATGTCATGGTATCAGAGATGTGATTCGTTCCGGCCAATTTCTTCCGTTTTTCTGAGCGATCATGGCAAATCCGGTGATTCTAGCGAATCCAGTGGCTCACGATGTCGATCCGAACAACGTACTGTTTCTTCATCACTCAAATCATCTGAACTTCTCACTGTGTCGCAACCTCTCAACGATCAGAATTTCTATCTCTGGAATCGATCTGCTGAAGTCGCTCTGAGCGCAAAGAACAAACTCGACTTCGTGAATGAAGTTTGTGCGAGGCCGGAGGTTGGATCTCCCACCTATGCGCAATGGAAACGATGTAACAGTATGGTTACCTCGTGGATTATGCATTCCGTAGAGAAGGAGATAGCTGAAACTCTGTATTTTGACTCGGCTGCAGAGATCTGGCAAGATCTCCATATGAGGTATGATTTCCCCAATAGCACTCGTTTATTCCAAGTGCAGAAGGATTTGTTCAATTTGAATCAAGGAGGATTGTCGATTAGCACATACTTTACCAAATTCAAACGACTTTGGGATGAGTATGTAGCTTTGCTTGAGGCTCCAACTTGTGGATCTTGTGGAGTTACTGGAAAACTCCCTCCATTTTTGTTCAAATTGCAAGTGATCCAGTTTTTGGTTGGATTGAACGAGTCATACAGTTTGGTGCGAGCAAATATCCTTATGATGAAGCCTTTTCCAACTATTGTCGAGGCTTATCGCATCGTCTATGATGATGAGAAGCAAAGAGAGATCAAATCCTCACCAGTTCTTGGTGGTGATTCTACAACCTTGGCAGCATCACAGAAAGGCTTTTCTGGATCTCAAGGGAACAAAGGGGGAAGCACTCAGTCGCAACAACAACAATGGTCTTCCAATCAGTCCAAGAACTCACAGAATTCAGGCAACACTAGACATCGGTCCAAGTACTATTGTGACCATTGCAAGAAGGAAGGCCGTAGTATTGAGAGGTGCTTCAAGATCCATGGTTATCCTAGTGATAAGGATAAGACACAAACCAGAAATTTCTCTGCTAACACTTCTGCTGGGAGTCTGAATGATGAAGGCTCCAAGATGACTGATGAGCAGGTTCCTTCCTTGACCAAAGGATCAGTATAATCAGTTGGTTGCCTTTCTCAACAAAGCAAAGCCTGTCAACTCCTGGACAAGCTTCAATCAAGATGGCATGTACGAGCTTATGTTTCTCTGTTCATGGTGAAAACCTTTGTTGGATCATTGACAGTGGGGCTACCCATCACATTACTCCTCACCTTAACCTTTTCAATTCTTCCACAAAATTACCTACTTCAAATTTCATTACTAAACCTGATGGAACCGTTATCCTATTTCTAATATAAGAACCATCAAATTGAGTGATGCTATTACCTTAACCAATGTCCTTCATGTCCCAAACTTTGAGTTTAATCTTCTATCTGCTAGAAGACTTACTTTGGATCTTCACCTAAATGTTCTTCTTATACCCACTCAATGTCTGTTGCTCCAGGACCTTTCAACGAACAATTTCATTGTCCTTGGTGAAGAGCATAATGGATTGTACACCACAAACACATCTAAGCTTCTCCAGTTACAGCCTCCTAAACCAACTCAGTGTGCTTCCATTGCTTCTTGTAACGTTTCATTGCCACTTTGGCACTTACGTTTGGGACATGTTCCCTACTCTCAAATGCATTTGTTTCCTTTCATTAAGACTGTTGCATAAGAACATGTGAATCCTTGTGATGTTTGTCCTAAAGCTAGACAGCAAAGGGGTATTTTCCCTGTCAGTTCAATAAAATCTGTTGCTCTCTTTCAATTGCTTCATGTCGATATTTGGGGTCCCTATCAAACTCATACATACAATGGGAACATATTTTTTCTAACTGTGGTAGATGATTTTACTCGAAATACTTGGACCCATCTCCTACCACATAAGAGCAATGCCTTTAATGTGTTACATGCTTTTGTAATCCTTGTGGAGAATCAGTTTCACACCAGTGTCCAAACAATTAGATCCGACAATGGATCTGAATTTCGTAGCATTGAGGCCATGTCTTTCAATCAGTCCAAGGGGATAATTCATCAAACTTCATGTGTTGAAACACCTCAACAAAATGGGGTGGTGGAGCGCAAGCATAAACACCTCTTAGAGACTGCTCGGGCTTTGTTTTTTAGTCAAAAATTCCCATGGCTTACTAGGGGGATTGCATTCTGCATGCCACTTACCTCATAAATCGATACCCATTGTCTTCATTGAAGTTCAAAACTCCATTTGAAAAGCTCCACAATACACCCCCTACCTATGATCATATTCGTCCTTTTGGATGCTTATGTTTTGCCAGCACTCTTCGTGCTCATCGCCACAAATTTGATCCCCGAAGCAATCAATGTGTCTTCTTGGGTTTTTCTCCTGGTGTGAAAGGGTATAAACTTCTTGATTTACAGTCTCGCAAAGTATTCCTCTCCAGGGATGTTATTTTCAATGAACAGGTGTTTTCTTTTCATACCATTACAAATTCATCTCCCGTCCTTATTCCGTCTTTTGTTCATGATACTCATGAGAATACTGAAACCCATCCTATTGATGTTCCTACACATGTTTCTGATGCACCTGTCGACAATGACCCTGAGCCTCTTATCAGACGATCTACTAGAGCCCGTCATCCCCCCACCCACCTTACAGTTTATGTCCTATTTTCTTCCTTACCCCATAACCAATTTCCATTGTCCCCTGGTTTTATCCCATCCATTTTTTGTGGCATCACTCATTCTTCTTCCTTTGTTGAACCCAAAACCTACTCCCAAGCTGTCAAAGATCCACAATGGATTGTTGCCATGGATAAAGAGATTGAAGCTCTCCGAGCCAATCACACTTGGGATGAGGTTCCTCTTCCTCCTCATAAGAAGCCAGTTGGATGCCGCTGGGTTTACAAAGTTAAACTGAAGGCCGATGGTTCAATTGAACGATTCAAGGCCAGATTGGTAGCAAAGGGGTATACCCAGGAATACGATATTGACTATGAGGAAACATTCTCTCCTATGGTGCGTATGAACACCATAAGAGCTGTCATTTCCTTGGCAATCAGCAATCAATGGAGCTTACATCAGTTAGATGTGAACAACGCATTCCTTCACGAGGATTTGCTCGAAGAAGTTTATATGATCATGCCGCCAGGGATCTCGAATGAATTAGGCAATGTTTGTCGGCTAAGAAAATATTTATACGGCCTTAAGAAAGCGTCACGCCAGTGGTATTCCAAGCTTGCTCACACCCTTCAGACCATGGGCTTTGTTATGTCCAAATTTGATTCTTCTTTGTTCTTGAAGATTGCAGGGTCTGAACTTACAATTGTGGTTGTGTATGTGGACGATATACTCGTCACTGGTAATGTTGCTTCTGAAATAGCACATTTGAAGGTCACCCTTGACGCTTTATTAAGCATTAAGGATTTGGGTATCCTAAATTTTTTTTTCTGGGCATGGAAGTAGTTCATTCTTCTAGTGAATTGATTCTTCATCAACATAAATTTACTCAGGAAATTATTGTTGATGCTAAGGCTACAGATCTGTCACCGTGTGTGACACCTTTTCCCCTGAATCTCAAATTGGGACTGGATGATGATGGTGAATCTCTTGATGATCCCAAAGTGTTCCGGAGTTTGGTAGGAAAGCTGAATTACCTTACCAACACTAGGCCGGATCTCTCTTTTGTTGTTCAGGTTTTAAGTCAGTTTATGCAGACCCCTAAGCACAGTCATTACCAGGCCTTGATGCACTTGATTTGGTACCTCAAAGAGACTCCATGTTATGGTCTTCGTTTTCGTGCCGGCCATGACATCACCATCCAAGCCTTTTCGGATTCAGACTGGGCTGCCTGTCCCATTTCCATGAGATCTGTCACAGGGTATGTTCTGCTTATTGGTTCGAATCCGATCTGTTGGCGCTCAAAGAAACAAGCTACCATTTCCAGAAGTTCTTCCGAGGCCGAATACAGAGCCATGTCTCATGCAGCCTCTGAGATCACATGGTTAGTTGGATTACTGCAGGAATTGGGTCTATCTAATCTCACTCTTGTTACATTGCATTGCGACAACAGGTCCGCTCTCCACATTGCTCGCAACCCGGTATTTCTTGAGAGGACGAAACACATCGAAATAGACTGTCACTTCACTCGTGACAAAGTCCTTGATGGATTGTTGCAATTGTCATTTCTCCCAACCGAGAATCAGCTAGCCGATGTCCTCACCAAGATCCTCCCTTCCTCTAAGCATACTGAGCTCTTATCCAAGCTGGGCATGTCTTTCAACCCTGCTCCAGCTTCCGGGGGGGGGGGGGGGTAGTGAGCCATGTTGAAGAAGCTGAGTGTCAACCAGCTAACACTGAAGAAGAGAGGAGTTGAGCATCGACAATGCCTTGTATTCAAGCAGCCACGTCAGCAATCCGAGTGCAAGGGTTGAGAAGCAATCCAGATCGTTCAACCATTAGTGAAATGAATGGTGATTAGAGGGAGAGTTTGTTGGAGAGTTAGTTAAGCTACAGATTCTTGTATATATATGAATATGAGTACAATAAGTGAGATTAACATCTCATGTACAAGCTCTCGTTTTTCCCTTTACAATCAATGAAACCATCTTCCATTGATGGCCTAAATCAGAGCTTGTTCTTCATTGCTTTTCTTTGATATCACTTTGCTATACTTCGAATTCTGTTAGTAATCGGGTTGTTCGCATCGAGTTTAGGTATAATTATTTGAGTTTGGTCGGGTTTAGGTATAATTATTTGAGTTTGGTCATATGTTGGGTACATAGTATATTCGATTGGGTTTGTATCAAGTCAGGTAAGTTTTTAGATTGGATAAATTTGGGTCAAATGGATTTTGAATCAGGTCACATTTATTTTTATTAATTATAAAATGGTAATTATTTTTTTAGTTATCTTAATTATTAACTATTGAACTTCATTTATTCAGTTATATTAGATTTTGTGTGTGTATATATAATTTACGTTATTTGAGTGTTTAAAAATAAAAATTAAATTAAATTGATTATTCGGGTTAAGATGGGACAGACTTGGATTCGGATTCAAGTTGCGCATGACATTAAAATTTTGAATTTCATTTGGGTTATTCGGTTTCTTAGACCGGGTTAGATTTTTTTACCAAAAAAAGACTGAGTTATATTTTTTAAAAAGAATATTCATATATATTTTTTTTGTCAAAAAAGGAGAATATTCAAATTTTGTGTGTGCGTGTGTCTGTGAGAGAGAAAAAAGGAGAAATGGAGAATAATCATTTAGTTGCCACTCGTGCTACTTGATGGGGGTGACTCAATGGTAAGGATTTAAGAATTAAGGGGTTAATGATTTCCGGTTTGATTCCTATCTCTAACCTTTTTTATGATACTTAATTTTATGGTAAATATTTTTACAATTTTTTTAAAGATTTCAAGTTTACCTTTATTATTTATCCTAAATTTTATTAATATTTTACAATATTAATTTGTTATGTTATTAAAAATCGCGTCATTGCGCGGAAATTGTACTAGTATATTTATTAAAAGGGAATAACAATAACAACCAGAATTAAAACAAAACAAAGGGGAGAGAGAGAGAGGAGTAGGAGAAAGAGAACACAAATGTCTGTCTCTGCCGCCTCGCCATTTCTACTCCGGCGACCATCGCCGACTTCTTCTCTCTGTTTCCTTTCAGGTATATCCCTTTCTTCTCCGTGCACTGTTTTGCTCGATTTGTTTTATTAGAATACTTCAGTTTATAGTTAACAAAAGGAGAGATGTTTAGAGGCTATTGTTAAGAAAATCTGTTTGCATTTCTTTATTGATGCCAAAAGTATTTTCTTCTCTGGATGGAAGTGATTACATTGCATCAGAATTCACTGAACCAGAATTCACTGAAACAGTGGCCTCCGCAGTTGTCGCTATTGGCCAACTTACATTTCCTGTCACAGGTTGGACTGATAAAAAACACCTTTTTGTGAGGACAAACAAAAAGTATCGGTTTAAAACTTTGTAATTAGATTTTTTCACACATTATTTATTAACTTGTACACTTGTTCCTTATAATTTGCTCACTTATTGTCTTATATATGTAATTACACTTGAGATTAAAAGCTCTTAAAGATTTGATTGTTTACTGCCAATGAAAGATTTAATGTGAAAAAATATTATCCTCTATTTGATGCTTGATGCTGATGATGTTTTGGTTGAGTAAGTTTGTTCTCAGAAGCTGATTGATGCTAAACATTCTCTACTCTCTAGCCGTATCTTTATGGTATCAGTTTTGCTTTAAGCGTTTTCCTTTTTACCTTTTGCTGTGTGATTAGTGGTCTTGCTTACGCAAAAGTTTTGTCTGTGTATCAGATGTTAAATCATTTGTGCTTATCGTGTTATATGTTGTTTATGTTTATGTTTTGAGCTTCTAAATATTTTTGTGTATGATTTTGTACATTAATAGCCAAGAGACTAGCCTTGTTGTAAGATGAAGAAGAGTATATGGCCATGCTCATGATTTTCATATCAATTCTATTTCAAATAACAGGTCGACTTTTTTGCCCGTATGCAATCGTAGATGCTTATCCATAAGGGTTTTATTTTTTAGCTTTGTCCGAACTTTTGGGCTCTATTATGATTTTTTTTTGCAGTGATGGAGAAACTTTCATTTCAGCTAACGATCTATGAATTAATCTTTTGGAATTTGAGCTGCTGGCTGCTGTAGCTGGAAAGTTGCTTCAGGAGAGTGATAGCTCATGTGCTTCGAGCAATGCTGTTGCAGGGTAATCACGACATCAGAGATGTATTTAGAATAGATTAGCTTAATGTGATCTCATTCTCTAGTAGATTAGTTTAATTGTGTAATTTTACATTTACAATTTTACTGTTCAGCTGCTAGAGGAATGTATTTAAAATAGAATTTGTGGTGTATTTTTTTTATAAATATGAGACTTTTTAGCCCGGGTCTGAAGAATCCGGGCTAAAAAGTAGTGTTTTTTTTATTTCCCAGAAATCATTTAGCAACGGTAACTTGCCGTGGCTAGTACTTTAGCCACGGCTATAGTCGTTGCTACTCTCTTTTACCACCCCATGTTTCCCCACGGCTTGTTTCTCGTGGCTACAGCAGTGGCTAACACCCTTTGGCCACGGCAAATGGCCTTTTAGCCACGGCAAATAGCCGTTGCTAATATCTTTTTTTTTTTTTTGTAGTGCGAACACCCCGCGGGCAGAGGGGGAACGGTGGCTGGGGATCTCGGCGAAGCTCCTCGCCGCCGTGACCTCGTCGGCAGCAGGTCCTTCGCAATCCGCACCTACGAGGCCGACCCTACCAATCGGGGACGCCCTTGAATCTTAATCAATTAAATGCTTCAAGTGAAGGGCCTACAAATTGCACTGATATAGTTATCAACCACCTTCACTGGACAATTTCACGTCTTACCAGTTAACCAATTCATTGAATTTTTAGAGCACTGTTTATCTTTCGCAATTTGTTGGGCATCCAACAGGCCGTCCATTCAAGGGTTGGTACAGTCGACCTCGCGGGCGCGGATTGCGAATGACCTGCAGCTGACGAGGTCGCAGGCGACGATGAGCTTCGCCGAGATACGCAGCCACCGCTCCGCCTCCGCGCGCCCGGTGTTCACCTCCATCTTCGTTCTTCCCTCTCCCTCTTTCTTTCTCTCTGTAACTCTGTTGGTTTACTGTTTGCTCCGGAGGCCTGCAATTGCAAATGAAACGCGGCTTGGTTCCTCGTTTCATTCAAGTCCCTTTTTTTAAAAATATTTTTAATTTATAAATAAAAATTTATAAAAACGCGGTGTGAAACCGCATTTTACATCAAATTAATTGGTTTCAAACCGCGTTTCTAACGTTTGATTTTTTTCCACTTTCAGGTTTTACTTCTTGCAAATGAAACGCGGTCTCACACAACGTTTTTATGACTCTGCAAAATTTGAATGTTTTTGTAAATATTTTCAAGTTGTGAATTTTTCCGTAAATATTTATTTTTTTTTGAATATTTTGAAAAAAAAATCGTTTTCTATAATATATATATAATTTTTTTTTGGTAATAAATTGTCAATTAGATCCGGTTAGGTTCTTAAACGAAACTGAACCTAAGGTGTTATGCTTAATTTTCAATCCAAATAATTCATAAATTTGATTTAGATACAATTTAGGGGTCATTTGTTTTTAGAGGAGATAATGAAAATGAAATGAATTAAATTTTACATAGAAAATGTATATGATCATCATTTTATGTGAGTCTAGAAGAAGGGATGGAGGGGATTATTAGAGCATCCTAGGGGTAATAGTTACCCTTCATAAAATTAGGGCATGAAATGTGGAGAAAGGTAACAAATTTTATGTGAAAAATGAGGGAAGAAGGGTAATGGTTAAAATAATAACTAATGAATCTTAATTTAAATATGAAATAGATTCATTAAGGTAATCATTACCAAAAAATAAACGGGGGTTTCAATATGACCCGATTTGGGTTGGTTTTGGATTGTTGAATTGAACAACCCTAGGCCAGAGGGAGAGAAAAAATATTAATAACATTCATCCATTTAGCTGGTTTGATCATATAAATTTAGTTTAAAAAATGATATAGTTAGCTAAAATCTAAATTATTTGCTATCTATATTTTTTTTTGTTTGGAAAGTTAATCATAATCATAATCTAAATTTATTAAGTCTAAATTTACGCCGAAGGCGCAAATTTTCTCCCTAATTTAGTTAATGTCCCCCAAGTCCGGCAAATTTGGGTTTTGTCCACCTAAAATTTTATGGACAAAATTGCCCTTTCATATATAAGCATATATGTTGTACACCTCTCTTTAGAGATCTCAGATCTGATTAATTTCCTAAATTCCTCCTCCGATTTCGTTTACTGTGCACTTCTATCAAGCGAAGAGATCGTCGGCGGTTAGGGAGTCGAGGACGTCGGCGGAGACGACGCGGAGGCCGGAGCGGAGCGCATCGAGCACACGCTCGAAGACGGCGATGCGACAGGGGATGTGGAGGACGGTTGTGCTCGACGAGGACGAGATCTGTCACCTCCTCCCTCCGACGCTGACTCCCAGCCGCCTGCCAGAATGTCGTCAGCCGCCGCACCAACTCCCAAACGCCGCAGATCACCGTCACCTTCGTCAACGACGTCGAGGAGTCTGCCGCACCTGGGGATGACAATTTCACCCGCACCCGACGAATATCCGTCTCACCCGACCCAAAAAAGTGGGTGAAATCCGATATGAAACGGATATTAAATGGGTGATGGGTGAACGGGTGATGGGTCGGGTCGGATTCGGGTTAAGACATTCCCCCCCCCCGTCACCCGACTTATATTATATGATTATATTTTATATGTAAAATTACTAATATACCCCCAAATCCCATCAAACGCTTTCAAGTGAGTTCATTAATTCTTCGTTACTTCTCTTCAATCCTCCTCTTTGTCGTCGTGTGAGGTATGAGCGAGCACCTCCTGATGTGAGTTGTTTATAATAAATTTAAAAAAAAATCTATACTCTTATAATTTCAATTTAAACAGGATTATCCTAATTAAACACACTAATTTATCTATTTTAAAAATATTTTACTATCTTAATTGGAGACTTCTCGTTTGCCTTCTAGTTTGAAGTTTTGGTTGTTGAAGACTATGTTTTACCTTTTTTCTATTCGTAATTTTTGTAATGTCTTTTTATTTTTAAGATTTGTAGCTTGAAGTGTTGAAAGTTGTAGATGTTTACACGTATTTGACCGAATTCGACTATATTTGGTACTTGTTTATTCGTCGATGTGTTTGCCATATATTTTTCAATATTATTTTTGGATGAATTTGATGTCTTACCTTTCACCCGAATTATCACCCGATCACCCAGTAGATGATGGGTGGACGGGGCGGGTAAAAATTTTAGTGGGTGATGGGTCGGGTAGGGTGAAGGGTTTTGGATGGTGGGTCGGGTGACGGAAGTAGATCATCCACCCATCACCCGACCCATTGCCATCCCTAGCCCGCACCAACTCCGGCCTCCGCCGCCACTCCGTCGAGAGAGCAGCAGTACAACGCCCTCTGTGTGCCAGATTTGGATCTAGATCGGGCAGGCTTCTATCGATCTTTCTATTACCGGCTCCTCCTGATCTGAGAGAAGAAGGGAGCGGTCAGTATCCGGCCTTCGCCGCCACTCCGTCGAGAGAGCAGCAGTTACACCGCCCTCTGTGTGCCAGATCTGCATCCAGATCGGGCGGGGCTCTATCGCGCTCCTCGACCGCCGCTTGTTATGGCCTTGTTCAGATTTGGCTGAAATTGTTATGGCCTCGTTCAGATATGGATTCGATTGGAGCAGCAATTTGGCTTTTGTAAGATCATCTATCAGTCAACTTCTTTCCTTGTTCCTCAAATGCTGCATAACTAATTTTCGACCTGATCTCCATTTTGGTTTGTACTGTTTTAATCTGAGCCCTCTGCTTGGCTATTTCCCGTGCAGTGAGAGTCGGGATAGTCTACCATGTGTCTGGGCTTGGTGGGAGCATACTATCTACACTGTTCCTAAGACAGAGCATTTCAGTTGGTGCCTCTGGTGCCTTGTTTGGCCTTCTTGGTGCAATGCTTTCTGAACTTTTGATCAACTGGACTATCTATGCCAACAAGGTAATCTGAACCCTCTGCCTAGGTGTTTACATCTTTTGATTCTCATATGAGAACAATATCGTAGTTGCTTTCGTGTGAAATGCTGAATTTTTTTTTGATCTGAGATGCTGAAATTAATTCTCATTAGAGAAATTCTTTTGGTTAAAGTGTCGAAATTAATTCTTAAATATATGATTCGCATAGTTTTTATCGATATGTAATATAAAGTATGAGTGCTAAAAACCGTGGTTTCGGCATCAACAATAGTGTTGAAACCGTAGTTTCGACATCAACGACAGTGCTGAAATCGGGGTTTCATCATCAACAAAAGCAAATTTTTGAATTGAGCTTGCATTTAAATGTGAGAAAATTTGTACCAACAACGTTGTTGAAACCATAAACAACGTTGCTGAAACCCCGGTTTCAGCAGCAGCAACAACAATGCTGAAATCGGGGTTTCAACAACAACGTTGTGGAAAGAAATTTGGAGTTAGGCTCATGAGAGGAATATTTTTACTCTTTTGGTGAGGACTCTTAGTTTAGTCCTTCTTTTTGCTGAAATTGTTGTAACTAGAATTTGCTGAAATTGTTGTTGTTGAAATGCTTTAAATCTCCTTTAAAAGCCTCTTAGCTCAACGGTAGAGCAATGTGCTATGCCCAAATACGTGGGTTCGAATCCCACATATGCTAAATTTTATATCCCGTAACACGGTTTCAGCAACAATTTCAGCAACCCCGGTTTCGGCAATGTGAAAAAAAAACAGTAACGCAAAAAAAAAACAGTGCTGAAATCGAGGTTTCAGCAACTCCGGTTTCGGCAACATGAAAAAAAGCAGTAACGCGAAAAGAAAAAAAACTGCTGAAACAGAGGGCGACACAGGGGTTTCAGCAACTCTAGAAACGCGAAAAAAAAACTGCTGAAACAGAGGGTGACACAGGGGTTTCAGCAGTTTCGCGGGAAAAAAAAACTGGGGTACAATTTCAGCAAGTTCGTTTCAGCAGTGTCAGAAAATTGGTGGACATTTTACTAATATGGAGAGGGTGGGGGACAATTTCCTAATATAGACAAAAAAATATGGCATGTATAGTAACTGCCCCATTTATTAATTAGAAGCACCCATTGTAAAGAAACTAAATAGTAAACTCGTAAAAAAATGAGGGAATTTGCTGAAATGGACCTTTTAGCATTTTTTATTAGGTTGTTAGGCCCATTAACTATTTTTTTAACGGGCTTAGACCCTATTTATTGTGTATTCAGTATCCAGGCCCTTCCACTCTTCTCCTGACCATATTGAGAAACAGAAAACCTAATCGAGTTCCGTTCTCTTCGGCGATGGAACCTTGAAATTGATCCTTGATCGGGCTCGTTGGAGCGTCGGAGTGTTGGACTCTGTTCGAATTGTGTGCTTCTTCTCTCTCTTCCACCGGGATTCGATTCCGCCAGCGGCTATGTCGAGATCGGAAGGTCTCTGCCTCTCCATCCGTCTTCCACGGCGGCTCTGTTCTTCGTTCCTCCTCCTTTTCCCGTCGGCGGTGGCGTTGTCACTGGGGTGGTTGTTTTTCGGTGATTTCCCCCAATTTGGTGTCCAATGTCTTCACCTCCATGTAGGTTTTTTTTTTTCCAGTTCGTTTTCATCTTTTTTCCTTATGTTCTTTGCTGATTCCATCTTATTGTGTATCCTATTCCTAATCTTTGTTGATTCCATCTATTGTGTATCCTAATCCAGTTTTGTTGACTGTATCTAGGGTTTGTAGAAGATATTTGTTGCTCTTGCGTTTGATTTTTGTTGACTGTATCCAGTTTTGTTTACTTGTTTATTTTTTGCATCTTCGGTTCATATTGATCCCTTTGTTGTTATTTTTGTGTTGGTTGACAGTATCCCCTTGTTGTTGTGAAATTGATTCCATTGGTTACGAATTTTCTGTTGCTGATTTGTTTATCGTTTGTAATATGTTGTAATCTGTCACTTTAGGTTTTTTTATTTTAGTCTTACATTAGGTGAAACATGTGTGATATTTTGTTTGAAAGGGGTTGTCATATATGGATTTTGATGCCAGTTTGTGTATCTTCATTTCATTTTTTTTGTGACATTTGATTCCATTTTGGTTGGGGTTTACATTATCCTCAAATTGTTTTTTGTGGTTGATTCCCTTTCTGAGCTTTCTGGGGTTTACATTATCCCCAATTTTTTTGTGACATTTGATTCCATTTTGGTTGGGGTTTACACATTTGGTTTGAAGTTTCTTTGGTAGACTTGCAGCTTTCTGAGCTTAGTTTCGTAGGAAATTCTTTTACAAAAGACTGAAGTTTTAATGCCTACTTGAATAGTTTACTTGACAGATAAATGGATGAATAGATTTGTAGGAGATTAGGAGAACCAAATTAATGGAATGTTTTCTTGTGAAATTGTTGTACTGTTGTATGCTCTTTCTACATTGGAAGGGTTGATTTGCTTCCATTTTTTTTATTTTGGGGTTTTTTTAGGTAAAAAAATTGCATGATATGAAAGCAACTTTTGTAGGATATCAGCCATATCTTGCTCTTGCTCTACACTTTAAGGTGATTTTGGGTATAGAAGTTTTAGATAAAGATCATGACATCAAATGAGGTGTACCTTGAAATTGAATGCTTGTTTAGATGCACCATCATGTGCTTAGTTTCCTAAATGTACCTTACTACAGATGATGAATGGACTGGACTGTTAATTCTTTAGGGAAAACATGAAACTCTAGAAGATTAGCGGGTGCCTCATTCAAAGTCCAGATCAATTTGTTTGCAAAGGGAGGAGATTACAGAGAGGGGATGAGAGAGGGACTAGTGCGGTAATACCCTGTGTTAATTGAAAGTGAAATGGGAGGAATGAGCGAGGCATCTCTAGGGTCTGTTATAGTAATATACATGCATAAGATTTAGCTATTTGCCACATTGCAGGAGTGGGAAAGGCTAAAACCTTCAAGGAGAGCGGATATATTCCCTCAGTTCAGCCCAATGAAAACATTGCCACCTCCTATGCCAGCAGACCCTCTTGAAGAAGACGAGGAAGAAGAGGAAGAAGAGAAGAAAGAAGAAGAGGAGGAAGAGCAGGAAAAGGAAGATACGCCATAAAATCCCGAATGAAATCAATACTACTTAAATCATTTCCATCCTTGTATTGATTTTATTGATTCCGCATTATATTACTTACATTGATGCATTTTTTTAAGTTGATGACATGTTATAATAGGTGTTTTTACGTATACAACCAATATTAATGTCGTAGTTTCAAAGAGTTTGTATTTTTATATGTGCAATAAGGTGACAATATTTTGATTCCACGTTTTAAGCTCTTATGTCATCAATTATATAAAATTGTCACCATAAATAATTGTGATTAATGAAGCGTAATAGCAAATGTCATTCATGAATAAAAATTTAATGAATATGTCACCACAAGTGATTGCATCAATGAAGTGTAATCACAAACGTGTTATCAATCGATTTGATTAAAAAAAATGGCATCAAATAATTACATTATAAAAATGACATCAAAATACAATTTTGAAAAATTTGTATCATATTAAAGAAAAAAATGTCATCAAAATACTAATTTGAAAAAAAAATCATCAAAAAATATGGCATCACGGTAAAAAAAAATATCATCAAAAAATTGATATAAAAAAAGTGGCATCAGATCAACGTGACATTACAGTAAACAAAAAATGCCATCAAGGTTTAAAAAAAGTGACATTAAAAAAGTGTCATCCAATCATTTCATTAGAAAAGGGGCATCAAAATGAAAATAAAATATAATAAAATTTTGGCATCAAAACGGTAAAATATGACATCACAGAAAAAAAAATAGCATCAAAATGGGTTGGTCAACGTTGACCGGTCAATGGTCAAACGGTTGACCATTGACCATTCCTTGAATTGGTAAATAAAGAGCGGCCATTCCGGGGTTCGAACCGGGGACCTATGACTATTATCCACAAGTCCTTTCCGGTGAGCCATTTCGGAATGGTTGACCATTGACCATTCCACTCTATTGGGAAGGGGTCTACATCAAAACTAATTAAATTGATTTAGGGTCTAAGTGCCCAATTGAATATTAAAAAAAGGTCATCTACCAAAATCACCCTACAAAAATTAACACTGCTATTTATTAAGAAATCGAGTTCTATTTATATTTTTGAAAAAAATATAATTTCTTAAATACTTCGTATTATTTTATATTAATTTAAAAATGACTAACATAACAAAATACAGTCGCGTAAAACGCGGCAATAAAACTAGTTGTAAATTATATTGGGCCACTTGTATTAAATCTAGTATAAACCGAATTGCATTCAGTTGCCAAAATTCCACAATACATGTACTAACAATTGAATTTTCCAAATCTCACGAGTTGAACACGAATTGTAAATTATATTGGGCCACTTATCGACGAAGAAGCCATTAATACTTCGACCTTGTTTTCTTTTGTGAAATAGATCGACGGTGACATATGTTGGGCATTGCTAGCTCCTAAGTTGAAATCTTATATTATGAAATATGAATGAATGGTACAGCTAGCCGGGGATTTTCAATCCATTAGCAAGAATTACAGGTGGTAATCGGGTTGTTCCCATCGGGTTTAGGTATAATTATTTGAGTTTGGTCATATATTGGGTATATAGTATATTCGATTGGGTTTGTATCAAGTCAGGTAAGTTTTTAGATTAGATAAATTTGGGTTAAATGGATTATTTTTATTAATTATAAAATGATAATTAGTTTTTAGTTATGTTAATTATTAACTATTTAACTTTATTTATTTAGTTATATTAGATTTTTGTGTATATATAATTCACGTTATTTGCGTGTTTAAAAATAAAAATTAAATTAAATTGATTATTCGGGTTAAGATGGGACATACTTGGATTCAGATTCAAGTTGCGCATGGCATTAAAATTTTGAATTTCATTTGGGTTATTCGGTTTCTTAGACCGAGTTAGATTTTTTTTTTACCAAAAAAAAGACTGAGTTATATTTTTTAAAGAGAATATTCAGAGCATCCGCGTTAGTGAAACCCACTCGGGTTCCTTAACTCTACTTTTTATATTTCGCTCTCCTTAAAAAAACCCAATACAATTTTTTCACCCACATCCCTACAACCTTTTAAAACCTCATTTTATTTGTTTATGGGGACCCACCTCTTATTTTACTCTCACTCTCTCTCCTCATGTTGGTCCACCTTCTCTCAATTTTCTTTCTCTCTCTCGATTTTTAAACCTTTCACATCATTCCTAAACTCATCCCCCACCTTCTTCATTTTTTTATTAGTTGATTTCTTATTTTGGGGTTAAGACACCCCCATTGTGGGTGCATATTTTTTTTGTCAAAAAAGGAGAATATTCAAATTGTGTGTGTGTGTCTGTGAGAGAGAAAAAAGGAGAAATGGAGAATAATCATATAGTTGTCACTGGTGCTAATTGATGGGGGTGGCCCAATGATAAGGATTTAAGAATTAAGGGGTTAAAATCGCGTTATTGCGCGGAAATTGTAACAACCAGAATTAAAACAAAACAAAGGGGAGAGAGAGGAGTAGGAGAAAGAGAACACAAATGTCTGTCTCTGCCGCCTGGCCATATCTACTCCGGCGACCATCGCCGACTCGTTCTCTCCGTTGCCTTTCAGGTATATCCCTTTCTTCTCCGTGCACTGTTTTGCTCTCTTTTCATTGACCACCGATCCTCCTAATACTATAAATAATACCCTTTATTCCTATACTATTATTTACAACACTTTGATACTGAATAAGAACAGCCACCAATCCACGAAGCAAACCAAACACGTACTTGATTGATTGAGATTGTACCGCCTCGATCAGAAAAATAGCTGACATAATAAACCTAGCTACTACAAGTAGTTGCCAAATAAGCAAAGTCAAAACAAGAAATGAAGCCGGCAGCACGAGTTGTGTGGGATCGAACTCGTTACCTCATTGCCATAGAATGTAATTGAGGGTTATATATCTTAAGGAATAATATTATTATGTTTACTGTCATTCCTATATTTTAGGATTAGTTAGAAAGCCTATCATCACTGGCACCACTAGCACCGTGATTCTCTCTAACCATATGCAGTGTATTTGTAATTTAAATACTGTTTGAGTTTAATGAGAATTAATCATCTAATTCACAAATCATATCCTCTCTACATGGTATCAGATTTTTGATCCAAATTCTTCCCTAATTCTTCCTTCAACGATGGAAAATCCTACTCATAATATCCTGGCTAATGTTGCCGATCCATCCAAACCATTCATCCTCGTTCAATTCCCTAATGCTCAAAAACTAAATGATTCCAACTACCTTACATGGGTCAAGCAAACCAGATCCACTCTTATGGGTCTTGGCCTCCTCTCTTTCGTTGACGGCACCACACCGCCGCCGCCAGCTCCTGTCGATGGGGCTGCTCCGACTCCTGCCTACACCACATGGTCTCGCCAAGATCAACTTATCCTTGGTGCCCTTGTTGGCACCCTAACTGCCGAGGTTGCTCCCCTTGTGACGATGGCTGACACGTCTAGGCAAGCCTGGTCCACTCTTGCACAGACCTTTGCCACGCCGTCTCGCGCTCGAGTCCATCTCCTAAAGGACAAGCTCCACTCTCTTCAAAAAGGCTCTAGGTCGATCTCTGCTTATATTCAAGAGGTCACTGGGGTGGCCAATCTGCTGGCTTCATTAGGCAAACCCCAGGACACGGAGGATATCGTCGACGCCATCCTCAAGGGCCTCGATTCCTCTTTCCAGCCGGTCATCGATGGTGTTTATGCCCGGGACAACCCCATCACCATCCCGGAGTTACATGAGCGGCTTCTCACCAAGGAGAATCACCTTCGTCGAGCAGCCACCAATGCCTCTAGCCCCATTCCCATCACTGCCATGACTGCTCAATATCGCCCTCCTAAACCTAAGACCAAACCTGCCGGATCTTCTTCCTCCAATCCAGCCCCTCTCCTCCCCCTTCCCACACCCCCTTCCCCAGGCTCGTCCCCCTCTCGACCGCCATACAAACCCTTTCAGGGGAGGTGTCAGTGGTGTCGAGAACAAGGCCATGTCGTCGCATACTGTCCTATCTTTCTCCAACAGGTCCCCTCTGTTCGCCCACCAGCCTACAACCGCTCACCCCAGCCTCAGGCCCATACCTCCACTCACCGACCTTCGTCCGAGCCTTGGTTGGTTGACAGTGGTGCATCGCACCACGTTACAAATGATCTTCAAAACCTCCGTCTTCACTATCCTTATGATGGTCCAGATGAACTAGTTGTTGGTAATGGTAAGGGTCTCCCTATTTCAAATATTGGTCACACTTCTCTAAACTCGGCAACCAAACAGTTTCATGTTGATAATGTTTTGTGTGTTCCCAAAATTGCTAGAAATATTCTTTCCGTTTCTAAATTCACTGCTCACAATAATGTTTCTATCACATTCTTACCCGATTGTTTTTTTGTAAAGGATCTTCTCACGGGCAAACTCCTTCTTAAAGGACCTCTTACCAATGGCGTCTATTCTTGGCCGGTCACGCCCAAGCCAATTGTTTTCTCTACTTGTTCTTCTTCAAACACGGAGATGCACCATCGCCTCGGGCATCCTTCGCCATCTGTTCTTTCCCTTTTGCAATCTTTCTTTCCTAGTGGCACTTTTAATTCTCGCTTTGATCATTGTAATGCTTGTGCGATTAACAAAGCTCACAAACTTCCATTTTATCAATCTAGCATTCAATCAAAAGCACCCCTGGATGTTTTATTTTCCGATGTGTGGACTTGCCCTACTACTTCGTTTGATGGCTATAAATATTACGTTATATTTGTTGACCATTTCACCAAATATATATGGTTCTTTCCACTCAAAAATAAATCAGATACAAAATCTACATTCATCATCTTCAAATCCCTGGTTGAAAATCAATTCAACACCAAAATTAAAACCTTTTTCTCCGATAATGGTGGCGAATTTATTTCTCTCCGACATTTCTTTGCCTCGAATGGAATTACCCACTTAACTTCTCCTCCTCATACTCCCCAACACAATGGTTTCGCTGAACGCCGGCATCGTCACATTGTAGAAACTGGTCTCTCCCTAATGTCGTATTCGGGCATGCCACACAAATTTTGGCCCCTTGCTTTTCAAACATCGGTGTACTTGATTAATCGTTTGCCAACCCCCACTCTCAAAAATTCATCTCCATTTCTATCTCTTTTCAAATCCACGCCTAACTATCAAAAATTAAAATGTTTTGGTTGCCTTTGTTTTCCTTGGCTTAAACCTTACACCAACAATAAGATGGATCCGAAGTCAATGCCTTGTGTTTTTGTTGGGTACTCCCTTAATCAAAGTGCTTACCTTTGCCTTGATCCCCAAACCACTAAACTCTACACTTCTAGACATGTTACATTTGTAGAGTCCCAATTTCCTTTTAAAAACCTCACCCAAACACCACCTTCCCACTCCCCTGCACCTTCTGATAGCCCCCCTCTAATTCTACCCATTCTCCCCTCTAATCCGGGCCCACCCCCACTCAATCCCCTCTTCCAGGAATCCCTAATCCCCCTCCTCAATTACCGCCGTCGCCCTCCACTCCCCTTGTACCTCCTCCTATTGCCGCACCCACACCACTTCCCTTAACACCTCCTCCCCACCAAATAATCACCAGATCAAAACATAATATCTCCAAACCAATTTCAAAACTCAACCTTCATGTTCACTTTCCTCTCCTCAAAGAACCACACAACATCACTCAAGCCCTTAAAGATCCGGATTGGCGTGAGGCCATGACGAAGGAATTCAATGCTCTATCGGCGAATGGTACTTGGGATTTGGTTCCGCAGATCCCCAACACCAATGTTGTCGGATGTAAATGGGTTTTCCGCACAAAGCTACGTCCCAACGGCACCCTAGATCGGTATAAAGCTCGGTTGGTAACCAAGGGCTTTCATCAACGCCCTGGTTACGACTTTACTGAGACTTTTAGTCCCGTGGTAAAACCGGTTACAGTTCGGACAGTCCTATCTTTGGCGGTTCAATCCGGCTGGCCACTTCGGCAAATTGACATCAACAACGCCTTCCTCCAAGGCACCCTCCATGAGCAGGTCTTCATGTCACAACCACCCGGCTTCCATGATAAGTCCAAACCGGATCATGTTTGTCGTCTCAAGAAGGCCATTTACGGCCTCAAACAGGCTCCTCGGGCTTGGTACAACGAGCTCCGCCAGTTCCTCCTACGCATCGGCTTCGTCAATTCTGTCGCAGATGCATCGCTCTTCATTCTCCGCAACCAATCTGGGGTGATCTACCTGCTAGTGTATGTTGATGACATAATAATCACTGGCTCTAATCCGGCAGCCCTAACCACTGTTATTCAGAATCTCTCCCATCGCTTTTCGCTCAAAGGGCGATCTGTCGTACTTCCTTGGAGTAGAAGTCCAACCTCATCCTGCAGGCTTGTTCCTCAACCAACGCCGGTACATCTTAGATCTTCTAATCAAGATGAAGATGCAAGATTGCAACCCTATTTCTACTCCTATGGACACCACATCCGCCCTCACCAAAACAACAGGTACTGTCCTTCCCGATCCCACAGAGTACAGAATGGCAGTGGGCAGCCTCCAATACCTTTCTCTCACGAGGCCGGATGTCAGCTTTCCAGTCAACAAATTGTCTCAGTTTATGCATACCCCGACGTCGGCTCACTTCAGTGCTCTTAAGCGGGTTCTACGGTATCTTCAAGGGACCCTCAATAAGGGCATCATCATCAACCGGCAAATATCTCGTCAACTCCATGGGTTTTCCGATGCTGACTGGGCCGGCAACAAGGATGACTACACCTCCACCACCGGGTATGTCTTCTTCCTTGGTCGGACACCAATTTCTTGGAGCACCAGGAAACAAAAATCAGTTGCACGATCCTCCACTGACTCCGAGTATCGTGCTCTCGCTGAATCTTGCTCGGAACTACTTTGGATTGAGTCTCTTCTTGGTGAGCTTGGCGTCGAACAACGAGATCAACCGGTTATTTATTGCGACAATTTGGGGGCATTGAGCCTCAGTTCTAATCCGGTCTTTCACTCCAGGATGAAACATGTCGCCCTTGCGTTCCACTTCATCCGACAGCAAGTTCAAGGCAAGAAGCTCCGGGTTGCATATGTTCCGACTGATGATCAACTGGCGGATGTGCTAACCAAACCCCTCAGCCGGCCCAAGTCATCAAAACTGCTTGACAAGTTTGGTCTAGCCTCCCACGCTGCCCAACTTGTGGGGGCATCTTAAGGAATAATATTATTATGTTTACTGTCATTCCTATATTTTAGGATTAGTTAGAAAGCCTATCATCACTAGCACCACTAGCACCGTGATTCTCTCTAACTATATGCAGTGTATTTGTAATTTAAATACTGTTTGAGTTTAATGAGAATTAATCATCTAATTCACAAATCATATCCTCTCTACAATATATACTTGTTTTATACTTGAATTGTGTTACCATGATGAGTGTTTGGGTATTGTAACAAATTAAATTCAATATATATATATATATATATATATATATATATATATATATATATATATATATATATATATATATATAAGCACGCGCAGTTAAAGTAGTGTATTAATATTGGAATTGATCGACTCATCTTTGACAACTGTGCTTTCATTCACTTTTCTAACGCATATATATTACTTGTCTTAAATTTGAAGCAGCTTCTCCTAAAACTGAACGGATAACAACTACAAAGGCCAACAAGAACATCATGGTAATTCAGTTGATAATTAATTAAAATCAATCTTTTCATGCATGTTAATTCATATAAAGTTTTGGTTATATATGTTCATGTTGATGATTTTGTGGCGGCACAAGAACGAGAATGCAAAAGAAACCATAAGGGAAATGTTCAATAAAATCGAGGTGTCAATGTCTGCATATGACACCGCTTGGGTAGCAATGGTTCCATCTCTAGATGCTCCAGGAACTCCTTGTTACCCTGCTACTTTAAAATGGATTTCGGAGAACCAGCTCCATGATGGATCCTGGCGTCTTCCTCATCAACATGCTGTAGCTGTACCCATTAAAGACATCATCTCCGCTACTCTTGCATGTGTGCTTGCCCTTAAAACATGGCAAGTTGGCCAACAACAGATAACAAAAGGTACACATTGGACAATCTTACGCTCCAATCAAAGGTATATACATACGGAGTATTTATATATATATGAAATAGCTTTTAATTTCTTTTCTTGCAGGCTTAGACTTCATACGATCAAATTTTGCTAAGGTTATGGATGATAGTGTATACTCTCCTATCGGTTTTGATATTGTATTCCCCAGCATGATTGATTCTGCCACTGAAATGGCTCTCAACCTACACATAGATCAGACTGATTTAGAAGCTCTTTCTTCTAAGAAGGACATGTTGCTCAAAAGGTGAAAATGCTTTCTTCATCTATATACAATTTAGTCAACGTACAATGAATGCTTCATAGTTACGTTAATCGATTGTCGTCCCAATATATGTGTCCTTTCAGTATCCGTGCAAAGAACTCAGAAGCCGAGAATGCATATCTACTAGCATATGTTTCAGAAGGTCTGGGGAAGTTACAGGATTGGGAAATGGTAATGAAGTATCAGAGGAAGAATGGATCAGTGCTTAACTCGCCAGCAACCACAGCAGCTGCACTCTCTCATCTACGTGATCCAAATTGTCGCACATACATTGACATTATTGTTCAGCGGTTTGGGAATGCAGGTAGCTGATTTTATTGCCGTCTAGGAAAAACATGAATGTCTAATTTACGTTAACAATATATTAAGACTGATCATCTTATGACGACATTTTTCAGTTCCAGCAGTGTATCCATTCGACATCTTTGCAAGACTTTGCCTGGTTGACAAGCTTCAAAATCTAGGAATTGATAGACATTTTACTGCAAATGTCACACATGTCTTGGACCAACTGATACGGTAAAGATATATTGCTTAGATAAGTTCATTAATTCATTGATTGTTTTAAACCTGATATATATATATCTTTACCAGTCTTTGGATGCAGGGTGACGAAGAGATATTCGCAGATATTGCTACATGTGCAATGGCATTTCGATTGCTACGTAGTCATGGATATAATGTCTCATCAGGTGGACGCGGCATTTCTATTTGTCTTTTGTTGAAAGCTTTATTTAGATTTTAGGCTCAAATTCCGATTTCGGTGATGGTCTGTGTAGAGCCTTTAGTTGCTTATGGCAGGGAAGGATTCTGCTTCAATCAATTTGGTGGACACTTGAAGGATATAAATGATGCCTTGGAAGTGTTCAAGGCATCACAGATGATCATCCATCCAAGTGAATCTTTCCTCGACGAACACAACTTGTGCTGCAAAGATTATCTTAGGCAGATGTTGTCTGACCAGTCCATGATCCATTCGGATCAGTTTCTTAAAAATATCACACAAGAGGTATGTCTTAAAAATTTATAAGCTCAACCGATCTAGGTTTGTTTCGTTTTGTCATTTTTGTTCATATTTTCACATGTCGGAAAGAGTTTCATTCATGCTTAGGTGCAAGATGCACTAGCAAGTCCTTATTCATCAAGCTTGGAGCGTGTAGCAGTCAGACAATACATAGAGCATTACAACTTAGACGATACTAAGCTTCTTAAAACAGCATATTGGTAAGAGTTGTGCAATTTACTAACCATTCCAAGAACTTTTCGAACATATTATAACTTGCTATTTATTAGTTTCAAGAACTTTTCGAATGAAGTGCTATTAGGATTAGCAGTAGAAGATTTCAACTTGTGCCAATCAATATACCATGAAGAAATGAGACAGCTTAAAAGGTATACAATGCTTTTGCTCCTTTCGAATTTAATCTTTAGGCTGGACACATTCAAAAGCGGATCGTGTGTATACCAGGTGGGCTATGGAGAACAGGCTAGACCAACTGACATATTGTAGGCAGAAACTAGGCTATTGCTACTTCTCGGCTGCAGTGACAATGTTCGCTCCTGTACTGGCTGATGCGCGCTTATGTTGGGCTAAGAATGCTGTTCTTATTACGGTCTTTGATGACTTCTTTGATGTTGGAAGTTCTGTAGAGGAACAAGACAACCTCATCAAGTTGGTTGAGGAGTAAGTAGTCTTGAATTAAGGTGGCCCTAGCTTGTTCATATGTTGTCTTTCTAATTTAGGCGAAACTTGACATATACGATGTAGGTGGAATGGAAAGGACACTATTGATTGTTGCTCGGAGAATGTTAAAATCTTATTCACAGCCCTTCGAATTACAATTGGTGAGATTGCAGATGGAGCATATTCTTGGCAAGATCGTAATGTCATGGACCACATAATCGAGCTTGTAAGTCAAGCCTCTAGGTAGATCATATAAAACTCGGCTTAGGCTTATTTCAGATACACAATATACATGAATTTCTTGCAGTGGCTAGCTGTTATCAAGTCTATGTGGAGGGAATCAGAGATGACAAGGAATGAAGCAATGCCAACATTCAAGGATTACATGGCAAACGGATTAGTGTCCTTAGGTATGGGGCCAATTGTTCTTGCAACTCTTTATCTTGTGGTGCCCAATCTGTCAAACGAGGTGGTCAGAAGTGATGAATATGATAAGTTGTATAAGCTTCTGAGCACCAGTGGTCGCCTGCTCAACGATGTCCAAGGTTTGGAGGTATTCGTGCCACTCTAGCTACTTTATATATGTATGTTTGAATCATGTACCAATTATGATTGAGCCATATGGACCTTAATTGATGTAGAGAGAGGCAGCGCAAGGCAAAGTGAACGCGGTGTCTGTGTACATGCATCACCACCAAGATGAGGGCATATCGAATGAGGAGGTAATCTTGCAGCTGATGCTCATGGCGGAGGATAAGAGGAGACAACTGGTTGGATTGGTTTTCAAGGACAAGGATAGCGTAGTACCAAGAGCTTGCAAGGAGGTGATCCTCAATATGTGCAAAGTGCTGAAGAGATTCTGCATGGATACTGATGAATTCACGAGAAGTGACATGGAACACCTTGTAAAATCAGTTATCCAAGATCCTATTGTTCTGAATTGAGCACTACTAGTCTTCACTATAGATGATCCAAATATGATTCTAAACCCTGTAATCTTTTAGCGCACGTACTATAATCGATCAGTTCTTTGATGTGCCTAGGGCTAGGGGTAAGTTTTATGTTCAGTATGTTGAAGTACGTTGAAGGGCAGTTTAGGTGTCAAGTTAGTGGATCAAGTAGTGGTTAGGTGTGGTGAACGGTTACTCATATTTAAGGAGTATGTAATCATGTGTCAATCAATGAATAATGGAGATGTGGCTGTTTACAGTTTTTTGTGTTCTCGAGTTCTGTTCTGTATTGACAAATGAACTTGTCCATCCTTCTTCATTTTTCTGGCTGATCATTGTGAGTGTTAGAGTGTTGACCCACCATCAGTTTGACGACGTTTGGTATCAGAGCATACACAGATTGTACGTGTTGCTGAGTTTATGTCCGAGAATTGAGTGGTGTGAGATTTAAACACAAGGAAAACACAGAGAGCTAATTCCTTGTTTAAGATGTAGAACAATTAGGCCTGTCAAACAGGTCGGGCGGGTCGGGTTTGGGTCGGGTCGTCTCGGGTTCGGATCCATTACGGGTCGGGTCATTTCGGGTTACGGGTCATCAAATGCTCAACCCAGACCCATAGTTAACGGGTTCGGGTCGACCCAACGGGTCAAGAGCGTTACTCATCCAGAATTTTTTAAATGACATACACGTTATTTAAGGATGATAAAAATATGTGAAATATCAAGTTTTTAATTATTTGTTATAATTTCATTCTTTTTAGTTTAAAGTATGAAATTATATATAATATAAATTGAAATTTTATATAATTTTTATCATCCTTAAAACCATACATGAATAGTAAATGACATTTAAAAGTAAACAGATAGAGTATTTTTTAATGACTATTTACTTAGTTCCTAAACCTAAAATTGTTATATTACCTTAATAATAATAGTTATGTTATTGAAAAGAAGTAATTAATGTTGCTACAATAGTAATATGTATTATATATGTAACAATTTGCAATGTTAAATTATAGAGTAAAATTGATGATAAAAAAATAATATTCAATCCTAATTATTATTATTAGTAGTAATAAATTTCAATATATATATTTATTATCTTAGAGCTTGACCCAAGTCACCCAACGGGTGACCCACGGGTTGACCCAACCCGACCCAGAAATTTGCGGGTTGAACGAGTTTGGGTTGCTTCGGGTTTCGGGTTGAAATATTTGCGCTAAAACCCACATTTTACGGGTCGGGTCCTCGGATCGGGTCACGTTTTGACAGGTCTAAGAACGATGGAAATGGGGATGGTGGCATATCTCAGTTGCCAGTGTTAATTACCACTTTTGGAGCTTGAAGATGTCCACTCTCTTCAAGTCTCAAGAAGTATGGAACCTTACGGATCAGAGGTTCGAAGAGAATGGAACCGATGAACTAGATCAACAACTAAGGGAGAAAAGAAAGAAGGATTCAAAGGCACTATTTATGAATCAAACTGCCTTGGATGATGAGATCTTTCCAAGGATTGCAGCGTCATAAATATCTCAGGAGACCTGGGAGATTTTGAGGCAAGAATACATAGGAGACAAAAAGATGATCACAATTAAACTTCAATCACTAAGAAGAGAGTTTGAAACTCTAGTGATGCAAGAGAAGGAATCAGTGCAGGTGTTTTTGTCAAGAGTGTCGAGTATAGTGAACCATATGAAGTCATATGGAGAAAGTATGAGCACTGAGACTGTGGTGAGTAAGGTGTAGTCTTACCAAGAAGTTCGACCATGTTGTTGCTGCAATAGAAGAATCAAAGGACTTGTCAACCTATAGATTTGAGGAACCGACAAGCTCTCTGCAAGCTCACGAGGAGAGGCTTAGCAGGACAACTGAAGTGAAAGAGGAAAAGGTGTTTTGTCATGTATAGAGGTTATGTGAGAGTAGTATAAATACCAATAGGTTGTATTAGAAGAGGTATCCAATGAATAATCAAAACCCAATTCCTTCTCTAAACTCTCTCTCTCCCTTTACTCTCTCTTAACCCTAATCTACTTACTTTCCCTATCTTATCAAATTACATAACAAATGGTATCAGAGCAAGATCGTTCTCCGACCTATACCTAGATTTTTTTAATTTTTTTTTTTTTTTACAATTTCAGTCCCAGTAACCCAAAATCTCAGATTGGGCGACAACCATGGCGGAAGGTACTCGCATGAAGACGTTGGAAGACAGTGTGCAGAAGACGGAGGCGCTACTTCAGCATATGCAACAATTGTTTGCAACGACGCAGCAAATTTCGCAAGATTCGACGAAACGTCGGGCCGAGACGGATCTGAAGAGCGATGCCCTGACGAAATTGGTCGAGAAAGTCATCACGGTGAGCGAGCGACTTCCGTTCGTGGCCAATCTTGGTGATGCCGCAGGATCAGGGCTCGAGAAATCGATGAGGGTAGGAGGTTCAGAGCTCCAGATCACGGTGACGGAGGGCTCCGATCAGGGGCGAATTCCGGTTCCAAGAACTGGCAACACAAAAGCTGACGACCCGACAATTCCTTGGGGAATCACCATTAGAGGAGGCCAAGAATTCAACGTCGAAGCTCCCAGGCAGAAGTTCGAGGATATTGAAGCCCTGAGGAAAGAAGCCATCGGGAAGCAAGACGAATTTCATCCCCAATTCGAGCAATCAAAGGTAACTTTCAGATCTCTACCTTGGGATAGTTTAGCACCAAGATTTCAAATACAGAAAATGGGAATCGAGAAGCCTGTGAGGATCAAAGATGCAGAGATTGGAGTTATTGATTTTGGGCAAATTTCAGTTGATAGGGTGGTATCCTCTAGTGTAGACCAAGTGTTTGTAGAAATGTCTAGGCTATTGGGTAGGACTATTTTCGACCTGGGTGGTGATTTTGGTGTTCTAGATCGTGAAATTGGTGAAGGCAAAGAAATCGACAAGACCTTGTTTCATCAATTTGGCTACAACTTAGTTGATGAGGTTGTTTTAGCGAGACCGAATCATGTTGGCAAATGACAGGAAAAGGCTTTGTGTAGTTCATGAAGGGAATGGTGGCTTGTTTGTCACTTTCATTTTTGATCCGGGGGTGGCTCTAATGGTAGAGAATGTGAGGAAGAGGGAGTTAGAGTCACCGAGGCTGAAATTTGGTCTAATAAGATAGGCTGCAATGCAATTGAGGGGGTCCAAGTGGTAAAGCAGAGCTTGCTGGGCATTCTAGTTTTTGATCCTGGTGGAGAACTTGACAATTATTGTCTCGTAAGAAGCTACTGTTGGGCATTCGAGTGACTGTATTGATTCCCAAGGTGCTATAGGTGCTATCAAGGCAAGTACATGGCTTCTTGCTGTCATAATTCAAGGGGCTTGCAAGAAAGTGTTTATGTAGAGCTGATTTTTGTTATCAAGGCAAGGAAGCATGGTTGCAGTTGGACAGGAAGAACAACCCTTCAATCAGCTAAGGCACTTCAAACATGAGAGCACCCAATTTGAGTTGTTTCAATCAAGTTGCACCTATTACAAATAGTATTGAAGGCTCTCAGTATATAGTTTCTTTCACACATTGTTTAGTCATGCACCATGTACTGAGATTGTTAGTTTTGTGATTTGTTAGTTTTATGATTGTTTTGTAAGCTTTGAGGACAAAGCTTTTATAAGAGGTGGGTTATGTCATGTATAGAGGTTATGTGAGAGTAGTATAAATACCAATAGGTTGTATTAGAAGAGGTATCCAATGAATAATCAAACCCCAATTCCTTCTCTAAACTCTCTCTCTCCCTTTACTCTCTCTTAACCCTAATCTACTTACTTTCCCTATCTTATCAAATTACATAACATGTTTCAAGTAAAGGATGAAGCATCAAAGTCCAAAATCAGATGTCTCTTCAAGTAGAGGTGGCTACAGATGGGGTCACAGAGGAAAGAGTGGCTCTAAAGGTGGCTAAAAAGGTGGTGGTGGTAGAGGCCAAGGAAGAGGTGAGTCTGGTAGGTCAGAAAGAGGCAATGGAGATGATCATTGAAAGGATTCTAGTAGAAATCAAAGTGGTGAATCCATATATCAGAGAAGTGGCATCAAATGTGTGCAAGGTAATGTGAGATTGCTTTATGATGTTCAGCGGGTGCAGAGACTTGCTTATAATCTGCTCAGTATTGGTCAACTTCAGGGATTTAGCTATTCTCTTTTGTTTGATGATGATGTGTGTATGATAAGAGAGAAGAAGACTGGTCATATTGTTGTGAATGCTCCTATGACCAAGAATAGGATGTTCCCACTTGACTTGGAAAGAAATGTGGGAAAGGCAATGACAACAAAGGGTGATGATGATACCATGTTGTGGCATCTAAGGTATGGACACCTTATTCAGAGTTTGAGGTTACTGAATGCAAGAGAGACATGGTTCATGATGTGCATGTTAAATATCTTTAAGGAAACATTTTATTCATAATTATTCTAGAGATATTCTAGGATATGTAGATATAATATCTTGTATATTTTTAGATAGTTTTTATCCTTCCTATCTTTCATTTCCTTGTTATACTAGATCTAAGGCTGTACATATAGGCCTATTGTTCAGGCTGTATTAATCAAGTTGACAGGATTTATCTTCTTCCTGTTCTTCATGGTATCAGAGCCTAATTTGCTCTAATCTTTCACATCTAGGCAGCCTTCATTGCTGTTGTATTTTTCCTTTGACAGTCAGCCTTCATTGCTGTCGTATTCTTGTTCTTCTTTTGAAGACAAACTCTTCCTTCAGTAGCCTTTGTTGCTGCTTTTGCCTTTCTTCATTCAACCATGTCAAAGACACCCGATACTGAAATTGCTTCCACAAAAAAGAAGGCTGAATTCCAAAGTCTTCAATCTGCCTACAAACTCAATGGAAAAAATTACCTCATCTGGTCTCAGGCTGTGAAGACCTATCTCAAAGGAAAAGGAAAGCTCAACCATCTGACCGAGGGAGTTCCAGATCAAAAAGATCCAAACTTTCACACTTGGGATGAGAGAGATTCAATGATCATGTTTTGGCTATGGGAATCCATGGAACCAAGTGTAAGTGTATCGTGTATGTTCTTGAAGACTGCGAAAGATGTCTGGGATTTCATCAAGAGGTCTTACTCCAAGGCGAAGGATGAGGCATTGACGTTTGAACTTACTATCAAGTCCTATTCCACCAAGAAAGGGGAAAAGACTATCACTGAGTATGGTAATCTCCTCCAAAGCTTGTGGCAAGAACTGGATCAGTATCAAGTTCTTGAAATGAAGTGCAAAGAAGATGCTGCAGCATGGAGGAAGTATCAAGACAAGAACAGAGCTTATATCTTTCTAGCAGGATTAAGCTCTGAATATGACCCGATCAGGGTCCAGATCCTTGGGCGAGAAGAGCTACCAACTCTGGAAGAGGTTATCTTCCTTGCGAAGGCAGAAGAGAGTAGGAGGGCTGTAATGCTTGACTCCACACCGGCTCCCGTTGAAAGTTCTGCTCTTGCTGCCAAGACTGGAAGGAAAGATGATAGGTGGTGTAGCCATTGCAAGAAATCTGGCCACATTCAAGACAAGTGCTGGAAATTACATGGCAAGCCCCCTAGCCGAGATTGGAACAGCAACCAAAGTTCATCCAGACCCCAAGCCAATACGGTGACTCAAGGGGCTTCTCAAGTAGATGCTCAGGCAGGGATGACTCGAGCTGACTTTGAAAAATTCAGGAACTTCTTCAAATCTCTTGAAAATCAATCTGGTAACTCTTCTAGTCAATGCTCTCTTGCTTTATCAGGTAACAATTCATTTTCTTCATGCTTTAAAGCTTCCCAAACATGTCATCCCACGAAATGGATCATAGACTCGGGTGCCACCGACCATATGACCAAATCTTCCCTCCAGTTTGAGACATATCAACATTCCAAAAACAAGAAAATCATAACAGCTAATGGGTCATTGGCCACTGTTGCTGGCCAAGGAACCATTCCCCTCTCCACCACATTAAACCTAAAAAATGTGCTCCATGTCCCTGAATTGTCTACAGATTTGATTTCTGTCAGCAAGCTTACAGAGGATCTTAATTGCCATGCTCTTTTCACACCTTCTGTTTGTGTTATACAGGACCCGAATTCGGGGGAGAGGATTGGACTTGCTAAGAAAAAGAATGGTCTTTACCACCTGGAATCGCTTGAGGATAGTTCTACCACTCGTGCCTTTTCATCCACAACCATGAACAATGAGCTCATATGGCTTCACCATCGCCGTTTGGGCCATCCTTCCCTTTATATTTTAAAACATTTGTACCCTGAGTTATGTCAAGGAATAGATGCTTCCCAGTTTCAATGTGAGGTTTGTGAGTTAGCTAAGCATACCCGTGTGTCCTTTCCTATAAGCAATAAAAGAAGTATTTCTCCTTTCCAGCTTATTCATAGTGACATATGGGGACCAGCTCCTTTGCCTAATATCTCTGGTGCTCGCTGGTTTGTTACACTCATTGATGATTGCACTCGTGTCATGTGGATATATCTCCTCAAAAGCAAATCTGATGTCAGCCAAATTATTCCCATTTTTCACTCCATGATTCAAAATCAATTTGGCACAAAAATCCAAAGGATCCGGACAGATAATGCCAAGGACTACTTCAACCAGTACTTGACATCTTATTTCCAATCCCAAGGTATTATTCATGAATCCTCTTGTGTGTATACACCCCAACAAAATGGCCTTGCAGAAAGGAAAAATAGACACATTCTAGAGGTTACCCGTGCCATGCTCTTCACAAACAATGTTCCTAAATCCTTTTCGGGAGAAGCTGTCCTCACTTCAACCCATCTCATAAATAGGCTGCCATCTAAAGTTTTGAACTACAAAAGTCCAATTGAGTGTCTTGAGGAGTTCTATCCAAATTGTAGGGCATCGAGTCTTGAACCAAAGGTTTTTGGGTGTATTGCATATGTTCATGTGCACGGTCCTCTAAGGGGAAAATTAGATCCAAAGGCTGTCAAATGCATCTTCCTTGGCTATTCTACTACTCAAAAAGGCTACAAGTGTTACAATCCCACCTCTAAAAAATTATATATCTCTATTGATGTCACATTTTCTGAAACATCACCTTTTTATCCCCAAACCAAGGTTCCAAACCCTTCTGATCTTGAGCAAAATGTCCCACCTCAAGAGATCTTTCCAGACTTAGATCTGGACGTTACTCCTCAAAAGGCATCAGTACCTATACCTCAACCTAACCCCTCTCTTCCTAGCTATCCACATGTGTATTCCAGGAGAATAAGGACTGATCTCATCCAGCAGCAAGTTCAACCCTCAAGTCCGGAATTTGGCCTTGATAACGCCAATCCTCAAGGTATGGAATCTTCTCCTAATATCCATACATCTGCTGAAACTAATGATCGTGGTCATCCAGATATTGAGCAACCCATTGCTCTTAGGAAAGGAACCCGAGAATGCACAAAAAGGCCCTTATACCCTTTATCCAACCATGTGTCTTTACATCGCTTCTCCCCATCTCACCAAAAATTCATTCAAAGCCTTAACCAAATTCCTATTCCTACTTCTGTTTCGGAAGCTTTAAAGATAAGAGAATGGAGAGAAGCCATGAAGGAAGAGATGTTAGCACTAGAAAAAAATCAGACTTGGGAGATTATTGATAAACCTGTTGGAAAGAATGTGGTTGACTGCAGGTGGATATATTCCTTAAAATATAAAGCAGATGGGACACTGGAAAGATACAAGGCCCGACTTGTAGCCAAAGGCTACACTCAAACCTATGGGATTGATTATCAAGACACTTTTGCACCTGTTGCAAAAATGAATACTGTGAGAGTTTTGATATCTTTGGCTGCTCACTTCAACTGGTCACTCTTACAGTATGATGTGAAGAATGCATTCCTTCATGGAACACTGAATGAAGAAATATATATGAGAGTGCCACCAGGTTTCACACCTCCTGCCCCTACCAAGGTGTGTAGACTGAAGAAAGCACTTTATGGTCTGAAACAGTCACCAAGGGCCTGGTTTGGAAGATTTGCAGCAGTCATGAAAGGAGCGGGTTATAGACAAAGCCAAGGGGATCATACTTTGTTCATCAAGCATTCGGCTTCAGGGGGAGTAACCATCCTTTTAGTATATGTCGATGATATTATTGTCACAGGTGACAATGAGTTCGAGAAGGAGAATCTAAGGAGAAAACTAGAAGCTGAGTTTGAAATCAAATCGCTTGGTAAATTAAAGTACTTCCTTGGTATTGAGGTGGCTCACTCTTCTCATGGGATCTTTATATCCCAGCAGAAATACATTGCAGATTTGTTGAAAGAAACCGGTAAGAGTGCGTGTAAACCAGCTCCAACGCCTATTGATCCGAATCATAAGCTTGGAGAAGCAAAGGAAGAGGCACCGGTTGACAAGCAAATGTATCAAAGGTTGTGTGGGAAGTTGATCTATTTATCTCATACTAGACCCGACATAGCTTACTCTGTTAGTGTAATCAGTCAGTTTATGCATGACCCTAGAGAGTGTCACCTTTTGGCGGCTTACAGAGTACTCCACTATTTGAAGGGCAATCCTGGAAAAGGAATCTTGTTCAAGAGAGGAAACAACCTTACTCTTGAAGCTTACACAGATGCAGATTACGCAGGATCAGTTGTAGATAGGAGGTCCACTTCTGGTTATTGTATTTTACTTGGAGGAAATTTGGTTACTTGGCGAAGCAAGAAGCAGAATGTGGTTGCCAGGTCTTCTGCAGAATCCGAATTCAGGGCACTTGCACACGGGTTATGTGAGTTGTTATGGCTACAGATTATTTTGAATGATCTTAAGGTGAAGTGGGAAGGGCCAATGAAACTGATGTGTGACAACAAATCAGCCATTAGCATAGCTCACAATCCAGTCCAACATGACAGAACTAAGCATGTCGAAATTGATCGACACTTCATAAAAGAGAAGCTTGAAGGAGGTTTGGTTACTCTCTCTTATATTCCCTCAGATGAGCAGATTGCAGATGTGTTGACAAAAGGCCTCCATACTTCACGGTTTCATTGGTTAAATTCCAAGCTGGGAATGAAAGATGTTTATCACCCAGCTTGAGGGGGAGTGTTAAATATCTTTAAGGAAACATTTTATTCATAATTATTCTAGAGATATTCTAGGATATGTAGATATAATATCTTGTATATTTTTAGATAGTTTTTATCCTTCCTATCTTTCATTTCCTTGTTATACTAGATCTAAGGCTGTACATATAGGCCTATTGTTCAGGCTGTATTAATCAAGTTGACAGGATTTATCTTCTTCCTGTTCTTCAGTGCATAAGATAGGTGAATTGGAGTTGTATGAAGGATGCGTGTAAGGAAAGCAGGTGAGAGGTTCATTCTCAAATGGTGAAGCATGGAGAGCAAGTGAATGCTTGGAGTTGCTACATGCTGATTTATGTGGCCCTATGCAAACTGAGTCTCTTGGAGGAAGCAAGTATTTCTTCCTCATCACAGATGATTACAACCGGATGAGCTAGGTTTATTTTTTGAGAATCAAGTCTAAGGCACTTGAAAGCTTCAAGAAATTTTAAGCTCTCATAGAAAAACAGTCAGGGAAAATGATAAAGGCTTTAAGAACTGGCAGAGAAGGAGAGTTCATGTCCTATGAGTTTATGTCATTTTGTGAAGAAAATGCCATTAGAAGATTTAATAGCTTCCTACACTCCTGAGAAAAATGGGGTGGTTGAGAGGAAAAATAGGATTGTAATATAGATGGCTAGGAGCATGTTGAAAGCTAGAAATGTACCAAATCAATTTTGGTGTGAGACTGTGGCTATAACAGTGTATGTGCTGACTGTATCTTCAACAAGGGTTGTGATGAACAAGACTCCATTTGAGGTTTGGAGGGAAAAGAAAGCCAATTGTGAGTCACTTGAAAGTGTTTGGGTGTATGGCCTATGCTCTTGTGAATCTGAGATCAAAACTGGATGATAAATAAATAAAAAATGTGTATTCATTGGGTATGCAGCATAGTCCAAAGCCTACAAGCTATATAGCCTAGTGATCAAGAAGACCATTGTGAGCAGAAATGTTGTCTATAATGAAGAAGCTGAGTGGGACTAGGAGAGGAAGAGCAGTAATCATGTGACACCAGGTGTGCTTCGCATCGGCAACTTGAGTGAAGATGATGGGGTGAATGGTGATGATCAGAATGATAACCCTTCTTCTCCAAAAGTACCACAATATAGATCACTATGTGAGCTATATTAATACAACTCACCTAGCAGTACGTCAGAGTTCATCATCTTCAAGTTTATCGAGTTAGTCTCCTCCAAGAAGATATAGATCACTAGTTGATATATACAACATCTGTGAGTTGGCACTTGTAGCCTCAGATCTTGAGTATTTTGATGATGTAAAAGATGATGGTAACGGGCAAGAGGCAATGAAGGAAGAGACGAGGTCAATTCAGAAGAATGAGACATGAGAATTGGTTGATTTACCTCGAGATAAAAAATGTGATTGGTTTGAAGTGGGTGTTCGGGACAAAGTATCACACAAATGGAAGTGTACAGAAGTGCAAGGCAAGACTTGTGGCAAAGGGCTATGCACAACAAGAAAGCATAGACTTTGAGAAAACCTTCTCTTCTATAGCTAGACTTGAAACAGTGCGAGTTGTGTTGGCTTTAGCAGCTCATTGGATTGCAAGTTTTTCAGTTGGATGTGAAATCAGTCTTTTTGAATGGGGAGCTGCACAAGAAGAGGTGTATGTTGAGCAGCCTCAAGGCTTTGTGAAAGGCGGGGAAGAGCACAATGTAAACAAGCTGAACAAGGCTGTTTATGGCTTGAAGCAGGCTCCAAGGGCCTGATATAACAAGATTGATTCATTCTTTCTAAATAATGGGTTTGAAAAAAGTGAAAATGAGCCAACACTATATGTGAAGAAGAAGAACATGAATGAGTTCATTGTGGTGTGCTTGTATGTAGATGACATAATATACTTAAGTCCTTCATCAGAGATGCTCAAGTAGTTTAAATATTCTATAATGAGCAAGTTTGAGATGAATGACTTGCATCTGTTACAATACTTTCTCAGGCTAGAAGTGAGGCAAAGTAAGGAGGGCATATTTGTATGTCAGGAGAAGTACGCCAGAGACATGTTGCAGAAATTTAAGATGGAGAAATGTGATGTGGTTCAAACACCAATGAACACAAATGAAAAGCTAAGAAGAGAAGATGGCACTGCAGAAGCTGATGAAAAATTATACAGAAGTTTAGTTGGTAGCTTGAATTATCTCACACACACTGGACCTGATATTGCCTATAATGTGAGTGTTGTTTCAAGATACATGCACAGTCCTACGAAGCAACATCTTGGTGCAACCAAAAGGATCCGGAGATACATTGCAGGGACTGTGGAGTATGGCGTCTGGTATGAGCATGTAGCAGATTTTAAACTCAGAGGCTTCATAGATAGTGATTGGGCTGGTTGCCTTGATGACAGAAGGAGCACAGCTGGGTCTGTGTTTGGGTGGGTCAGGAGCTGTTACATGGAGTTCAAAGAAGAAAGATAGTGTGGCTTTGTCCTCCTCGGAAGCAGAATATGTAGCAACAGGTTCAGCTACTAGACAAGCACTATGGTTGAAGAAATTGTTGCTTGATTTGGGGTTGTGATCACACAGAGGCGAGTGAATTGTGGTGCGAAAACAAGTATGCAATAACAAAGATGAAAAATCCAGCTTTCCATGCCAAAAATAAGCATATAAATGTGCAACATCACTTCATTCGAATGCTTGTAGCAGAAGAGAAGGTGATGCTGAAGTTTTGTGGAACCAATAGCCAAGATGCTGATCTATTTACGAAGTCTTTGAGCAGTGCAAAACATTTCTATTTTATAGAAAAGATTGACATGAAGGAATCCAAATTAAGGGTTGGTGTTGAGATGTAATTTAGAATTCCTAAGATAAGTGTAAGCTAAGTTAATTAGTTGGCTAGGTTGTAAGTAAATACAGTTTCATATTATGTAAGTTAGGGGTAAGTTTTATGTTCAGTTGAAGTGCAGTTTAGGAGTCAAGTTAGTAGATCAAGTAGTGGTCAGGTGTGGTGAACGGCTAGTCGGCTACTCATGTTTAAGGAGTATGCAATCATGTTTCAATCAATGAATGGAGATGTGGCTGTTTACAACTTTTGTGTTCTTGAGTTCTATTCTATATTGACAGAGGAACTTGTCCATCCTTCTTCGAATTCGTTAGAGTGTTAATCCACCATCAGTTTGACAACAACATGTGCATGGTATAATATTTTTTGAGAATTAAATTTAAGCAATCAAGAATCTAATTTCATTAATTTTAGATTTGTGGATGATAAATTTAAACCAAATTCAAGAATTCTATTGATCTACAAATGTAGGAATTAGAAGATAATTACGTAATCCCCATGACAAACACTTCATTCTCCCGATAGAAGCCTTCAATCCCCCTAACAAAAACTTTGAATATTTCAGTTGGTTGTTAGGGTTTCCAATTTGTCGTTCATCTTTCAATGTTGCTCCCAATAGGTTGGAGCCTTGGAGGAGGTGGTGTTTTTTTTTTCAGACGCAGAGGTATAGATGTAAAGTTTTCCAAACTAAAAATGAAAATGATTTGAGTATATATGTTGCCAATTCAATAGATTTTATGTTTCATTGATCATGTATATAAATAAAACATAGAAAACATATTTTAGGAGTAAGACTAGTATTTCCGTAGGCGAGATTGAGAGAGTGATATATATCATTCAACAGGGTTAAAGAGGAGTTTAGCAATGTGGGAATCAATGGTGTCCGGAGAGCAATATGCAGAGTAGTAGTAACCCCTTACGACTGCCAAAACGACGTGCTTCATTCCATTAATACTGCTAGTGTGACCCGAAAGCACCATCTCCACCAAGCTTTGCATGTTAGAGTTCACTTCACTAGGGATTGGTTTACTACCACACCCTTTGACTTGTGCATCCACCTCCTGCATCAATCATATATAAGATCAATCCCGTTGATCGATGTTTTATTCTAAAACTAATTGGTAATATATACTAGCTAGCTAGACTTGAACTCAATAGATAAATACCTTTTGGGGATCGCACTGCTTATCATTTTGGAGAATGAGGTGGCCTAGCTGTTGGCAGATTTGGTTGGCAGTTGCCATCAAGATATCATTGTCTGCAATATGTGTAGCTTCGGAATGACAATTCTTGGAGCATGCTTGGATGGTCCGAGCTACGAGCTCTGCTACTCCTTTGTATTCATCTTCATCCTCCGCCCATTTCACCATCCATTTCTCCCACTGTACGTATAAATATCGAGCATTATATATATATTTCCTTTCCAATCTAATGAATTAATCAATCAATCAATCAATTGGCATAACTCACAGCTTGGTGTAGATGGTGGCTTATCTCAATGCCGCCGCCGCAAACCTCCAATACGTCAAGGGAGATCTGATTCAGAGTGTCCTCAAGCAGACTCATCAGCCTATGCCCTCTCTTAACACTAATTAAATATAATTCAAACCAACAATCCAAGCATCAGAATCCCAATAGAATATACATACAGTGTATATGTTTTCACTATGAGACGAGACGACGAAAGCCCTTACCCTCCACAAGTGCAGGAGCTCGAAAACTCAAGTGCAAATACTCGTCTTTCCTCATAGGATGATGAACTAGAGCTACTACTTCCTCTCTTAAAAGAGGCTGCAATGGCGGTGGTGATGGCCCAAGTCTTAGCCCAGGCCACCCTTTCGTTCGATCTCTCTGGAACGAAGATGCTCGCTGCTGCTACAAAATACATCTGAAGCAGTTCCCTTTCGCCCAAACCGAACTCATTCATACTATAATCGGTATACCACCTGTTTCAACAATTAAATTAATTGATCGATCAATCAATCAATAAACCGGCCGGCCATATTAATTACGTAGCTAGAACAATCAAGTATTGAAGTAATTAGTACCTCCTAAGACTTTCCCATTCGATCAAGTGAATGGTCTGGCAAGCATTGTTGTCTAGTTTTGCCAGCTCAAGGTACATGTTGTTGTTAACAAAAGGCATCCTGCAGTTTCTATCAAAGTTTAAGCCACTGTACGTGTAGGGATCAAATTTCACACTCACAACCTTTCAGAGCGTCGTACGTACCTGTACAATGTTTTTCCGATCCAAACATCATCTTCACCGCCATAGTGGTCAATATAGAACCTCGACTCGATACGAGGTAAGCTGGCATACCATGGCAAGTCTAGTGCATAAGCCACCTAATCGAGTATGTATAATTAATATAAACAACATATACAATTGGTTAGCTCAAGATGATTAATGAATTAATGTACAAATGTAGCACCGTTGAAATTAATTTAGTCTAGAATCAAACTAAATCGGAGTTCGAGATCTAGGTATATACGCACCTCACCGGGGAGGTCCTTAGGAATGACCCACTTATCAAAGAGTTGGTTGGAAGCTCGCTTCTGAGTCAAGTAGTTGGAAGAGAAGAGCCTAGCTTCTTCCAGAATGGTTTCACTCGGGAATTGCAGTTGAGAAGCTCTATACAAGTTCAACATTTCTGTTACTCCTTCCGCTGATTGCCCGCCATAGCAGAAGAACTCCCCGTCTCTCTCGAAATGTCTCAACACATCTATACATATACATATTTACATTTATACCTATTTTTGTTCGATAGATAGACAGAGATAGAGGGATAAATCTGGTGTGAATTGTGAACAAAATTGTTAGGCTCGTCTCTTGGCCTATGTTGTAATTCTAAGTGTTTTCTGTGTAAATGTGTTACGTGCAGGTGCAGGTGTGTGTGCTTTATTGATTGTATTGGAATTGGGCCTTTAACCCAACTCTAATCTCAGAAGGCCCATGGGCTGTTAGCCCACTCGGATGACACACCCTTAACCTTTGCTAATGCTAACGACGTCGTTTAGCTGAAGCCCTGGCTATATATATAAGGGTTTGAGAAATTAACCCTAAACCCAAGTGAAGTGAGCTGCTAGATTTTCTGTTTGCCTTTGTTCTTGTCTCATATGGCGATTTTTGGGTTTCCTTGCTTTAACCACTTTGTGAGTGTAGAATGAGCTCCCTTCCATCCAAAACACTGAGAGAGAGAGACACTTGAGCTGAGAGATTTGTAGATGCTTTTGCCCTTCTAGTTCTAGCATTGGTGACTGGTGTCCTAGTTGAGGCTTAGACAATTGTCGCTCTACCTTTCTCGTTGTCGTTTTTCGATTTGGTTGTAAAACTCTTCCTATTTCGATTACAAGAGCTCTGATTTGTTCTCTCTTCTTCGTGTTTGTTATTCCACAAAAAAAAAAATTTATCTATTCATAGGCAATGCCATAATTATTCATTTGATATAATATAATTATTTATGTGTTAATAGTTTTTTCATATGAAAATTATACTTCTTTTGTAACCTGATTCTTCGTACCCAAAAAGCGGGCTCATGGTGCATCTCCTGAAGTCATATATAGTTTGAGGTGCACGGGTGTGCGACACCCGTGTGCGCACCCTACATTCACACCGTGCCAAAGTGCATAATAAAAACGGTGATGTAGGGCGAATACATTTACAAAATTAATACTCCGTATAAAAAAACCATACAATGTGAGTTTGTGCATTTCACAAACTCGCAATACGCGACCGCTAACCGCGTAAATGGCGAGAAAAAAGCCGTGCAAATAGTAACTCTTTTTTATTAGGTCAATGAATTGAAAGAATAGAACTTACCGGGAGAAATATTATAGCCACGCCATCTAAGTAACCTGAAGCCCATACACGTATCATCGATGTCCGGCACGTTTGAATTCCTTGCCGCTCCTATTCCATATTCACTCCAGTACCTGAAATCATTTTTGTTGATTAACTACCCAATTAAACATTCAAATTTAGTTTAAAAAATAATAAAAATAATCTTATTTCTAGGATCCTGATCATTTTAACGCACGTCAACTCTTTCAATAATTTATAAGTTGGTGTAGTGGTTGTAAGGTACATTTCATGTTAAGAGGTTCAAAGTTCGAATCCCCTTAAAAACTTGGAGTTGTTTGTAATGAAAAAATTGGAGTGGAGAGCAGTTTAAATTAAGCAAAGAGCATTTCAAAATACACAAACCAAGACTTCTCGTGCTTCTCCCTTCTCTCCCTCGTCTTCCCCTCTCTCCTCCTCCCCGACAACGTCTTCTCTCCCTTTTCCTTATGTTCTTCTCCTCCTCTCCGACAACCTTTGCGGAGATGAGAACTACCTCTAACCTTTGTTTTCGACGTCCGAGGGTGAGATCTGTCCGCCTCTTTGTGACCGCCTCTGACCTCCAACCACCGCCAGGCAATGGTACTTGGTTTTTTTTTTCTGCAAGCTGATTCTTTTGGGGGGGGGGGGGGTAGGGTAGGGTTTAGTATGCTGATTTTTCGGTTGTTTGAGGGTTTGGTGTGTTGATTTTATGGGTTTTTTAGGGTTGATTTTTTGTTTGCTTTGCTTAAACATAGGATTAGTTTTGTTAGCTGTCTGATTTTTTTTAGGGCGGGGGGGGGGGGGGGGGTGTTAGGTGGTTTGGTGTACTGAATTCGATCGATGTTGTCAGGTTATTGTTTTTCATTTTTGTTGGATTAAGTTTTGCAATTGTCTCCGTATTATTTGCATTTTCTGGAGTTTAAAGTTTTGGAGTGCTGATTTTACTGTTTTTAGGGGTTTGGTGTGCTGATTTTGTGGTTTTTTTAGGGTTGAGTTTCTGTTTGGTTTGTTTAAACATAGGATTAGCTTTGTCAGCGGTTTATCATGTTGTTTTCCTTTTTGTTGGATTAAATTTTGTAATTGTCTTGATATTATTTGCAATTTCCGGAGTTTAAAGTTTCTGCACACATTATATTTTGGTGCAAATCCCTTCAATTTTTGTTGGTGCAGAATAGAAGATGGTCCTTTTGGAGTTTTTCTGAATCGGAATACTAGTTGTCCTCTCCTTGTTGGATCAATAAAGTTAAAATGTGATTACCTTTCCATTCAAAGGTTAGTTTCTGTTTGGTTTTTGAATTTGAACAAGTGTTTGCACATGCCCTTCATAATTAAGATTGTCTTCACCTCGTAAGTACGAATGTAAACTTATGTTATACAGTATCATTTTTCAGTTGTCTGTCATCCTTTGTCAGCTTACTGTCATAGTTAGAAGCGGACAACGGTTAGGGGGTGACCGGTACTGGACATTTAACTAATAAATCTTGGATCATGACATTTAATTAATTAGGGCTTATTATATAAACATTTACTTTTTTCCCACATTTGTGATTGTGAGGCTCAACTCCCTTAAATGAATCACATAGTACCCGATTCAGATGTAGATCAAGGGAGTGAGCTGATCGACGAGAGATCTAATGTGAAAGCCTAGATAGGGCCAATCTGTATAATAAAATTCTCTTTGAAGACATTTAATAAAATTGGAACAATCTATATATAATAATACATATATGGAGAAGCATTAATGAAATATCAATCAGATTCTCCTGTTTCTCTTTCCATCATACTCTCGCTATCTTAATTTATTCATTGGCGAGCCTAGCCCCCTAGTTCAGAATTTGTTTTGGATTATTTTTGGTCATTTTAAAAATAAATTTAGGAATTAAAAAGTGTAAAAAGAGTAGAAAATCACAAAAATAGCTTAACTTACGCATGATTGGTAGTAGGTGGAGGTTGTGGAGTTGGATGTGTGAAAGGTGGAGTTTATTTTTAAAATAAAATCTAATTGGGTGTTTGGTAATTATAAGGTTTGTAAATGGGTTTTGAGATAAAAATGTCTAAAATACCCCTACCCTTACCTCTTCCCCTTCCTCCTCCAATTCCCCTATTTCAGTTCAAAGGGCAAAAAAAAATAAACTCACCAAAAATAACCTCCAAAAGCTTGGGAGCCCAAGCTTTTTTTTAAGCCAAATTTAATCCCCTAAAACCTCCACACCTTCCCCTCCACCTCCCATGCTAAATCCTTTGTCAAACACCACAAGCTGCAAGGTTTTTTTTTTAACCTCCAAAACCTCACAAAAAAGACGATGTCAAACACACGCTTAGTTTGTTAGGAGGAGTAATTCTTGTATTAAGGTTATGAGTTTGAATCCCTTTAGATTCACTTTTTTCATAATTTTTGTTCTTCTTAGCTCTTTTTTCTACTAAAAATGCCTAATTAAATAACAAATTAAAATTTCTTTCCAACATATTTAAACAAAAACTTTATTTCTATAAAACAATTAAAAACAATTTTTTCTATATATATACATATAAAAAATTCTCATTTATTGATAATTTCTAGAAATATATATAGTTCTCAAATTTGTTTTTTTAGCCACCCTAGAAAAATACTCCATCTGTTAATTAAAACATATCGTTTTAGGTTTGTAAATATTGTTAATAAAAACATGTCATTTTAGGTATTTTGTCACCCACTTTACAAAATTATCCTTGCAATTATTAGGTATGTGTTAGTTTCAGTTTTCAAAAAAGTAGAGTAATAATTAGAGGTATACGTGCAATGGCGGAGCCAGGATTCTCGGTCAGGGGGTGCTAAATTTTTTTTGTGAAATATTGTTTTTTGGTGTACACTTACGTACTAAGAATATTTTTTAAAAAAAATATTGAAAAAACACTAAAATTGTGATTTTTGGAAATATTTTTTTGTATTTAAATAGTGGAGAGTAACCAAAAAAATAGAAGAGAAACAAAAAATATTGAAAGAAAATGTTAAATGTATAATTTAACCATAAATATGACATTTTTTTAATCAAATAGTTGATAGAAACAAAAAATATAGAGAGAAATGAAGAATAATTAATGTTATAGTAAAACAAAGAAAAAGTGAAGGTGCTGAGAATTGAACCTAAGACCTTTAGATTTTAATTCTCCTTCCATCATTCCTTCCTTACTACTTGAGCTACATAGGACTCTTGTTTCAAACATCATTTAAATATATTATAGGGGTATTTGCAAAACTAACCTAAAAACCCGGTTGGGTTGCACTCTCTATCCTCTATCCATATTATTTGCAAAAAGTTAGCCCAAATCCTTTAAAATTTGCAGCCCAGCCGGTTACAATAGGGAGAGAAACCGGTTGCATTGATGGAGGAGAGAGAGGGAGGCGTGTGGGGGGAGTTAATTGACAAAAGCATGTCAACTCAACTGTCGATAGTTACTCCATCTCTCTCTCTCTCACATAAAATAAAAAACGGAAGGAAGAAGATGAAGGAGTTCGAAGAAGAACAAGAGCAAGTCTGCAGAGGAGAAGAAGAGGCGGACATCAAACAGGCAACACACCCCGAAAATGGATATAATGGTTGTAGTTAGATGGGGAAATTGGGGGAATGGGGGGATTGGCGAAATTGGAGGAATTGGGGATTTTGGGGAAATTGGGAAACGGCTATGTGGAATACGAAATACCAGGAGTAGGGCGACTTGGATATGTTTAATCTTGCGATCCCTTTGAACATTTTAGGGCGACTTAAATATTTAATGGATTTGCCGACACTTTGATTTCTGTCGTGTTTGTAGTAGTCAGATGTCATGTTTATAACTCAACCTGTCATGTTTGTAGTAGTCAGGCGAGGTATGGTTTAATGTTTTCCTGGTTCTAGTGTGGTCCTCCACTCCTCCCCCCTAAACCCAGGCGGTAAAAAAAGAGAGAGGATGGAGGGGATAAGACGGAGACAAAGATAGAGGGGGGGGGGGGGGGAGTGACGGTAAGGGAGAAGCAAGTGATCGAGCTGGGGTTTATTTGCAGTTTGACGTGTAAGCAGTTAGTTTTAACTGGACACCAAAAGCAAAACGACATGCCACATATTGGAACCGACTGGACAAGAGTTATCAGAGAAGCAGATTCACCATCGACTTCGGATAAAAAATGGGTAAGTTTGCTTTCGATAAAAAAAATCAGAGAGAGAGAGAAAGAGAAAGTATGCAGAGGAGATAGAGGACATGAGAGAGAGAGAGAGAGAGAGAGAGAGAGAGAGAGAGAGACGAGTGAAAAATAAAAGTCAAGTTGTAGATAAGAGAGAGAGAGGGAGATTAGTGAGGATAAGACAAAGAGAGAAAAGTAAAAGAAGGTCTGCAGTGGAAAGAGAAAGCCTGCAGAGGAGAGAGAGTGTGTGTGTGTATGTGAGATCAATGGGGATAGGACAGAGAGAGATGGAAGGGTCATCTCTCCTCTGCAACTTTACTGTTGATGTTTCACTTGGAAGAAGAAGCAATTGCGTGTGGGTTTATTTGCAGGTTGACATGTAAGCAGTTAGTTTTAACTTGACACCCAAAGCAAAACGACATGACACATATTGGAATCGACTGGACATGAGTTATTTGAGAAACAAATTCACCGTCGATTTCAAATAGAAAATGGGTAAATTTGCTTCAGATTTGAGGGAGACACCTCTCGCATAACTTTTATCGAAAGCAAACTTGCTCATTTTCTATCCAAGGTCGATGAAGAATCTGTTTCTCCGATAAATCTTGTCCGGTCGATTCCAATATATGTCATGTCATTTTGCTTTGGGTGTCTAGTTAAAACTAACTGCTGACAAGTCAACCTGCAACCTCCGCCCAATTGTTTCTTCGAAGTGAAAGAGTAACAATATCTTTTTATGCCCCCTCACTAACACTCTACTCATCTCTCTCTCCTCTCATACTTCACTTTTTTTTTCAGCTCTCTCTCTCCCCCCTTTCTTTTCTCTCCATCTCTGAGGTGTCACAGCTGGCCCCCACACAATGCACAGCTGCCCCCCACCTTCCCTACCTGTTACCTCCTGCCTAGGTTTCCCGGATAACTGGTTTCACTCAATTTTAATCCGGGTTGGGTTAACCTTGCACACTTTTCGGTTTTTGGGTTAGGTTGTGCAATTCCCTCTATATTATATTACCTTAAAAATATTAAATATATGCAAAAAAAATTATTTTCTTTGTATTTTTTTTCCGCTAGGGGGGGTGTCGAGCATCCCCTGGCTCCACCACTGTATACGTGTATTTTTTTCTTAAAAAGTGTGCATATTTTTAAAAATATATAATAAATTTTAATTAACGGATGTAGTATATTCTCAGATCCACCACTATCTTTATTCCTTTTTTCTTTCTACAACTCAAGTTCTCTCTCAATTTCTTCACTGAAACACCAGATCAACCCTAATTAAAATGTAATATTCCCATTATTGTGGATAATCGATCTAAGTTGTGGAGAACGAAAAAGTAACGATAATAGTTCTTGGGGATGAGTTTCTCCGGCCAATCCATAAGTAGGAGTAATGGAAATGTCACGAACAATTTTTAAGACATCAGTTAATTACTTAACACTATTTTCTAAACAACAAAATACTAAAAAAAAAAAAAAAGTAAAATACGTAGCAATAATTAAGATAAGATAAGTATTGCATGAATACATACGTACGTACCGAAATACATAATCAAGGCAAGCAGTGATATGCGGTTGGAAAAAGCGACAGATCCCAAGTCGTTGAAGACGATCAACCACCCAAATTCGTTCAAAGATGTCCACCGGGTATGTATGTGGGACTATATATTTGCATTCATATCAACCATAAAAAAATAGTTAATCGTAAATATAGTTATAATAGTTGTTGACTAAAATGATCACTATTCACTACCTCTTTGAAATTGTTGACACCGGAATGAAGGATAAATTAGTCCCTATATATAGTTGCTGACAAAATTAATTAACTAGGTTCTAACCCTTTATTCATAAATGTTTTAGTAATTTTTTTTTGTTAACAAAATTAATTATTAACAAAAATAATCTTTGATAAAAAAAAAAAAATTGTTGACACTTGACTATTAATATTGTTGGCACTTGGCACTTACGTACACCACTAGCACTTGACTATTGATACTTGAATACTAACATTTGACAATGTCATCAGAACTTTTTTCTGGAACAAAGATGCGCAACATAGCCCACTGATAAGCTGGGACAAAATATGTAAATCCAAAGCAGCTGGCGGACTGGGAATACGGAAAGCAAGAAACATGAACGAAGCCCTCCAGCTAAAACTTTTGTGGAAAATTTTAGCGGAACCCGAGAATAACTGGGTTAAGATTATACAACACAAATACCTAAAAGAAATACACATACTTAACTACACTAGGAGGGGGAATGCCTCGTGGCAATGGTCAAAACTCAGCTCCCTAATTACAAAATTTAAATCAGGACTTATCTGGTCGGTAGGAGACGGAAAATCTATCAATTTCTGGAAAGACAATTGGGTAACAACAGAGCCCCTCTTGGATAAAATTGAACCCCAAACCAATATAGACCAAAAAGAAACGGTAAGCGATTATGTAATGGGGGGAAAATGGTGGAGAGAAAAACTTGATTCCATTCTCCCTGATGCTATAACAAAAGAAATCATCAAAATCCCACTACCCATAAGTCCCCTTACTGATAGGCTATACTGGTGGCCGGACAAAAAGGGCTGGTTCACAACGTCATCCGCCTATAACCTGATTTCATCCAACACACGCATACTATCAGATGAATTCACCTGGATTTGGAAAATTGACGCTCCGCCAAAAGTCCAAAATTTTATGTGGAGAATCAAACAAAAAGGATTGCCCACTGCTACGCGATTAGCCCAGAAGGGGGTTGTTGTTCCCACTACATGCATCTTATGTAACCAATCATCGGAAGATGATATTCATATCTTCATAGAATGCCCCTTCAACAACTTTCAACAACAATTTTCCAGAGAAATATCCCAGAAAATCAACACAATTATATCAGAAAACAGAGATATGGATCAAATTCTTCAGCTCCTTAGCACTACCCTTTCGAAGGACAGCAAACAGAATATAGCATTTAGATGGTGGACACTGTGGTTTGTGAGGAATCAAATAATCTTTAAGAAGGCCAAGATCCCTTCTATAGAGGGCATCAGAAAAATTGTTTTGGAAAATATCAATAATTGGGGAAGAACCATCGAACTGAACCTTGAAGACGACGAGGATACCACAATTCAAAATAGGGTAAAAGTCCGCCCTAAAAATGCCAAAAAGGTCACCCGATGGAAAAGGCCACCCATGGGCAAATACAAACTAAACTTTGATGGATCATATGTATCAGATTCTAAGAGCTCCATTGGCTACATTATACGGGACTGGAATGGTAATCCAATCAGCATGGATGGTGCGGTGATTGGGGGACACTCTCCTATTATGGCAGAAGCATTGGCCTTACGACTTGGGGTAAAAAAGACAAAGGAACTACAGATCGATAATCTAATCATTGAAGGGGATTCAAAAATAATTACGGACTTCTTAGAAACACACACAAACTGTCCTTGGGAAATAGAATTAGTAATGTCAGATGTTCAGGCCATTCTCCGAGGTGTAAGGCATATAGGAATTTCCCACATTCCCCGTATTGGTAACCGAGTAGCGGATAAGGTTGCACACCTTAGCTACTCTACCAGGGGACCTAATTTATACAATCACTCAGGTCTACTTGACCTCATCCGGCAGGATGCTTTCGGGTAGAGTTTTCTCACCCGAATTCTTACCCAATCAAAAAAAAAAAAAAAAAAAAAAAATTTGACAATGTCATCAATAAGATATATCAGTTGTTAAAGTCTCAGCAATCAAGGTGAATTATTGTTAAGAAACAATATAAAAATAATAAATTTTTTCAAGAAAAAAAATGTAAGCACCTATACATGAATTATTATCAGCAAATAAAAAATAAGACAAAAAACTATAGTTAAAAAAAAATAAGGGGTATCTATTATCTATTACTGTATTATTATATTATATATAATAAAGGAGAAGTCACTTTAGACACAATGACGGCTTCTCCTTAATCATAGTCGTATGAACCAATCACAAAATTTTGAAATAATCAATATAACTTTATCAATAGGAACATATTTTTAGAAGATAAAAGTTTTGATGGAATTGAAATAATACTTAATTAGCATGGTCACACTAATTAAATAACTTTATCAATAACTTTGTCAATACGAAGAAGATAAAAGGTTTTTGGTAAATTGAAATAATACTTAATTATAGCTGTGTAAAGGTTATCAACCCATGGAATTCAATTTTTGTTAATATATTTTCCCCAATTATTAATTTGTATATGGATATAATTTTGGAAGAATTTAATCATAATTTTTTTATGAAAGATCTACCACGTTTGCGGATAAAGAAATAAAATTTTCCTATCTTGAAGGTATTGATATATTTATGAGATATATTTTTGGATTTTATACATATATAATTATGGATAGATTTAGATTTTGACCTATATATAGTTTAGATTGTTGATGTTATTTCACAAACGTTGACGTCTTCTCCCTTCTTTGATGATATTTTGTTGTTTTCACTAGTATATACTAGATTTTCATATGTTGTTGATAAAGTATAAATTCATTCAGATTTGGGATTTTAGCTTTTTGATATGTTGTTTCCACTAATATATACTTGCAAGGAGTAAGGAGTAATTAACTTTTATACTACTCTAATAAAGTATAAATTCATTCAAATTTGAGAAATAAGAAGTATGGAATAAATTAATTAATTGAATAAACGAGTTTTAATATCAAATTTATTTAAATTAAAAAAACGCCCTACTGAACTAGTTTTTTTTTTTTATAAATTGAAAGATTTATAAAATATGAAATAATTTTTATTTAAAAAAATCAAAATAAAGGGTCATTGAAAAATGAGAAAGATTGGGAGACTGGTGAGGGAGAGAGAGAGATGAGAAAAGAGATTTTTTGGGTGTAAAATTATATGGTGGATTTTTTTTTCCCAATCAACAAACTATCTATCGTATATAATCAACTTATCAACCTAATTAATTAGCAATTTATATTAGCATACGGAATTCAGAATTTCTATAATAATATATAATAACAACTACTACTAGTCTACTACTACGTACCTCCGCCGCGGAACTTGTGAACAAGAGTACGAAGGTAGGTGAAGCAATTGAAGTCGTTGGTGTGCATAAGTGCAAAGGCTGTGGAGGCTGGAGAACACAAGAATGATCCATTTTCATGTTGAAATTTCATAAGTAGGTTCCAATTCAAACCCAGTCCTCGCATCCCTTCAAGGCTATATAGTAACGTTGTTGCCTTTCTATGCATCATCTCCTTAGGTATCCTGTACGTACGTATTCATTCATATCCCCATCATTTATCAATTATCATATCATATCTTATCTGCTGGAGTATTAATTTATTTATTTAGCTAACCAGCAAAAGATCCATCCATCTTTATCGTATTGGAGTATATTTTTTTGGAGTTATCATTGGCTCGTAATTACTAGTTTTCATAAAACATTTGAACACATGAGATGGACTTGTTGAATCTTTGAACCTAGATTTAATGTTCAGCCGTTCGATCAATCTAGCACGCGCGCTACATTATATTTGTTGAATTGAAAAGTAAGTAATTAAGAAAATATGGACGTAACCTGGAGAGCTTCGTCTTCCCTTTGGTGTAAAGGTCTTTTAAAATTCCAGATTCATCGGCTTCTGTGACATGGATTCCGAATCCTCTTGCCATTTCCATCAGCATAGGGAAAATAAGCTCAAATCCAGCCGGCATGTGCTCTTCTTTTGCTTCTCCTAGCTTCCTCATTTTATCTCCAATGAACGCTATCCCTATATATACACATACACATATTCATACACGGGATATGTTGGATTAGGGCACCATATATATATATATATATATATATATATATATATATATATATATATATATATATATATATATGTACCTTTACGACATTTGTGAGGATGGATGTTCCAACAAGTGAGAGCAACTACACAGGCTAAGGTGTTGAGCAACCTATCATGGGGTTCAAAGAAACGGTGATCACCCCATGACCCATCCTCCATTTGATTTCCGGATATCCATTCTACACTTTCTGGAAACTGCGGCTTCCTGTTGCTTGATCCGTTGTCGATTGCCTCCACCATCGCCACCCATGCTGTGTCGTACGGCGACAATGATATCTCCCCATCATTCATCGTTTCTAACATCCGCCTTATTTTATCAACTACTACTATTAATCGTCCCTTGGCCTCCTCGTCTAACCCATTCACCTAAAACACACGCGCGTATATAATATAATATATATGCGTTACAAGCTATATAGGAAATCTTAATTCATAGACAAGGATCGGATCGGAGGACAAATTTAAACCTGACTATATCCATGGCGGGGGATAAGATTCCTCTCATTTGGAGTATCGCCATGAATCTCAAACAACCTCGTCGCAAATTTCTCATTTGTCTCATGATTTGGTACACGATGAGGAACATGAACGACGTCGCCAATACTATCTGGTGTTGCACAACACCTCAATCTCATCCGCTTGCATCGCACTATTTGCTTTTTTTCTCTTTTTCCGATTGCCTTCAAACTTGAAGGGTCTTCGTTCAAATATTTTACGTCAAAACCTGTCATATATAGTACGTAAATAATTACTATAAGTACTAAGCAACCTTAATTACACAGGCTAAGGTGCTGATCGAGCAACCTTAATATATTTATAACAATTGTGTAGTACTGTAGTGTATAACGTACAACAAAACAATATTTGTACTTGAATCAATTGTGTATACTTACAAGGTGGTGGACGAAATGAAAGAGGAATCAAACTACTGGGACTCAGGATCAACATATTAAACCAGCTGGGAACAGTACCTACTGCTAGGTTACTTGATGATCGACGACGAAGACGCTTGGGGTTTACAAGACCACCTACTTTTTTTTTTGTTTAAAAGAAGACCTTGTAGATATATACTTTTTATGTTCAAATATATATATATATATATATATATATATATATATATATATATATATATATATATATATATATATAGAGGAAGAGGATATCGATTGAAAGCAGTGGCGGATCCTGAAGCGTTTAGTTGAGGGGGCGGAAAATTGATCTTTAATTTTTTTCCGAAAAAACCCATCAATATTTGAAGTTTTCGGGTTAAATTATAGTATTAAGTTATGAAGTTTAACAAATGATAAGTATGATAGAAGTATATTAATTTGGTAAATGATGTGAAAAATAATTTATATCGCTTCAGTTTTGAAACGTTTATAACTTTTTACTCGGTTATCGGATTTGAGCTTATAATATATCAAATCGAAGCTATCGACGAGAGGAATATGTATATTAAATTTTATTTTTGATTGGGGGGGCGACTGCCACCTCTGGCCCTAAAGAGGATCCGCCCCTGATTGAAAGGCCGATATTTTCGATCATATAAAGTACAAACGGAACGATTGGGGTCAGTGGCAGAGCGAGGAATTTGGCTAGGGGGTGCTAATATTTTTTTGTGTGAAATATTGTTTTTTGGTGTATATTTATTAAGAAGAATTTTTAAAAAAATATTGAAAAAACACTAAGATTTTGACTTTTTTTTTAATTTAAATATTTAATTTCAAACATAAATGACGTTGTTTTAATGAAATCGTTGATAGAAAAAAATATAGAGAGAAATAAAGAAAAATAAATGATAGAGTAAAACAAATAAAAAAGTGAAAGAGTTGGGATTTGAACCCAAGACCTCTTCCTTCCTCCCCTCCTTCTTTTACCACTTGAGCTAGATAGCAATCTTGTTTCAAATATCATTTAAAGATGTTATATTACCTTAAAAATACTAAATATATGCAAAAAAAAATATTTTTTATTTTGTATTTTTTTTCCGGGCCGGGGGGTGCTCGAGCACCCCAAGCACCCCCCTAGCCCCGCCAATGATTGGGGTGTAGTGTTGGATCGAACAATCTCAACTGCTCGATCTTATAAAAAAAATCTTTAAAATAGAGATCAAAATACTAAAATCTCTAAAAAAAATTACTCTAACTTCAACAACTTCTCTATTATACTAAGTTTTTCTTTTTTATATAGTACAATAAATACATAAATTTAAAATATAATAAATTCATTTAATAAGGAAATTTAATCCTAAACTCAAGCACACACGAGACTCCATCCATATATTTTAACCATAACAAAAAAAAACTTAGTCAATGGTAAATAGTATACATTCACTATCTAGCTAATTCTAATTACATACTATCATAGTTCAATAATATATATACAAGTCTTTTCAAATTTTACCCGTTTTTCAAAAAAATAAAAACTATAGTAAAGTATTTAATTTTTTTTTATCATTTTTTTAAAATTATTTAATAGTTATTTGTCATATGCATCAAATTATTTAAACAAATTTTGATAAAAAGTTTAATATTATTAAAAAAAAAACTTATATTATTCAACAATATATAGTTTTAGAACCAAAATAATTTATTTATTTTTTTAAAAAATAACTCTCCTCCCTCACCCGTGTTTTTTTTTTTTGAAGCAAGATAAGAATCCATTCAGTTCTCTAGACAAGCCTAGAGAAACTGAGAGACCGGACAAGCCGGTAGATGGAGTAACCATCATGCACAACCAAAGCAAATGACAGAAAGGAAATAACACGAATCAAATGACAGAAATGAAAATGAGAAAATAAAATAAAAGTGCTAGCTATCCTACAACGTAAAACAAAACCAACACGACGTCCTTTTTGGATCGGAGGTAAAAACTATATAAAATATCAACTATTTAAAATTTTTCTTTTTACAACTTAATATTTGTTGATAATAAGTATTAGATTATAAAAAAATAACAATAAAAAAGTTAATATATTATATATTTTTTAGTTCCTTAAAATACGTGTTAAAAAGTCAAACGACATCCTTTTTGGATCGGAGGTAGTAATTAATTACTTATTCAACACTTAATTTATTTATTTTAGGCCGATTTGCATAAATACACCAAATCGGTGTTCGGTTTGCAAAAGTATACCCATTTTATGAGAATAGCAAAAATAGAATAGGTGGGTCATTTGTGCTAAAAAATAGGCTATTTGTGCTAAAAAATAATGACTGATTTTACCTTTAAATTTAAATATAAAAATCATTAAAAGGAGTATTATGAATTAAAAGAAAATGAAAAAATAAATGAAAAAATAAAATATATATTAAAATAATGTTTTTAATATATTTATCTCGGAAATTTAAGAATAATAAAACTAGCCATATGAAAATCATTGCCTTATTAAGAGAATCAAACATTGACAAGGATATATTTGTTGTTGACATGATATATGTTTTTTTATGACAAAGCAGATATCTAATAATGACAGGATGAAGTCTATAATAGGGAAGAGAATAAAGACATAATTTTATCCATACCATAACTAGAAATTAAAGGTCTGTCCAAGATGACAAAGTTATTTGTTCCAAATGACAGGAAAAATATTTATAGTGACAAGCTTCATGTTTATTTTGACAGGATTAAACCTATAATCGGGGAGAGAATCAATGAAGATACGGTCAATCATATCTTCATGATTATTAATCATATTTACAAAACGATTGTCAATATATATCTTGAAAACATAATATTATCATAGTGACAGGATGAGTGGTGTTCTTGACAATCTTAAATATGAATATTGACAGGATATGATAAAAAAATCGACGGGAGATTGAGTAAAGATACGGTTTTGACCTAATGGAGCCGGAGCCGGAGGGTTGGTCTGCTCTTGGGGTCGAGGCCGGAGCCGGAGATTGATTGCGCCGAATGCTCGCATAGTGACGGAGGGTAAGGGCATCGACAGTCGGGTTGTGCTTGTTTGTTTTGGTTAGCGATTGGGATTGGGTCGGTCAGGGGCGCAGAAGTTTAGGCGTAGGCGACGAAGCCGGAGACGCGAGCTATGGTCCGAGCACCGGAGACCTGGGGTTGGGGCTGAGAGTCAGAGACCTGGGGTTGGGGCCGACGGAGCCGGAGAGGGATGGGGTTGTGTGTTTTAGTTAGGGTTTGGATTGGGATTTAGGGGTCAGATCTATTAGTCCGGATGAAGGGGATTGAGAATTTTTTTTTTTTTTTTACTTCCAGATTTTTATTATTATTTGATTATTGAATATAATTTAAAAATATCAAAAAATTGAAAAATATATAAAATATTTAACTTTTTTTTCCCTAAATTTTTGGAGTGGTGGGTAGTTTTGATAATAAAATAAGGTATTTTTACAAATTTCCATATATTGATTCAATTGTTTTCAAACCTAGGTATTTTTACAAAAAAAAAAATGAAAGTGGGGTATTTAGTAGTAATTCCCCTTTATATTTAACCAGCAAAAAATCCATATCCATCTTTATCGTATTGTGCAGGAACTTTGGGCTTAGTTCAACGGTCATATTTGTTGAATTTTATTTTTTTTGGACTTACTACTGGCTATTATTAATCACCTATAGTTTTCATATGGTAGCAGAGATCACCCGTTGTTACCATACTTTTAATTAGGTCGATAAGATGGCGACTTTTTTTTTTTTGTAAATATTTGAACACACATGAGATCGATGGACTTGTTGAATCTTTGAATTAACCGTTGGATTTAGCTAGCACTCGCGCTATATTTGTTGAATTGAAAAGGAATTAATTAATTAAGAAAACATGGACGACGGACGTAACCTAGAGAGCTTAGGGGTGTTATTCGAGCCGAACGAGCCGAGCTTGGCATGTTCAAGCTTGTTCATTTGTTAAACGAGCTCGAGCCGAGCCGAGCCCAATTTTTAAACGAGCTTTCTTTTTTGTTCAAGATCGGCTTGTTTTAGTAAATGAACGAGCTCGAGCCGAGCTTTTTTCGAGTTCTAAGTAGTTTTACTTGGTTATAACATATAAACTTAAAGAAAATTCTAGAAATTTCATATTATTCGAGCTATTCGAGCCTAAATCGAACGAGCCGAGCTTTCAACCGAGCTTAAAATCATGTTCAAGCTCGGCTTGTTTAGGTAAGTGAACGAGCTCGAGTCGAGCTTTTTTCGAGCCGATCCCGAGCCGAGCTCGAGCCGTTCAGCTCATATAACAGCCCTAAGAGAGCTTAGTCTTCCCTTTGGTGTAAAGGTCTTGTAAAATTCCGGATTCATCGGGCGCTGCGACATTGATTCCGAATCCCATTTCCATTTCCATCAGCATTGGGAAAATAAGCTCAAATCCAACCGGCATGTTCTCGATCGATCACCCCATGACCCTGTTGGGCCCAAGCCCAAATTGTCCAGTCCAAGTCTAAAGTCATTTGTTGACTTTTTGTTGGAAGGATTAAAAAGGCAATTTTTGACTTTTGGCTTGTTCAGTACGAGAGCAACAAGAAGAAGCATCAGTAGCTTTCCATTGTTCTTGAAAGTTGAATGGTGAGTCCCATTTTGAGGAGCACAAAAGTGAGGAGGGAGAAAGGAGAAAGAGGGAAAAAAGTGGTGAGAAAGTGAGTGATCTTCCTTGTCTCATCCGGGTTCTTTCACCTCGAGTTCTCGGTAAGCCTACTCGTGTTTGTCGGCTTTTATTCCCTCGTTTAGAATCCCTAATCTTGGTGAAAATGGTGTTGTACCAATTTGAGTGAAATTGGTGGTATCTCCTTGTGTGAGATTTGTAGGTGAAGAACACTTGTACCCATTTTGTTGATTAGTGGATTTTGGTGCTCTGGCGGGCGACAGTGGTTTTTGATCCTACGGGTTAGGGAGGGTTTTCCACTTAAATCGCTGTGTTCTTGCTTGTGTTTGTTTGTGTGCTTGTGTTGCTTGGTTTGATTGTGTTGGTGGTTCCGTAAATTTGTGAACTTGGTTATCAGCGGGATTGCAGCTTGAGTTGCTAGGTTCCCGATTCAGTTCTGCATTTGGGTCTTGTCGATCCCAACAAGTGGTATCAGAGCCTGGTTGCTAGTTTGGAAGCAGAAATGACGACCAAGTCAGATGATTTTGCCGGTACGATGATCAAGTTGACATCTTCCAACTATTCGATTTGGAAATCGAGAATGGAGGATTTGTTGTACTGCAGGGATTTGTATGATCCGATTAAGCTTGGGTCTAGCAAGCCGACTGGTATGTCTGAAGGAGACTGGGAAAAGCTACATCGGAAGTCTGTGGGAACCGTCAGACAATGGGTTGATAACAGTGTCTATCACCATATAAGCAACGAAACTGATGCACATGTCTTGTGGAAGAAGTTGGAATCCATGTATGAGAGGAAGTCTGCGCAGAGCAAAACCTTTGTGATAAGGAAGCTTGTAAATTTGAAGTACAAGGATGGAAAGCCTATAGCCGAGCACTTGAGTGAGTTTCAGGAGCTTGTAAATCAGCAGAATACTATGAAGTTGGTCATAGATGACGAGTTGCAGGCCCTATTGCTTCTGATCTCTTTGCCTGACACTTGGGAGACTCTGGTGGTGACCATTAGCAACTCTGCACCGAGTGGTGTTGTGTCCTTATCGACCGTGAAGGATAGTCTCTACAATGAAGAGACTCATAGAAAGGATATGGGCACAAGCACCTCACAGGCTTTGGCCACAACTGCTGAAGAAAGGTTCATAGGAAGAAGCAGAGACACAAGAGGTCGTGGAAAATCCAGAGGGAAATCGCAGAAGAGAGATGCTTCCCAAGGTAAAGAAAAGTCTGTCTGTTATCATTTTGGCAAAGAGGGGCATATAAGAAAGAATTGTTATGCGTTGAAGAGGAAGCAAAAGGAAGAGAAAAATAAGAAAGATGATGAGAAGAACACTGCTGCAACTATTTATGGCGATGAGGAAGCTATGGTGGTTCTCTCCTGTGTTGATGATCATAACCAGGAATTTGATACTCGTGTAGAGTGGATAGTTGATTCAGCCGCATCCTATCATGCTACACCGAGGAAGGAGATCTTCACCACCTATGAAGCTGGAGACTTTGGTTTAGCGAAGATGGGGAACTTCAGCTTTGCGAAGATTGTTGGTATTGGTGACATTTGTGTCCAGACAAATGTAGGTTGCACGATGACCTTGAAGAATGTGCGACATGTACCAGATCTTCGCTTGAATTTGATTTCTCAACAAGCCTTGGACCGAGAAGGTTATCATAGTAGCACTGGTGATGGAAAGTGGAAGCTGACAAAAGGATCTATGGTGATCGCTAAGGCAAGCTTGAGCTACACTCTTTACAGAACTCAGCTGAATGTTGTTAGAGGTGGCCTGAATGCAGTTGAGGGTGTTGCATCACCAGATTTGTGGCATAGGTGGCTCGCGCATATGAGTGATAAAGGACTGCAAATTTTGGCAAGGAAGTCTCTCATTCCTGTTGCCAAAGGTATGACACTAAACCCCTGTGACAATTGCTTATTTGGAAAGCAAACTAGAGTGTCATTCAGTAAGTCTTCTGAAAGGAAGAAAAATTTGCTTGAGTTGGTGTATTCTGATGTGTGTGGTCCCATTGATGTACCTTCCTTAGGAGGTAGTAGGTATTTTCTGACCTTTATTGATAATGCTTCACGGAAGGTTTGGGTGTTTGTTCTGAAGACAAAAGATCAGGTTCTTGATTGCTTCAAGCAATGGCATGCCATGGTGGAAAGGGAGAAGGGTTGCTCCCTGAAGAGCCTCCGTAGTGACAATGGAGGCGAGTACACGTCGAAGGAGTTTCAGAGATATTGTCTGCAGCATGGGATCAGGCATGAGAAGACAACTCCTGGTACTCCACAACACAATGGCGTTGCAGAAAGAACAAACAGAACTTTGCTTGAGAAGGTCAGATGTATGCTGAAAATGGCAAAGCTTCCGAAGCCATTTTGGGGAGAAGCTTTGAGCACTGCCTGCTACTTGATGAACCGATCTCCATCGTCAGCTTTGGATTTTGATATCCCTGAGAGAGTGTGGTCTGGCAGAGACATTTCCTACTCTCACCTGAGGGTCTTTGGTTGCAAGGCATTTGTACATGTGCCTAAAGAACAGAGACATAAGTTGGATGACAGAGCAATCACTTGCATGTTTCTGGGTTTTGGAGATGCTGATTTTGGGTACAAGTTGTGGGATCCAGAGAAGAAGAAAGTGTTCAGATCCAGAGATGTGATCTTTCACGAGGACAAGACACTATCAGATGTTGATACACCTGCAGCAGAGGAAGTTCCTGAGCTACCAGTCTACTTCCCTTCTCAACCAGAAGAGACTGGAACAAGTGGTGAGTCTCACTCAGGAGATGATGAGGAGATTCCCACTGCAGATGAAGTGTTACCAGAAGCTGAAGCTGAATTTGGTGAGGGCTCTGAGCAGGGGGAGCCGACACAAGACGAGGAAACAGTTGAGCTCAGGAGATCAAGCAGAGACCGTCGTCCGTCCACAAGATACCCCAGTTCTGAGTATGTTGCAGTCACTGAAGAGGGGGAGCCTGAGAGCTTTCAGGAAGCTCAAACCCACAAGGAGAAAGCTCAGTGGAGAAAAGCCATGGAAGAAGAGATAAGTTCTTTGAAAAAGAACAACACTTATGAGCTTGTTAAACTTCCCAAAGGAAGAAAGGCCTTGAAGAACAAGTGGGTGTACAAGCTGAAGATGGATGGAGACAAACTAGTCAAGTACAAAGCCCGACTAGTTGTGAAGGGTTTCAGCCAGAAAAAGGGAGTTGATTTTGATGAAATCTTCTCACCTGTTGTGAAGATTAGTTCCATCAGGGTGATCCTTGGCTTAGCTGCAAGCATGGATTTGGAACTTGAGCAGTTAGATGTGAAGACTGCATTTCTCCATGGTGATTTGGAGGAGGAGATATATATGGAGCAACCGGAAGGGTTTGAAGTAAAAGGGAAAGAGCACTTGGTTTGCAAATTGAAGAAGAGCTTGTATGGGCTGAAGCAAGCTCCCAGACAATGGTAAAAGAAATTTGATTGCTTCATGGTGGATCATGGCTACACCAGAACAAGTGCAGATCATTGTGTTTACTTCAAGCGGCATTCAAATGGCAGGTTTGTGTTTCTTATTCTGTATGTAGATGATATGCTGATTGTTGGACCGGATAAATCTATGGTTGATGATTTGAAGAAGAAGTTGTATACTTCCTTTGATATGAAAGACTTGGGACTAGCACGCCAGATTTTGGGTATGCAGATTACCCGTGGCAGGAAGGCCAAGAAGATATGGTTGTCACAAGAGAGGTATGTTGAGAAGGTCCTGAGCAGGTTCAACATGGAGAAAGCTAAGCCAGTTAGCACACCTCTTGCTAGTCACTTCAAGTTGAGCAAGAAGAGTTGTCCATCTACAAGTGAAGAGAAAAAGAAGATGGCCACCGTTCCCTACTCATCAGCAGTTGGGAGTTTGATGTACGCTATGGTGTGCACCCGGCCTGACATTGCTCATGCAGTTGGTTTGGTCAGCAGGCTCCTCTCTAATCCGAGTAGAGATCATTGGGAGGCAGTGAAATGGATCTTCAGATATCTGAAAGGTATGTCGAAGATGTGTTTATGCTATGGGGGTTGCAAACCCATTCTTGAAGGCTTCACAGATTCAGACATGGCAGGAGACCTTGATGGTAGGAAGTCTACATCGGGGTATTTGTTCACTTTTGCTGGGAGAGCTGTCTCATGGCAGTCTAAGTTGCAAAAGTGTGTTGCTTTGTCCACGACAGAGGCAGAGTACATTGCCATGACAGAAGCAACCTCACCCGTGGCCTCTCCTGCACCCTCCACTCCTTTTACCACACAAGGCTCCTCTGCCCTCTACCCTCAACCTGGCTCGGTCTCAGCGCCTTTAGAGGAGGTTCCCTCGGCTCCGTCCATGCCAGACATAGGTATGTCCTCCACTTCCTCCCCACCACAGCCCATTATTCCATCATTTTTTCGTCCGGCTGCTGATTCACGTCATACTATGACTACTTGAGCTAGGACATATGATCTCAAACCCAAAGCCTTGACCAGCACAAAACATCCCTTTCCCTCTGTCAATGATCTATATGATGAACCTAAGACATATCTTCAGCCCTCCAAATCACCCGAATGGCAACATGTCATGCATGTTGAATATGATGCTCTTTTACGTAATGAGACTTGGACATTAGTACCTCGTCCTAATCAAGCTAACATTGTTGGTTGTAAGTGGTTCTACAGGATAAAGCGCAGGGCAAACGACTCCATTGAGCGCTACAAGGCTCGCCTTGTGGCCAAGGGCTTTCACCAAGAAGAGGGTGTTGACTACTTTGACACCTTCAGTCCGGTGGTCAACCTTCTACCATCAAGATTGTTCTTTCCCTTGCTCTCACAAATGTTTGGTCTCTTAGGTCGACATCAACAATGCCTTCTTGAATGGGGACATGTCAAAAACAAGTTTTCATGGCTCAACCGCCAGGTTTTGTCGATTCCTCTCGCCCTTCCGATGTTTGCCTCTTACGCAAGGCTCTGTATGGCTTAAAGCAAGCCCCCCGTGCCTAGTTCACCAAACTTTGTCACTTTCTCCTACAACATGGATTTCGTGCCTGCAAGTCTGACACTTCGTTGTTCGTCAAACGACAGGGTCACTCTGTTCTTTACATTCTAGTGTATGTTGATGACCTTACTATCATTGGCTCTATATCAGCTGAGATCGACAAGTTTGTCCTCCTTCTCAGTCGCGCATTCTCTCTTCGTGACCTTGGTGATCTTCACTACTTCCTTGGCATCGAGATGACGCGCACTAAGGACACTATCCTCCTGTCTCAGCAGAAGTATATCCGGGATCTTCTTCTGCGCAGCAAGATGCAAGATGCTCGCCCCATCTCTTCTCCAGCAGAACCAGCCTCTCGTCTCACCAAGGTTGGTGATCCGTTTCCTAATCCATTTCTATACAGAAGTACTGTTGGGGCTATACAGTATGTTACCATCACTCACCCGGAGATCTTGTATGCCATCAACAGAGTCTGTCAGTTCATACAGTCACCTATAGAGACTCATTGGTCGACTGTCAAATGGATTCTTCGCTATCTGAAGGGCTCTCTCTCACCAGGCTTGATTCTTCGCCCTACTACAGATCATCGCCTTGTTGCCTTCTCTGACATTGGTTGGGCTTCTGATGGCGATGAATGTCGTTCACAACATATGGCTTTGTAGTCTATTATGACGGTAACCTTGTCAGTTGGGCCTCCAAGAAGCAGAATGTGGTTGCAAAGTCTAGCTCTGAAGCTGAATATCGTGCCATTGCCTTCACGGCTACCGAATTGATATGGCTTCAGCAGTTGCTGCTTGAGCTCCGATCTCCTCTTGTTCGGCCCCCCATCTTGCTCTGTGACAACCTCAGTGCTACATACATGTCTGCAAATCCTGTCTTCCATCAACATTCCAAGCATATCAAGATCGATTATTATTTTGTTCGTGAACAAGTAGAAGATGGTTCCCTCATTGTACGTCATGCTCGTTCTCAAGATTAGATTGCAAACATCTTTACCAAAGCAGTCGGCACTACCAGGTTTCAGACACTTCGTTCCAAGCTCCATGTCCGGAATCCTCCATGAGCTTGCCGGTGGGTATTAGGATAGAATTATATTTTTAGATAGAAGTTATCATATATTTATTCTATCTTACCATATCTTTGTAAAGTCTATCTTTGTGCATCTAAATCCTTGGAGAGCAAGGAAGTCATGTGTATAAGTATATCATTCAATCAATGAAAAATACAAGAAAACAATTCATCATATTATTCAAAGATTTACACTGTTCGAGTTCCAATGGAGTTGTTCTGTTCTCTTCTTCTTCTTTCTTCGTCCAAATTGATTCATTTATTCCACGAAATCATAGATCCACAAACACAAAGTTAGCAGGTTTGGTTAATTTGCTTGATCGTGCAAATGGCAAGTAGTTTTTAAACTAGTTTTAAGCGGAAAAAGTACACAAATGATAAGTATTTAATGATAGGGGTGTGTTATTCGAGCCGAGTGAGCCGAGCTTGAGATGTTCATGCTTATGAATTGAACTCGAGCCGAGCCGAACCCAAATTTTAATCGAGCCTTGTTTTTGTTCAAGCTTGGCTTTTTTAAGCAGTTTTACTAGGTCATACCATATTAAATTAAAAGAGATTTTAGAAATTCCATAAAATTCGAGCTATTCGAGCTTAAATTGAACGAGCCCAGCTTAAAATCATGTATAAGATCGGCTTGTTTAGGTAAGTGAATGAGCTAAAGTTGAGCTTTTTTCGAGCCGAGCTCGAGCTGCTCAACTCATATAACAACCCCTATTTAATGGTGAAAACACTCAATTTGCCAACAAGTCGTGTTAGATTTTTTTTTATACAGGCGAGGATTTGGGGGTGTCAACCACGGTTGTACCACCACCCAAGAGCGTCCCTACAGAAAAGAGTTTGAAACTCTAAATCAGAACTCCATGACGACGAATCGGACTCCAAGGCCAAATTGGGGAGTCGTTCAGCAGCTCTGTTCGCTTCTTCGAAAATGTGAGACACTGAGGCCGTCTCAAAGAAGCGAAGCAGACGAAGAGCATCCGAGATAAGAATCTCGATCTCCCAGGGAGTTGACCAAGCACCATTGATCACAGTGACGATCGCGAGGCAGTCACCCTCCACAGCAACTCTTCGGATCCCTAGCCTCTTAGCTTTCAGCAACCCGAGCTGCAGCCCAACAACCTCAGCCTGAATCGTAGACGCCTGCCCACACCTACTGGCATTGAAAGCAATCATCCTACCATCATCATCTTTGATTATAAAACCTGCAGAAGCAGAACCAGACAAGGATTTAGCACCATCAAAATTAAGTTTAAAGATGCCAGTCTCAGGCTTACGCCATCTAATAGCCTTCCTCTTGCGAGGGTTGTTTTTGGGATTAATTCTCATTGTGTTTCCGTGTTCTTCGTCTGAGTCATCTTGTTTAGCTTTTTTTTTTTCCAGTTTTTCACGTGGTGTTTGATTGTGGCAACCAATTAATCTGTTGTTCGTAAGTTCTGGTTTTCAAATATAATCTTGTTTCTTTTATTCCAAATGCACCACCAAGAGAAAGCCAAAGTTGCTTTTTGTTCAGGGTTTAGATGTCTAAATATTTAATTGGTTATGATCTTTATGCTTTGACTCCTTTTGTCAGTATTTTCTATTTGTCGCTCAATAAGCCTATCCAGAGATCCAATGGTTCTTAAAGTTGTCGGGCATTCCATAAGAAGATGGATAGCATCTTCATCCCTAGTGTTGAAGAAGATGCAGTCCATGGGTGTTTGTATCCCTTTATTTCGCAATCTAGCTTTAGTAGGTAATCCATCCAATCTAGCTCATTTTCCATAGGAAATTTCTTACCTTTGGTGGGCACTCAATTTTTCATATTCCAGAGAATAGTTCTGTATCATTATCATCAGAGTTCGTGATTAATTTTAAAGCGCTCGAAGTTGAAAACTAGCCATCGGAACTAGGATTCCAATAGAGTCTATCTTCAATCTCCTGCGAAGGGAGGGGGATACTTGTAATTATCTCTGCAAGGTCTGTAGGTAGGATTTCTCGGATCTTTTGTACATTCCAAATGTTATTTGGTAGAATATAGTTTTCAACTCTTTCTTCATCATCAATTTGATGGGATAGTTTGTGATTTTTAAGCTTTCTATCATCATTTAGCCATCTATCCTTCCAAAATTTTACAGTCTTTCCATTTCCAATTCGCCAGATGAGTCCATCGCAGAATTCATCCTTTAGGTCAATTAGTTTGGCCCATTGGCACGATAAATTTTTCTTCCTTTTCTAATCCCAAATTTGGTCTTCTTTTAAGTATTTTTCTCGAATTATTCTGACCCATTGGTTGTGGAGTTCCGCAAAGATTTTCCATAATAGTTTCATTTTCAGAGCTTTATTCATGTCTTTTGTTTTGCTGATTCCCAACCCTCCTTGTTTTTTTTATTTACAAATTTTGTCCCATCCTAACAATGGTTTATATTTTTTTGTCCTTATTCCAGAAGAAGCACCTATTTATTCTGTATTCATTGTGCACATTTGTCGGAAGCATAAAGTTTTACATCACGTAGTTGGGTTTAGCCAAAAGGTTTGCTTTTATAAGAACTGCCCTTCCTTGTTGGGAGAGGGAGTTCGCTTTCCATTTTGTCAGCTGCATTTTCGTTTTTCCAATAACATCTTCAAAGGTTTCTTTGTTAACCTTGCCATTTATAATGGGGCATCCTAGGTATTTGTCCAAGGCTACTTGATTCCTTATAAGGAGGGTGCTTTAGATTTGGAGCTTTTGGTTTGTGGACACACCCTTAGTTATTTGGAATGTTGATTTGTTGAAGTCTACCTTTTGTCCCAAAATTTGACAATATTCGTCAATTATCTTTTTCACTTTAGCACACGATTCCTGAGATGCTTTGGAAAAGATCATTATATCATCCGCAAAGGATAGGAACGGAATCCGTGATCCATTTGGGGTCATCGTAAACCCAATCGAGTTTGTTGATTCATGGCATTGTTGTTGTAATTTTCTAGCAAGGATTTCCGCGCCTATGATAAACAGGTAAGGGGATATCGGGTCACCTTGTCGTATCCCTCTTTGTGGTCGAAAAGTCTCATTGGGTTCATCGTTTACTAATATTGAGAAAGATACGGTTTGAATACATTCCCTAATCCACCCCACAAATCTAGAAGAGAACCCGAATTTCTCCAAGACCGCAAAGAGGAAACTTCAGTCCACTCTATCATAGGCTTTTTCCATGTCGAGTTTTATCGCAATCCATCCTTGTTTTCCTTTTCTAGTTCGAAATGAATGAAAAATTTCATGAGCTATCAGCACATTATCCTGAATAGCTCGATCAGCCACAAAAGCTTCTTGAAGTGGGTGAATAATTTTCCTTAGAACTTTTTTCATTCTTTCCGCAAGAATTTTTGCAATTGCTTTGTAGATAGTTGAGCACATGCTAATTGGTCTATAGTTGCTTTGTGGATGGATTTTCGCATTTCGGGATTAAGGTGATAAATGTTTGGTTTATTTGGCGTAGCCTTTTCCCTGATGCGAAGAAACCTTTAATGGCCTTGATTATCGATGGTCCTACGATGCCCCAATATTTTCTATAGAACTCTGCTGTCATCCCGTCGGGCCCCGGGGATTTGTCTTTACCGATGGCAAAAAACGCTATTTTTATTTCATAGTTGGATACCGGTTTGGTTAGTTCTTTGTTGTCGTCTATAGTTATTTCCTTATCTATCAGAGTTAGGTAGTCTTGCAAAAGTCTTTCATTAATACTTTCTTTCCTAAATCTTTTTTCGAAATCATCTTTAATTTCTCTTCTAATGTTTTCATCCTCAATTATTTTGGTGCCTTCTTGCGTTCTAAATTCCCTAATAATCTTCCTGTTTCGTCTACCCGAAGCTACTCTATGGCAGTATCCGGTGTTTGAGTTCGAAAGTTTTAGATGTTTCGTCTTTGCTCGTTGACTCCAATATTGCTTATGAAAATATAAAATTTGGTCCTTTTTCTCTATCAGTTGTGTTTGAAGTTTGTTGTTATCTCGTTCTTGGCCTTGGTTATTATTTATTTGTAGTTCAAGTAATTTCTCATCTGTTTCTCGTAGTTGTCTAAAGATATTGCCGAATGTTCTTTTATTCCACTCTTTCGTTAGTGTTTTTAGAAGTTGTGTCTTTTTTATAACGTTGAACATGTGAGACCCTTGGTATTGTGTTCTCCATGATTGGATCACTAAGTTCTTATAATCTTTCCTTGTGAGCCACATTTTTTCAAATTTGAAAGGCCTTGCCTTTGTTCTAGTCTATTTCAACTTGTATGGAGATTGAGCAATGGTCTGATGTCGAGAAGGCATGGTTTCTTGTTGCAATGTTTGGATATCATTGAATTATTTGATCTTGGACTAGGGTTTTGTCAAGCTTCTCATAGATGTTATTCACATCTGTTTTGTTTTTTCTCCAAGTGAACTCATTGCCAGATGTTGGAATGTCAAGTAGGTTGCATTGATCTTTGAATAATAGGAATCATTCAAATCGGGAAGGGTGTGGATCATTACCACCTCTCTTTACACTTGTGCTCTGAATCTCATTAAGGGCACCCATCAGACTGACAGGAATAGTTGAATTTTGTGTATGAGTTGTTAATAATTTCCAAAAAGATGCCTTAGAAGACTTATGGGGAGGTGCGTAGACAAAACAAACTGCAAATGTTATTCCTTTTCCTGTGTTTTCGATTTTTAATGTAATGAACTGATCTTCTTTTGTCATAACAGAGACAAGGCAGTCTCGCATAATGTAATTTTTCCAGAGCCCACAGATCCCCCCCCCCCCCGCCCTACCAGAGGCCGGACTGAAGCAAATAGCATCAAACCCAGCGCTCCTCAACAGGGCATCTGGGGGCTGGGAATCTGCTTTTGTTTCCAAGAAGGCTAAGATTTGTATATTCTCTATTTTACATAGTGTTTCGATATTTTTCCATCGGTTTCTTTGTCTAATTCCACAACAATTCCATGAGCATATTTTCATTTTGGATATATTGAAAGGCGATTTGTCTTGGTCGGTCGTTTCTGATTTTCTTTAGTTTCTTTATCACACGTTCTGATTTTCTGGGAGCGCTGCCATAACCCAGTTTCACCTTCCTTTTGTAATTCAGATTCCTTTTTTAAGTTCTCAAATTTGTTCAACATGGGTTCATTTCTCCTCCACTCTTCTTTCATTTTTTTTGTCTGATTTGTTCTACTTTGTGTGTGTATTTTTCTGTTGTTCAAGTTGAATTCTTTCAGCAGTGCTAAGATGGTCTTTGGGGTATTTTTTCCTTGCTATATCAACCTGTCTCATTTTTTCTTGATTTTTCATAATGTTATCTTTCAAATCACCTTTGGTATAATGAGCTTTAATAGTGATCGAAAGACATCTAAACTCAAGTAATTCATGAGTTATCCAACTATACTTAAACTCTTCATGTTTGGGATCGAAGTTCACATTTTTTCTTTTGGGTGAGATAGCACCACCATCACTGGGTGGGCAATAGTTTCAGTGTATAGTCCTTGCTTAAAATGGGGTTCAATTTAAGGGTTCGGTTCTCGTTGCATCCAACAACTTGTTGCATATAAATCGTTCCATTTCGCATGGCAAAACAGTGCCCCACTAGGGGTATAAAACAGGCAAAGATACATACCAAAATAACATCACACACTGTAAAAAGAAAGGGCTCATAGGAGAAATCATAGTGAATAAGATTGGGTTCAATTTTCCTAATCTTCCTTAAGGTAGAAAGTCTCTTTTCTTGGTTCAATTTTTGGTTCATATGAATAGGATTGAGATTATCATAACAGATCTTTTGACTTATATTTTTCATTTCTTTATCTATGGAGTAACAAATACATTGAGACCATAAATCATCATCATTCTCAGCCGATTCACTCTTGGGTCGCTGTTGTGAGCCTAATTCGCCATGTTTTACAGTTACTTTTATATCGATTTCTGCATGCATTTCATACATTTGGGTTAGAATAATACATAATTTGTGTAGTTTACACTTATTTGGCAATATATGGAGCTCTACACAAGTTTTTGTCATATTTCGCAAAAATCGGACGCACTTTGGAGCTTAAAGGAAAGTCATGAAGAAACTAAGAATGGTGCAGCTGGAGAAAAGGCCATTTTTCGATATTCATCATTCTGAATCAAGCTTTGATGTCTTCATGAAAGTTGTAGCCCTCGAAAAGAGATTTCCAATGCATGGTCATATGCGTCAATCCGACAAACGAGGACTCGGGATAGTGCGTTTTAAGAACAGAGCAGAAAGCTGAGAGATTTACTCGATATCGAGTACATTTACTCGATATCGACCAAAAGTGTCCGAGCAGTGCCTGGTCGAGGACAGGCCAGAACGAGGAACTGAAGGAAAAGCTCCCCGACTCTAGAGAGTTACTCGATATCGACAAGATCTGAAGACCAACCCAGAGTCGAGGAAGACAAGCTGATCGAGAAGCCGAAGACGAAGACATGCCGAACAACACTTACTTGATATCAAGTACGTTACTCGATATCGACAAGATCAGAATCACCTGTCTGAGCCAAGTCGAGCAGAAGTTTCTCGAGCAAGCCAAGCCAGCAAGTCGACGACACACAATTACTCGATATCGAGCATATCTATCCGAGAGCCGCGTACGCGGTTTGAGCAGTCCGACACGGTTTTGGATTCCTTGGGGCCGAAGATGTCCGAGTTCTATCCTATTCTATCAACATCCATCAATGGAAGAGAAGATTTATCCACTTGAAGATATTTTAGCCTTTTATATATATTTCCCTTTTGAAGATAAATGTTTCTTTTATTAAAGTTTTATCCTTAGATATAGATAGATATTTCTATCCTTGATTAGCAAGGATTAGAAGCTTATAAATAAAGCCTTAGGGGGGCTGAATTTTATTCATTCCAACACACAGATAATTAGTTACTTAGTAGTAGAGAGAGAGAGAGTGAGTGGCCAAGAGGAGTTGGTGAAGCGAGAGCGGAATTGACTTCCTTTGGTTGTAAGCTCTGTTTGATTTAATGCAAGTAGTTATTTCCTTTCAATCGAAGTCTGAGATTGCAATGAAGCGCGAGTAGTCCACCCACTTCTAGGGTTGGGGCGAGCCCGACGATAGCCCTGCATGTTTGAGGTAAAGATCCGACTTTTATCATGTTTTAAGCATCTGCTACTAGTTATGTGATTATTACCCATCTAATGAAGGTCAATGCTAACAACTTGGATTGTAAACATAAAATCAGTAGAGACAATTAGGGTTTCTTGAAAGAGTTGTCTAATTGTTGGAAAAGGCGAAAGCTTGGTCCTTCGATGCAAATTACATGATTATCTGTTTTATTCTTGCATTTTGCATGCTTGGTTATTGTTGTTACAAACCCCAATCTTGGAAGTCTTTCATATAGTTTATTTTCGAATCCCAAAGCCTTTGTCTTTATTTTCTTTCGTTTTAAAGTTTTTGCTTTCCTCGATACCGACTAACCCTTGTCGATATCGAGTTACTGATCCTCGATCCCAGAATCGTTGTAGCTTGTCCTGTGCAGGTGTTCGACCAGGACTCATCGACATCGACGACTTTACTCGATATCGAGTAGAGCCTAGTCGATATCGACTAACACCTGTGACTGCTGCTGCGCTGTTCGACTTGTCCGATCTTCTGTCGACTAACCCTAGTCGAGATCGACAACCTGTGGTCGACTTCTGTCCGTGAGATTTCATCGCTGCCTAGGATCCGCTGACACGCTTCCTCGTGGATCGATCCTGACTTCCCACTGCTGCATCGGGAGGAAGTCTTGTAATCATTTGCAAGGGACGGAATCTGGTTTGCCTTACTTTATTTATATTTTATTGCAATTCTCGATTTCCTCTTATCAACAAATTAACCTGCTCCTAACAACTCAATATTTGAAGGGTAAACTATCTGAAATGTCAATGACATATTCATAGTTTCAATTATTCTAGAATATAGTGGTAGAAAACGCTTCATGAGTCTAAAGCATTGATGAGAGGGTTTCTCGACCAAATAAATTTATAGTCAAGACCCCGCTATAGTATAGGGAGTCAGGATCGTCCACAGGAGAGAGTCAGCGCTTCTTATTTAGTTGCTTTGTCGGGTTGAAAGTAACAAAAGAGATGGAAGAGAGATGGGTGGTAATAAGATCATAAAATCTGAATTTTAATTAATAAAATGGAAAAACTTCCAAGGCAAGGGATCACCACAACAATAAACACATGGGCAAATCAATGAATCACATAAAAGATCATGCTTTTATCATCAAAAGAGTCGACTTTCTTTAATCAACAAGCAAATCAATTCACCTTCGCATAAAAGATCTACTTGTTTCTACCTTTTCTTAACTAGGATCCTTTAAATTTCATTAGAAAACCCTAATTACTATCAAGTTAACAATTTCCTCTTTCAAGTTCAATTGCAACTATGAATTCCTTTAGATTTTCATCAAAGGTTAAGCACATAGGTAGAAGAAGATAAAAACATCACACAATCATAGATCCATCAATTCAACACACATCTCTATTGTTGGGCTCACCCCAACCTTAGAAGAGCAAAGAACTACTCAAACATGACAATGAAAAACATGAATTTAAGAGAATAAAACATAAACTGAAATTAAACTAAACAAAACCTGGAAATTTAGCGTCTCAATCGCAACAAACACGTCCAAACTTTCGCCCAAACGCCAAAACAAAACCCTAAAAATCGTCCTACAGCTGCTGCGCGCAGCCCTGCGCTGTCTGTCGTCCTCCCTCCAAAAATCAGCCCCTAATAGGTTTTATTTAAAGATAAAAATTAAGACTTAATCTCCAAGGAAAGAGATTTTATCCTAGGAAAATAATATAATCTATCTAAGGAAGTATAAAATATCCCAAGTCTATCTAACTAAAAGATCCTAAAATAGATTTAGAAGAAAATCCTAATTAAAAAGCCCATTAAGTGAATAAAACAGCCCGCTGAAAATTATGCTGGTGCGCAGGGTATCGGCGCCGAGGGTCTGGGTGTCGGCGCCGAGGTATCTGTTCGAATGCAGTAACTTCTGATTTTCTCCAGCTTTTCGACTCTGTCTTCAATCGCACTTTCCCGAGTCCTCGTTAATCCGATTGACGCATATGAATATGCGTTGGAAAGCTCTTTTCAAGGACTACAAATCTCATGAAGGCTCCAGATCTTGAATCGAAGTGTTGGATGGCGAAAATAAGGGTTTTTCTCCAGCTGCACCTCTTTTTCCTTTTGCTTTGCTTCTCCATTGCATTCATGATTTTTCCTTAAGCTCTAAAGTGCGTCGAAACTCTTCCAAATCAGCTCCAAAACCTACAAAAATACCACCAAAGCTTGTGTAGACTCTATATCTTGCAATATTAAGCATAACTACACATTTTCCTTACTTTCCCAACACAAAAGCTAATAAAATGCCTTAGATGGAATGAAAACATGATGTAAAATAAGACTAAATATGCGGACATCAAAACACCCCATACTTAGACTTGCTTGTCCTCAAGCAATAACCAAACAATAACCACTACCTACAACACATCCTTCAAGTCTTTGCCTTCGCCAAAAAGCAACATCATAAGCGCAAGTGGTGAAAAGAATCAAGCAATCAAACGTCATCACGCATATATAAGCAACTCTAAGCAAGAGAAATTGAAATCCAACCTCACAAGGATATATGTGTTTCACTCAACTCTCAATGTGTTTAGGCTTTGAATAACATCTCTCAACTCAATCCTTAATGCAAAAACCTACATAGACATTGTTATTTATATCACCAATCTCTCCACCGGAGATGTCAAAGCAATCAAAATCATCAAGAGGACTTATGGCTCAATGAAAGACTTCAAAGAAGACTTCATTCGGCCGGGTTGTAATGTGGCTTGGTAAGAAATAAAAGGTATGGAATTATTTAGGCAAAGTGGTGTTAAAAATCCGGGAATCAAGACTCCAAAAATTCCAACTCAACTCAACCAAACAACTCATCTCAAAATTCAGCACATGACCAATGCTCACCAACAATCAAGATCATCAACCCATGAAAATACTTCTCAACCAACAATTTCATCCGACTCTCACATATAATAAACTAGGTTCTTAATAAACACTCTTTTTTTTTTCTGCATTTCTTTTTTTCCGCCGACATTTTTTTCTTTTTTTTCTTTCTTTCGGCAATAATACATATATATAAATTTTTCGGAGCCTCTAAAATATAAGAACAATGTGAGGAATATAGCACAACCTTACATAACTTCACTCAAAGCATCTCAACAAAGCTCAACGACTTAGTTTCTCCTCCATCAAACTCAACTCAATAGATTTCCAACCAACTCTAAATCCTAATTCCCGGATAAAGGGTCAAGCTTATAATCGGCTAGGAATCAATTTTGTGGAGCTAACAAAAGAATAGGCTAAGGCTCAAAGGGTTTCAAGCAAATATAATATGCAAGGTAAGTAAATGAATGGATAAAATATGGCTAAGAAAATATAAGTCCTCCATCATCTAATTTTAATAAGCAATGAACTAGTATCTCATAATCGGTCTCAAGAAATAGATAACCACATCAATGTCAAGAGGTAATCACATAAGGAGAGTAAATCACACATAAAAAATGGAGGGAAATATAAAAATATGAAGAATATTCCCTATAAGGCCAAAAATATCTCACTAGGACATAGATTTGGATTTCAATCACCTCTACTTAAAATCATATGTGCTCCATTATAATCGCAAGTCAAATTCCCACATAAAAATCAAACTTTTCAGGAGACTTAGGCTAAACAATCCAAACATATCATAGGGTTTACATGATCAAGTCAATTATTAGGCATCATCATAGGACATCTAAGTTAGGTGTTTAGAACTAACCTAAAAATAAGAAATAAAAACTCAAACTAAGACAAACTAAAACAAATATAGCGAATTAAACATATTTTTTTGTGGTTTTTGACTTTTTTTTTTGGATTTTTTAATTTTTTATAGACTCTAAATAGAAGACAAAAGACGCAAATAAGCAAAAGAAATAAAGACAAAAGTACAAAAACAACGACAAAAGACGCAAATATGCAAAACTAGGACACGCGAATTTCGAATCTCCTCCACCCCATACTTAAAATTTCAGTGTCCTCACTGAATAAAATAAAACAAGGGAAAGGGAAAAAGAAACTCACATGGAAAATGATGCAAAAATGGAGCAATTTGGAGAAGTTCAAAAATCTGCACAGGAGTCGGCGCCGACAGGGGCTGCGTCGACGTCGATACCTCTCAGCACGTCGACTTCCTTCATGGCATGTTTCCGCTCTTTCCTATGCACCATGGCTGATCTGTAGGACATGTTCTCTCAACAAAAACAGTAAGTCTTGGGCTATCTAACTCCTAAATAAAAATCAAAAGGAAAAAGCAAGAAAAGAAAGCAAGAAAGCGGGTTGCCTCCCGTAAGCGCTATATTTAAAGTCTATAGCTCGACCTACTTCCCTTTTTTTCTTCAATCTGGGTCCGGAGGATGTGGTGGATCTGGTGGTTCCGCTGGTGGAGATGGTGGTGGAACATCCTTCGGTGGTACATCGGGATAGATTTTCAAGTGATATGGCTCTTGCTCCTTGTGCCTTTTTATGCCTCTCTTCCTTTCCTTATGGATGAGCTTGAACCTTCCCGAGTGGACACTCCAACATTCCACCCATTCATCTCTCTTGGATCTAGCTAGCAACCGTCTTGGAAAGCACTTAGCAAAAACGTCTTCCTCATATGCGCTCCTCTTCCTCTTCTTGGTATGGTTTTGATTTGTTTCCCCACCATCGTACACAAATAAATGTGCTTCGTTGTGGAGTTTGGTGTACAATGGTGGAGGGGGAAGAGATTCATCCACTTCTTCTTCTTCTTCTAGTGCCTCATCTTCAACGTGCCACTTTGCGAGGACCCCATACTTGAATGCGAAAGACGGTTGTTCGAGATCGTCGGGAATTGCCTTCACCATGAATGAAAAAGGTGGCAGTGTAATGCGTCGAACAACTACTTCCGGATCTTTCTTTACTAGCTCTTGGGGTTTCTCACATGGCTTCTCTAGAAACAAGGGTAGTTGCGGCGTCGAGATCGGAGTAGAAATGGCCCTGAAAATAGGCTCGTCCACCTCAACAAGTTGCTCTTCAATTCGCTCTTCAGGAGGGGGTGTCGGCGCCGAGGTACAGGGTGTCGGCGCCGAGGTATCTGTAGCATTTTCAGCCTTCTGCAGGAACAATTTGTCCGCCAAAGGGGTCGACGCCGAGGCTGAGGGTGTCGGCGCCGAGGCTTCTGCAGCTTTGTTCCACATAGATGTCCAGTGCTCATAGGAAGGATATGGTTCTTGATAAAAGCTAAGGCATGGAAGGCCAAGATGAGACCTTGTTCCACATAGATGACAAGGTGGGTTCGCCTCAAGAAAGCGTATCTCTTCTCTTAGCTTGGCATTTTCTCGTTCTATCTCAAGCATCCGTATTTGTTTCCTTAGCTTGTCTCTTTCCCTTAATAGTTCTTCTTCCCGAGCAATCTTTCGTTGTGAGACACTCCCTGGATGATAGGGCTCATATGTTTCCCTATAGTTGTGTTGAGCATAGTACCCCTCCTTCGGTTGATAGGACCCATATGACTCCTGGCCTTTGGTTGAATCCTCGGATAACTGTTTTGCTTTCCAACTATCAAAGTCAAAGTAATCTTCATCATCCTCATCAACCTCGGCAAAAATTTTTGCATACTCCTTCATCCTTGCTTTCCGTCTTTCATCCACTCTAACCCTTTCGGCTCTTGCTTCTAGATAATCATAATACTCTTGTGCATCCTCCATATTGTATCAAATCCTGAAAACTCAAACAGGCGCACAAATCAAATAACAAAGGCTCGGCACCAAGTCGGTACCGATGAGGCGGGTGGATGGGAGGTGTGTTGTTCAAGAAAATAAAAACTACTAAAATAAAATAAAAGAAGAATAAAAACTAACTAAAATAAAAAGAGAAATGAAAAGAAAATAATATATGCAAAAGAAAAGGAATGCGCTATTCCCAAACCCTAAAAACAACTAAACAAGGCGCGATTGATCTCTCCCCGGCAACGGCGCCAATTTGATGAGAGGGTTTCTCGACCAAATAAATTTATAGTCAAGACCCCGCTATAGTATAGGGAGTCAGGATCGTCCACAGGAGAGAGTCAGCGCTTCTTATTTAGTTGCTTTGTCGGGTTGAAAGTAACAAAAGAGATGGAAGAGAGATGGGTGGTAATAAGATCATAAAATCTGAATTTTAATTAATAAAATGGAAAAACTTCCAAGGCAAGGGATCACCACAACAATAAACACATGGGCAAATCAATGAATCACATAAAAGATCATGCTTTTATCATCAAAAGAGTCGACTTTCTTTAATCAACAAGCAAATCAATTCACCTTCGCATAAAAGATCTACTTGTTTCTACCTTTTCTTAACTAGGATCCTTTAACTTTCATTAGAAAACCCTAATTACTATCAAGTTAACAATTTCCTCTTTCAAGTTCAATTGCAACTATGAATTCCTTTAGATTTTCATCAAAGGTTAAGCACATAGGTAGAAGAAGATAAAAACATCACACAATCATAGATCCATCAATTCAACACACATCTCTATTGTTGGGCTCACCCCAACCTTAGAAGAGCAAAGAACTACTCAAACATGACAATGAAAAACATGAATTTAAGAGAATAAAACATAAACTGAAATTAAACTAAACAAAACCTGGAAATTCAGCGTCTCAATCGCAACAAACACGTCCAAACTTTCGCCCAAACGCCAAAACAAAACCCTAAAAATCGTCCTACAGCTGCTGCGCGCAGCCCTGCGCTGTCTGTCGTCCTCCCTCCAAAAATCAGCCCCTAATAGGTTTTATTTAAAGATAAAAATTAAGACTTAATCTCCAAGGAAAGAGATTTTATCCTAGGAAAATAATATAATCTATCTAAGGAAGTATAAAATATCCCAAGTCTATCTAACTAAAAGATCCTAAAATAGATTTAGAAGAAAATCCTAATTAAAAAGCCCATTAAGTGAATAAAACAGCCCGCTGAAAATTATGCTGGTGCGCAGGGTATCGGCGCCGAGGGTCTGGGTGTCGGCGCCGAGGTATCTGTTCGAATGCAGTAACTTCTGATTTTCTCCAGCTTTTCGACTCTGTCTTCAATCGCACTTTCCCGAGTCCTCGTTAATCCGATTGACGCATATGAATATGCGTTGGAAAGCTCTTTTCAAGGACTACAAATCTCATGAAGGCTCCAGATCTTGAATCGAAGTGTTGGATGGCGAAAATAAGGTTTTTTCTCCAGCTGCACCTCTTTTTCCTTTTGCTTTGCTTCTCCATTGCATTCATGATTTTTCCTTAAGCTCTAAAGTGCGTCGAAACTCTTCCAAATCAGCTCCAAAACCTACAAAAATACCACCAAAGCTTGTGTAGACTCCATATCTTGCAATATTAAGCATAACTACACATTTTCCTTACTTTCCCAACACAAAAGCTAATAAAATGCCTTAGATGGAATGAAAACATGATGTAAAATAAGACTAAATATGCGGACATCAAGCATCAGTCACGCAAAAAACATATAGTAGTTCGGGGCTTGGAATCACAAATAATTTAACATTGGGGAAGAGAGTACCTGGTTCATGGGAAGCACGAAGGCTTCTACAATCGAGACGGGAGACACCTACTAAGCGAGAAGAACTCACCAGATCGACACACCAAGGGGACCACGCACCGCGCCGGAAAGCGCACCACGACGCGGGGAAAGCAGAGAATGACCTCGCCCACAACCACATCCACCACACCCAACGCCGAAGCCACCAAAGGCAAAAACTTGGCTTGAAACGATCCTTTCTGGATCTAGAACGGCCTTGTTCTGCCGAATCGATCCATTTACTTTTCAATCTAGGCCTTCATGTTTTCTTTTTCCTCTTTCTCCAAACTCTCTGTAACTAATTTCCCCTTTCTTCCTTGGGGTACTTCACCTCTTTCTTTCTGATTTTTTGGATACCGTTTGCGAAATTGAGAAGCATTGGCCATCTCTCAGTTTCTACCTTAGAGATCTTCCTTCGTTGATTGATTTTCTAGCCTTCAGGTCAAGGGCGGCGGCGGAGTTGAGGGCTAGGGTTCTTTAGAGCGGCGGCGGCGGCGGCTTGTCCAATTAGGGTTTTTGTGGTGAGACCTTCACTTTCTCTCTCATCTTTCTTTTTTCGGATCTTTATAAGTCGTGTTAGATGAAAATCATTACACCCCTTTACATTGTGGATGATTTTGAAATGAGTCTATTAACATTCTAGTTCTCTAGCAGACAAAGTTGGTTCAACAAACTTTAATTCAACCATAGATCGCTAATAAGTTACAAGGAAGAAAGATATGATTTATGGATGAATAGCAGCACAATTGCACACGAATATAGAATAGAGATCGAAACTTATCACAACAAGAATTTGTAGTCAATATTGGCCATAACAATAGGAAGAAAATGTTTTAGTTCTTCATGATGCAAAAAGGTCTAAATTCAAATCCCAAACCCTAAATTGCATTTAAATATAAAAATTAAATAATAAAAAAGCCCCAATTGTGAAGCTTGAACCTAAATTAGAGCATCACATACCTCTTACATATCGATGCATCTTTGACACCAGATCATTGCCTATATTGTTGGTACTTGGTTGCATTTTTTTTATTAGGTAAGAATTCGAGTTCAGACATAAAAAATCAGAAAGAAAGAGATGAAGTATTGGCCAAAAAAGAGGGTTTCCAATGAGAGAGAGAGAGAGAGAGAGAGAGACCGACTCCACCACATGGTCGCCGACCCAACATCAATTGAACCAAGGGCGAGCCAAAGAAGGAGAAGGCGACGTCAATTGAAGACCCGATCGGAAAGGTAGAGTAAGGTTGGGCCGGAAGAGGCACTAAGTTTGAAAGTCTGGGGAATCCTAGGACTTTCGAAGGCATGATAAGATCTGGAATCGAGGGGATAACATCGGCGACTAAAAGATGGGGTGGAATCGAGTGGTAGAAGGAGGAGCCGATACACATCTCCAACCACCCCAATCGAAAACCGAAATGACACCGAGGAGGGGGGAAAGAAGGAGGCGGGACGGGAAGAAAAGAGCCTCGGAGAAACCAAAGGGTGGATACTAGGCATCACCTAGGAGCAATCGAACAAGGATGAATAACAACAGAGCAAAGTTCGTCGACTTTCGAGGTCAAAATCGAGCCCGGCGGTACCAAAGAGTACCAACAATGACAGGGGTGATGCAAAAAGAAAGTAGACCCCTAGCGACGCCGAGGCGGGCTCTAGAGACGGGGTGGACGAGGCAAGATGCCGATGATGACGACTTTGGAGCCCGACTCGACAAGAACGACTCGGGAAGTGGTCAGAACCCGCTCCACGGGATATGGATGCCCAAGAGGGATTTGGTACCCCCTCTCTCTATAATTCTAGAGAGATGAGAGAGTTTTCTCCTGTTTAATTGCAGTTCTTGTTTTTTGGTACTTGGTTGCATGGATAATTCAATATTCGTCGCTCCTACTTTCGGCCTTCATTGATATCTTGTCCAGTGTTCTAAAAAAGCACTAGGTGGATCCTAGGCGGTGAGGGACCACCTAGCGTCTAGTCGACAGTAGACAGTCAAGGCGGGCGCCTAGATATGCCTAGGCACTCGCCTAGCTTTAGGCGGAAGGAGGTCCCCTAATGCCTAGGTACGCAAACGTTAATAGTGCGAGCTATAAGCGTCGAGTACGGCTAGTGAGCATAAATAAATCTCCAGCATGATGAACCTAGCTAGCTACACACAGTCTGATTGCAATTTTGTGCTAAAACACATGCGAGGTCGACTTCTTGGGCATAAATAAATCTCCAACATATTGATTTGAGCCATACGAGTGATGTGAGCTCCAAGTGTTGAATTCGACTAATTGAGCAAAAATAAACTTAAATGTGCTAAACGGAACCATGTGAGTGATGCATGCTCCAAGTGTCAAATCTAACTATTCAAATATCCAATTTTCAACATATATATTTCACATTTTCATGAGAGCATGTGTGTCTACATCATCTTTGCTTACACCAGCTCCATTTTAAAAGAGCTTTCATCTTCCTTGAATATTTTAAAACAAGTATATTCCCAAGGAGATTTTAGGCTTGAACTCGGCAAGAGCGGCTCAACATATCATTTCTTCCTAACTCGCGATAAACCTTTCCTCTTTCCCTCTCAAACGGCTCACAGAGGGACTCCTTATTCCTCTTCATTCCCTGGTATCCCATGAGAGTTCTTTCATTGTCCATCGCGACTAATGTTTCTCATCTCTCATATTCCTTAATGTCCTCAATTAGATCAAACAATTAGAGACAATTCTTTGTCTTCTCCCCTATCCTTAAGGATAAAAGTTCATTTGTCTATGTTTGCACACAACTTCTTATCTTTCTTCGTTTGTCCTAGACTACGTTTGTAACTTCGCCCTTGTATTTTGGTTTTTCTGCTATGTTGTTGCTTATGTCTGTAGCATCCTTGACGGTTTGTCCGTCGCCGGTTTTTCGGCCTATCGTCCTACCGGGCCTGTCCGGTGGTCGAATATTTACTCAATAAAAAAAAAAGTCCATCTGTCTATGCAACAAATAGTAGGAAGGCTGCGACATGAATACTAACGCTTTGAATGTTGAATTCATCATCATAAAAAAAAACTTTCACAATGCCTTCTACTTCATACCCTAAATTAAGATAGATAAATCTTGTTAATATCTATCAATTTCAGGTCTATTCTTACTACGTCGCAGGCACACAGTATGAAAGGTGTGGCACCCCACAAGAAAAGATATTACCTATACTATTTGATTCAAACAAGACAAACACATGTATCTTATAATAGCCTTTCCATACTAACAAGTAACACCCCCCACTCAATGACGCTCATGAGGCACTCATGCGTCCTCTCATACACCACCCAACCCTATCTTTGATTCCCGCATCAATAAGAAATACACGCCAAATGTCATTGATAACTCCCTCCCTTGATGAAAATCGGAATAGGTTTCAAAGGCCTTGACAGTTTGTCTGTGTCAAAGGTCTTGGAGCTTTAACAGTATTGATGAAATCCAAAACCTGTTCTATATATTATTATGTCCGAATATTATTATATACTTCCATTATATTATATGCCTAACTAACCTTTCAGGAAGTATTATTCGAATTACTTCTTTCCTTATGGTGCATATTGAGGAGATCCAAATTGGAGAGATCATGTCTTCGAAGTGTCCAAAAGTAGAAGATCCTTGAGGCGCGCCATGATCCGAACTAGCCGTTGTTGAAGATCCTTAGGCGCCATGCTGCTTCTATATAAAGGAAAGGAAGAAGAAGACAGAAAACACCTATTGAACACAAGCTTTCATTCATTCAAGCGAGATCTGTCTTCCAAGTGTACTCTCTGCTAGCGCTCAAGAGTTTGTTATTTCTTTTCAAAGCCTTTGAGAGTTACACTGTGAGCTTATAGGATATATTCATTTATAGTGTTATACTCGAGAGTTTGTAACTCGGGAAGTAAGCACTGGGCTATTGATTTGTGAGAGTAAGAGGATTGTACTAGATAACTGAGAGAGGTGGGGCTCTTCTAGATTGGTCTAGGACTCCAAGGGAACGTGAGTTGACTAGATTGCAATTGTATAGGAGAGAGGCTTCTCGTTGAGCTATTAGGATCCTAAGCTTTGCGAATCAATAAAGCCTTTTGAATCCTAGGGTTGTGGAAGAACCCTAGGCGGGGACGTAGGCCAAGTTGGTTCGATTGTCTAACTTTGTGATTCAAGTTTAATCTCAAAGGGTTTTATACGAGCTCCAAAAGTCTTGAGACTTTCTGCGAAAAACGGGCATACTCTATTCAACCCCCCTTCTAGAGTATTTCTATATTACCTTGTTTTATATTATCGAACCTTCAATTGGTATCAGAGCTTTACTAAATGCTTTTGATCTAACAGTCTTGTGAGTTTTCGATCATGTCTGGTGAAGCAAGCGGGGGATTTGCACAGGGAAGGTCCACGAGCAGACCACCACTCTTCGTAGGAAACAACTTTGTCCACTGAAGATCCTTGATGAAAATGTTCATTATAGATCAAGATCTGGAACTTTGGAACATTATTGAGAATGGTCCGAAGGTTCCAGAGAAAGACGGACCAAATGGAACCAAAGTCGCAAAAAAGGAGTCTGAATACATCCAAGCCGATCTTGAACTCATCTCCAAAAACTACAGGGCTATTAACTTACTTTATTGTGGTCTTAGCACTGATGAGTTTAACCGTATTTCATCTTGTAGGTCAGCTAAAGAGATTTGGGACAAACTGGTCGTCACCTATGAAGGAACGAGTGTTGTGAGTGGAATCTGCCATGTTTTACAGTAACTTTTATATTGATTTCTGTATACATTTCATTCATTTGGGCGTAGATAATACAGAACCTACGTAGTTTATGTTTATTTGCCAAATTATGGAATCTACACCAGTTTCTGTTTAATTCGCAGAAGTCGAGGCATTTTACAGCAAATCTACAGAAGGTCGAAAAAGCTCGGAAAACCACTACAGAAGTCCAAGGTCAAAGCAGCGGAACCAGTCTGAGAGTCAAGGCTACTCGATCTCGAGTAGGCCTTACTCGACCTAGACGAGCATGTCCGAGCAACCTTGGTCGAACAAGCCTGATCGAGAGAGCTGAGTCAACCCGACTTCCGGAGCCAACTCGATCTCGACAAGCCCTAGTCGAGATCGACGAAGACCAGACACCACACCCGGAGTCGACGAGGAGAGAAGCCGAGGACGAGGACGCCGAGCAACCCTACTCGATCTCGACAAACCCTAGTCGAGATCGACAAGAACCACCGTGCCAGTCCGAGTCCTTGTCGAGGAAGATTTGCTCGACCAAGGAAGACACAGCTCTACTCGATCTCGACGAAGCCTTGTCGAGATCGACGAGCCCAGTGAGCCAAGTCCGAGCCACATCGAGCAGAGCTAGCCGGGAAGTCTAGTCGGCAACACTTTTCTACTCGAGGTCGACTACGCCTTGTCAAGGTCGACGAGCGCCAGGCACTAAGTCCGAGCCGCATCGAGAAAATCTAGCCGAGGAGTCCAGTCGGCAAGACCACACTAGTCGAGGTCGACGAGCCGTGGTCGAGGTCGAGTAGACCAGTTTCCAGCAGCTTCTCGACGAGGAACAATCCGACTAGACTTGGGATTCCTTGGGGCCGAAGGAGGAAGATTCTATTCAAATCCATCAAGTTCTATCTATGGAAGACGCAATCTATCAAGACATGAAGACTTACCCTAATTAGTTTTATCTTTTACTTTTAGATTTATTTCCTTAAAGCAATTTATTTATCCTTTCAAGTTTTAGATATAATTTTAGATAGAGATAGATATTTCTTTCCTAGATTAGCTAGGGAAAGAAGACTATAAATAAGGCCCTAGGGGGCTCAGTTTTATTCATTCCAGTTCAGATTCCAGTTCAGATTCCAAGTCCCACACAATTAGTTAGTTCCACAGAGAGGTTTAGGAGTTCTAAGGTTTTTAAGGTTTTGGCTTTCTGCGAAAGTTGATTGCCAGGATTGTAAAAGGCTTTGAATATAGTTTTATGCAAGTTATTTCTTTTCATTCAATGTCTGTTATTGCAATGAGGCGTGAGTAGTCCACCCACTTCTGGGGCTGGGGTGAGCCCGACGGTGGTCATGTGAGGCGATGCGATAAAGGTCAGATCTTTTTGTGCGATTCATCTTCTATCCCTATGAACATGATTCTTTTGCGAGAGTTGAAGGTGATCCTTGTTTGTGTTATTGAAGCGAAAGTGATCTTAATGCAACTTGGATTAATTATGTGAAAAAGGGTTAGTAACAATTAGGGTTTATGCCAGAGCCTCTATATGCCTATTTGTTAATGACGAAGGTTATTTGATGGAAAGCATGATCTTTTATACCTTTATGTGTTACTTTGCATGGTTACCGTTGTGGTGTTGATACCCTGGCTTTGGAAGTCTTTTATTATATTGAGTTTATTTCTGTCAAAAATTTGAGTTTTGGTTCGAATTCTGCAAACTTAAGTTTCTGTTTCTTGTCGACCTAGAGGAAGTCTTGTCGAGATCGAGTAGTGCTTTGTCGATCTCGAGTACGTCCAGTCTAGGTCGAGTTGGTTTTCTGCTTTCTGTCATCGATTTTCAAGTTTCTATCTTTGCATGCTCTAGTCGATCTCGAGTAGTGGTAGTCGAGATCGAGTAGCTTGTCTTAGTCGAGTTGCCTGTTTTCGATTCTGAAGTTGCTGTCTTTGCTTACTGTTGTCGATCTCGAGTAGCTGCTTGTCGAGATCGACGAGCCTCTGCCTTTGCTTTTATTTGTTGCTTTGCTTTTAGTTTCTGCTTTGCTTTGTCTTTTCTGCTTTTGTTTGTTACTTTATGCTTTTATTTCTGTTATTTTCTTGTTTCTGTGCTTCTATCCTTTCTGCTGCCTTGTCTGTGAGAATTTACAGCTACCTGAGAACTGCTGACGTGCTTCCTCGTGGATTCGATCCTGACTTTCTCTTACTGCATTGGAGGAGTCTTGTATTTATTTGCTGGGGCCTAAGTCTGGTTTGATCTATTTTCATTATATTTCTTACTCGATTCACTCCTTACAACAACGAGCCAAGTGAAAGACACCAAGATCAACATCTTCCTTCGAAAGTATGAGCTTTTCAAAATGAAGTCTGATGAGTCAATCAAGGCCATGTTCACATGATTCACAGAAATCACCAACAACCTTGACTCTCTCGGCAAGAGCTTTACCAACGTTGATAAAGTGAGGAAGATATTGAGGTGCCTCCCAAAAGAAAAATGGGGTCCAAAAGTAACAGCTATAGAGGAAGCACAAGACCTCACCACTCTACCCCTTGATGACCTGCTTGGGAAGCTGATCACGCATGAGGTGATCCTTAATGAAGACGACGGAGAACTTCCAGCGAGCACTAAGAACTTGGCACTCAAGTCTAAGAAGGATGAGCCTAAAGATGGATCTGATTCCGAAGATGAGGATGACGATGAGGATGATCCTTTTTCTCTTATCACAAGAGGCCTTTCTCGAATTCTCAAAATGAAGAAGCAATTCAACAACAAGGATGGATCAGAGTCTTCAAAATTTCGAGGTAAACCTCAATACAACAAGTATGAAAAGAAGACTAAACCTTTGTCTTGTTTTGAATGTGGTGAAACAGATCATCTTGTGAAGGACTGCCCTCAAAAGACAAAGAGTCGGTCCAAGAAGGGTGACAAATGGAAGAAGAAAGCCATGGTGGCAACTTGGAGCGATTCTGACTCTGACTCCGATGATGAGAAGGCCAATATTTGTCTTATGGCCTCAGAAAATGAATCCCATGATGAAAAGCTTGAAGCTACTGTAAGAGAACTTATGGCAAGTCCAAAAGAGGTATTATCGGAATTCCTTTCCAATATGATTGCCAATGAAGAGAAACTTATTGCCCAGACTAACATTCTTATTACGAGAACTGTGGATCAGGAAAGAACTATTGAGGATCTGTCTATGAGGGTTAAAAGTCTTGAAGCTTCTTATTCAGGTCTTGACATTAAAGTCAAGACGCTTGACTCAGAGAAATCTGAACTCAAGCAAGATCTCTCCTCTCTAAGAAATGAGCATCATGACTTAGAGAACGAGAAGATGTCCTTGAATAATAAGATTCAAGACCAACAGACAACCCTCATAAGTTTTACCAAATCCAAAGGCACTCTTGATAGGATGTTGGGTGAGCAACAAAGTTCTCTAAACAAAAGTGGTATTGGTTACAATCCAAGGTTTTTAAAGAAGCAACACATTACCACCTTTGTAAGGGCAAAAGGAAGCATAACCTCTCCTATATGTCACCACTGTGCTAGAAAGGGACATGTAAAAGAGACCTGCCCCTATAGAATAAATGATCCTTATATCATTCGTAATACTTTTCCTGTTCATTTGAGAAAAGAACGGATAACACAAGTTTGGGTTCCAAAAGGCACTATTTTACCAAATATGGTTTACCCCAACAATGGATCCAAATTTGCTTATTGGTCTAGCCACAAAGGTTGATGTTTGTCTTGTAGGAAATCACCAAGGTGAAGGAACATAAATGGATTATTGATAGTGGATGCTCGTGGCATATGAGTGGAAAGAGTTCTCTCTTTCATGATCTAAAGGAGCAATCCACGGGAACAATCACTCTTGGTGACAAAGGAAAATGTGACATCGTTGGTATTGATAGTGTTGGAAGTGATTCCAGTCATAGTATTAAAAATGTCTATCTTGTTAATGGTTTAAAGTATAACTTGCTTAGCGTTTCTCAATTATGTGATAGTGGCAACAATGTCATATTTAACAAGAAAAGATGTCTAGTGTGCAGAGAAGATACATGTGAAGTTATATTGACTGCATATCGTTACAACAATATATACGCTGTAAATGTTGATCAAGTGGCACAAGGAATCTTAACCTGTCTAAAGGCTTTGACGGACGATCCAAAGCTCTGGCACGGGAGACTCGGTCATGTGAGTCCACACACACTTCATAAGCTTGTGACCAGAGGGCTTGTAAGAGGGTTACCTGAGATGGACTTCAAAGGTATTGATATGTGCAATGCATGCACACGAGGTAAACAAACACGTAGTTCTTTCAAACCCAAAAAGGTTGTAAGTTCTTCTAGATATACTTGGGTTGCATTTTGTGGTCCTATGCGAGTCAAATCTCCCAATGGTAAAAAGTACATGCTAGTTGTTGTTGATGATTTTTCTAGATATACTTGGGTTGCATTTTTAAAAGAAAATTCAGAGGCCTTATTTGAGTTTTCAAAACTATGTAAGGAGTTGCAAACTTTAAGAAATGAGCCCATAGTGTCAATTCGGAGTGATCATGGTAGGGAGTTTGATCAACTTCAGTTTGATTTGTTTTGTGCTCAATATGGCATCTCCCATAACTTTTCTGCTCCTAGGACACCTCAACAAAACGGGGTTGTGGAACGAAAGAACCGCACCTTAGAGGATATGGCCAGGACTATGCTTTTAGAAAATGCATTACCTAAAACCTATTGGGCTGAAGCTGTTAACACAGCTAACTATATTTTGATTCGTTGTCTTATTCGTTCCATCTTAAAGAAAACTCCTTATGAACTTTTCAAAGGCCGCAAACCGCTTATATCTTACTTTAAACCCTTTGGCTGTACTTGTTTTGTTCATAACAATGGAAAAGATAACCTTGAGAAATTTGATGTGCGTAGTGATGAAGGTATATTTCTTGGCTACTCCACAAGCAGCAAAGCTTATAGAATCTTCAATAAAAGGACCCAGTTAGTTGAAGAAAGTATACATGTTATATTTGATGAATGCAATGACGGTTCTTTGAGTGAAAGTGTTGCAGATATAGATCTTAACATCCATATGGAGAATGAGGATGGTGATGATGCTGCCACCAAGAACACAGAGAAGAGAAACATGCAGGAACAGATTCTCGACACTGAAGAATTGGCCCAAGGTGTTGAAGATTCGTCCAAAGCCCTTGGTGTCCAATCCAACAGTGTTGAAGCGTCAGAAACTGCTGTAACTGAACCTAACAGGACCACGGAGTCAGATGTACCACAAGTCAATCCTACCGGTGTGACGAATCAAGGAGCTGAGACTAGCAAAAGGAAATTCAAATACTCCTCATCACACTCATTAAAGGATATCATTTCTGACCCTACTTCTAGTGTTCAAACTCGTTCTAAACTTAAAGATCTTTGTGCTTTTCACGCGTTTGTTTCTCTTATTGAATCAAAGAAGGTAGATGAGGCCCTTCAAGAGCCAGATTGGATCATTGCTATGCAAAGTGAGCTTAACGAATTTGAAAGGAACAAAGTCTGGACCTTGAAGCCTAGGCCAAAGCATCAATCAGTCATTGGCACACGATGGGTATTTCGAAACAAGCTAGATGAGAATGGTAAGATTGTGAGGAACAAGACAAGGCTTGTTGCTCAAGGTTACAATCAAGAGGAAGGTATTGACTACGAGGAGACCTTTTCTCCCTTAGCCAGGCTTGAAGCCATTCGCATTTTATTAGCATTTGCATCGTTTATGAGAATAAAGTTATATCAAATGGATGTCAAGTGTGCTTTTCTTAATGGTTTCTTAGAGGAAGAAGTATATGTGGCTCAACCCCCAGGATTTGAAAGTTTGGAATTTCCCAATCATGTTTATAAACTTGACAAAGCGCTTTATGGTTTGAAACAAGCCCCAAGAGCTTGGTATGAGCGCTTGTCAAAATATCTTTTAGAAAATGATTTTAAAAGGGGGTTGATCGACAAGACTCTTTTTATCAAGACCAAAGGAAATGACATTTTGGTTATTCAAATTTATGTTGATGATATATTATTTGGTGCTACTAACACATCTTTGTGCAAGGAATTTTCCGACATTATGTGCAGTGAATTCGAGATGAGTTTGATGGGTGAACTCAACTTCTTTTTGGGATTACAAGTTCATCAATCCAAGAAAGGTATCTTAGTCAACCAAAGCAAATACACTAAGGATCTCTTGAAGAAGTTCCAAATGGATCAATCCAAAGCAGCCAAGACTCCCATGAGCTCAACATTATCTCTAGATCAAGACAAGACTAGGAAAAGTGTCAATCAAAAGGAGTATCGAGGAATGATTGGATCTTTATTATATCTCACGGCTAGTAGACCTGACATCATGTTTAGTGTTTGCATGTGTGCTAGGTTTCAAGCTGATCCAAAAGAATCTCACCTCGTGGTTGTGAAGAGGATCTTTCGATATCTCAATGGCACTAAGAAGCTTGGACTATGGTACCCAAAGAAAAAGGATTTCACATTAATTGGGTATTCTGATGCAGATTTTGCAGGCTATAAGGTGGATAGGAAAAGCACGCCAGGATGTTGCCAATTCTTAGGAGCATCCTTGATCAGTTGGCACTCAAAGAAACAAAACTCAGTAGGTCTATCCACTGCAGAAGCCGAATACATTGCAGCTGGAGCCTGTTGCTCCCAAATCCTTTGGATAGCTCAACAAATGCGAGATCTTGGCATCAACCTCAAAGGCATTCCCATTAAGTGTGATAATACAAGTGCCATCTCCATCACTAAGAACCCTTTTCAGCATTCAAGGACCAAACATATTGATGTAAGGCACCATTTCATTAGAGACCATGTTGAAAAAGGTGATGTGTCCATTTCATTTATCTCAACTGATTATCAATGGGCTGACATTTTTACTAAGCCTTTGGCAGAGGACAGGTTCACCTTCATTATAAGAGAGATTGGGATACTTAACAAGGATGCACTTTCGTAGGGGGAGCTTTCCCTTTACGAAAGATAAAATCTACTTAGTGTCAAGACCTTTGAGATTTATGTCAAGGTTTGTGAACTAATTGGTAGATCACATATATCGGATCACATATATTTGGTTAATATCTTTCTAGATATTTAATCAATTATATTTTTATCGGATTTCAAAATTGCCTATTTGTGTTATCTTTTCTTTCTGTTAAGATATCTTAATTTTGGAACTAAATATTTCGGTTATTCCCTCCTATTTTAATGGAATAGTTTGAATTTTGAATTGGAATTTTTTCAAATTTGGCAATGATATCATTACCCTCCCTTGGAACTCTAAATCCGTCCCATCACTCCATCACCATCTCTCTCTACTTAAACTCAATTCTGTACCCGATTCCATCACACTCTCAAACTTATCCAAACCCTTTCACCTTCTCCTTCTTCAACCTCTCAACCTATTCTAAGAAAACCCTAGCCGATTTCCTCCATGGCACCCAAAACAAAGAAAGCTTCCACACCCAAAAGACTTGGCGCCACCCCCAAGGGACGTCAGGTCACTGCCACCTCTCCCACACCAGAACCCACTCCTCAAGCCATTGTCCCAACTGTTGTCCAGAGCACCATCGTTGAGAGCACGACCACTGTTACCAAGGGATCTCAAAAACGCTCTGCTAAGAAGCCCTTCAGTGCGAAACAGAAAGGGAAAAAGAAGATCTTAGCTGAGGAGGTGGACGAGGAAGAGGAGGAAGATGATCTCGACGCTATTCTGGAAAGAGATGCTGCCAAGGAAGCCGAAGAGGAAGCCTTGAAGAAGAAAAAGGCCGAGGATGAGGCCGAGCTTGCAAGGAAACTTGCCGAGGAAGAAGCTGAGAGGATTCGGAAGGAATCCGAAGCTGAGGAGGTTCCATCTGAAGAGGAGCCTGAGGAAGAAGACGAAGAGCAAGACGGATCTGGAGAAGACGAGGAAGCTGAAGGAGATGAAGCGGGGTCCGGTGAGGACTCAGGGTCTGAGGAAGAGGAGGAAGAATCTCCCTCTCCTTCTCCTCCTCCCCCGTCTCCAAAGAAGCGGAAAGCCCCAATTGCAGTCAAGCCTCCATCCCTAAAGCGCATCAGGAAGGGCACTTTCAGAAGCCTTGAAGCGCCTGTCAAGAAAGTTGCTCCAACGATTGCTCGCAGGAAGAATGTCGATCCACCTGCCTACATCCAGATAAACCAATCCTTGCCCTCCTCTTGGTTTGAAAATGCTGAGACTGCTGGTAAGTGGGTAGATGAGTTTCGAACTCGTAGGATTTGCTGTTCTGATTTTTTGGATATTGAGTTCTTTGAAGCTTTGAAGCTCCCCTGCATTGATCTTCTTAAAAAATCCCCAGCCTGGACTCTTCTCAATCTTGAAACCGTTTACTATCACCAGCTTACCCGCCTGTTTTACATAAACCTAAAAGCCAAACATGGCGTCAATGGTTGGTCTTTGGAATCTGTTGTCAAAGGGGTTAGAATCTCCTTCAACTCCAATGACTTTGCAGATTTCCTTGGCCTACCTAGCCCATGTCCACCCTCTGAAATACACCCCTCAAAAGAAAAATGTATCATCCTTGCCCGAGCCAAGTACCTCCTACCTGAAGCATCTAATAGCACCTCAAAGCAGCTCACCCACTCATCCCTTACCCTTGAGGCAAAAATCATATTTAACATCATTGTTCGATGCCTCTTACCCCGTCTTAACTCTGGCTCGCTCCTTACTAACAATGCCATGGTCCTCCTTTACCGTATCCTCAATGGCCTTGATCTTGATCTGGCCAACACCATTTTAGGATCCATGGCTCACACAAGAAAAGCCAGGAAAGGAACTCCCCTCCCCTTTTCTACCCTTTTGACCCCACTCTTCAAAGCTTCTGGAATTGATTTAAAAAATGAAGAACAGCAGAGTCATATGGGTAAGTTCGACTCCAAGAGCCTTGAAAAGATTGGCATCACTCGGTCTCCCCAAGGGACCTTGAGTCTTGCAACTCCTTCAAAAGCTCTTCCCACTACTTCAGCCGTTGATGAACGCATGGACAACCTAGAGTTGGGCTTGGAGGAAGTTCGCCTGGATATCAAGGAGCTGCACAAGGAGGTTATGACGGAGATGAGCGGGATAACCAAGATGCTGCAAGGTCTGTAGACGAGGCTCACTGATGATGCTCCGGACGACGAAGCTTAAACCCTACCCTACCCTATCCCATCCCTGAAATCTAATACATTCCTGGTTTTTGGAAACAATTTCAAAACTTTTGGTGACTGTTTTACCTCCTCCCTTTGTTGAAAGACAAAAAGGGGGAGATGATGTGTGGTTGTTTAGACTTGAAAATTTTTCTGCTGTGAAGGTCTTGGAAGACCTCGGTTTTTGATCTTTTGGTTTTCGGTTGGATGACTTTTCATGCTTTAAAAATTTGATCCAACATTTGTCTAACCCTTGCAGGTACTTAGTCCGATTTCACTTATATTATTTATGTTTGACTAAGTTGCAGGGATGCACAGGTTTTGTCTTTCATCAAGGGGGAGATTGATAACTCCCTCCCTTGATGAAAATCGGAATAGGTTTCAAAGGCCTTGACAGTTTGTCTGTGTCAAAGGTCTTGGAGCTTTAACAGTATTGATGAAATCCAAAACCTGTTCTATATATTATTATGTCCGAATATTATTATATACTTCCATTATATTATATGCCTAACTAACCTTTCAGGAAGTATTATTCGAATTACTTCTTTCCTTATGGTGCATATTGAGGAGATCCAAATTGGAGAGATCATGTCTTCGAAGTGTCCAAAAGTAGAAGATCCTTGAGGCGCGCCATGATCCGAACTAGCCGTTGTTGAAGATCCTTAGGCGTCATGCTGCTTCTATATAAAGGAAAGGAAGAAGAAGACAGAACACACCTATTGAACACAAGCTTTCATTCATTCAAGCGAGATCTGTCTTCCAAGTGTACTCTCTGCTAGCGCTCAAGAGTTTGTTATTTCTTTTCAAAGCCTTTGAGAGTTACACTGTGAGCTTATAGGATATATTCATTTATAGTGTTATACTCGAGAGTTTGTAATTCGGGAAGTAAGCACTAGGCTATTGATTTGTGAGAGTAAGAGGATTGTACTAGATAGCTGAGAGAGGTGGGGCTCTTCTAGATTGGTCTAGGACTCCAAGGGAACGTGAGTTGACTAGATTGCAATTGTATAGGAGAGAGGCTTCTCGCTGAGCTATTAGGATCCTAAGCTTTGCGAATCAATAAAGCCTTTTGAATCCTAGGGTTGTGGAAGAACCCTAGGCAGGGACGTAGGCCAAGTTCGTGTCGAACTCGTAAACAATTACTCGTGTCCTTTATCTATTGCTTTACCTTATTTCCGCACTTGGTTCGATTGTCTAACTTTGTGATTCAGGTTTAATCTCAAAGGGTTTTATACGAGCTCCAAAAGTCTTGAGACTTTCTGCGAAAAACGGGCATACTCTATTCAACCCCCCTTCTAGAGTATTTCTATATTACCTTGTTTTATATTATCGAACCTTCAGTCATATTCCACACCCCTCTCAACATTATATCCTACTTCCCACCACTTAAAATTTTCTTCTAAGCAGTTAACTTTTACATGACAGCACTACAATATGACATGTCGTCTATATGACATTAATGGAGCAAGGTTCACAATTCTCTTAACAACCCATGACATCTTACCTATCACCCTAGTAGTTTGTAATGACACCCTAAAAATAATTCTTGGCACCACTTCAATATTACATGTCATATGTTTTTTTATTTTCTCTCATCTAGACCTAAATTGACCCCCATTATTACCACTTCAATTTTTTCCGCCACTTATATTTAACTTTTAAGACCGTCCTTTATAAATTACATATCAACCCTTTTCACACACACTCGCCGACATGACATACTCCCCCTCTATCCCTCTCATTGTATGTAATCTCTGTCACCTACCTAATCCTTCCATGTCACCAATAGGTGCCTACATGTCACTCTCCACATCTATCATGTCATAGAGACATTTACCCTATATATGAAATTCAGTATGTCAGTTGCCTCTAATTCGATTCAGTCACAAAAATTAGCCAATTTTTTTTCACAGTCTCATAATCCCAAACATTATGAATTCTTAATATCGACAAATTGAAAACAAAACCTTACAACTCATTACTTTATAGATGATTTCAAACACTTACATGCAACCCTAGTTCGAGGATTTTCTAGCCTAATGGTGGGATGCCTTTTTGAAATGTATCCACACATCATGGAAGAGAAGGCTACTTGTTCCCGTGAAGCATAGATCGAATTCTTCTTCTTCTTTATTTTTGCTTTTCTCCTTCTCTTCTCCCTTCCCTCTCTGTCCTTCAATGACAATTGTGGTTATTTTCTCTTTCCTTTCAATGCCACATTCCTCTTTCCATTATTTATAGGCAATTTAATGAAGAGAGGATCCCTTTAAGCCCCTTTTATTATGGGAAAATAGGGTTAACTAACCCACTTCCCAATCATTTTGCAAAAATAACCCTCAACCGGCGGAAATTACAAGACTACCCCATTGGTGACTTTTTTTTGTAAAAAACACAGGTTCTCATAACCCCCAATAACAGGTTATTTATAAAAAAGAAAAAACAAGTATAAAAGGGGAAGTTTATCCATCACAATTTCACACAATGCCTTATATGGTAGGGGGAGAGAGAGAGACCATGGATGAAGAAGGCAAATCGACAATCACCCCGCCGACGTAGACAATCGACGAGGGTTGGGGATATCGAAGTTGGTGGCAGCAGAGGTTGTAAGAGCTTCGAATTTGGAGGCGAGCCATGTGGTTCTCGAAGAGCAAAAGGCAGAGACCGACAAAACTATCACTTCAAGTCCATGACAAAGGAGAAGAACAAGGTTCGATTTCTGCAATTCGTTCTTTGATTTTTTTTTTACATATTCATCTTAAATACGAGAGATTATTTCCCCTTATCCTAAAATCTAGGAGTTTTATCCCCTATTCTTCTCATATCTGAGTTTTTTTAGATTTCAGAGTGTTTTTTATTTTTTGTATATTTGCCATTTTTATGGGATGTGTGTTTGAGATCTGGTGTTCGAGTTTGTATGTGTGGAGTAATATGAATGAAAAACAAAATTTTGAAATTGTGGGTTACACATAACTTTTTGTGACTGGGTCACATGCTTTTTAGGGTGACACGAATAAGTTAAGGGGTGACATGCATAGGTTAAGTAGTGACACACATGGATTTCTAGTAGTGAGAAACTCTCAGATCTGAAAGTTTTTCTCATATTTTACTCAGATATGAGAGTTTCTTTCTCCATTCTTGTCAAATCTAGATATTCCATCTCCTATTCTTCTCAGATCTAAAATATGTTTTTAGATTTGAGAGTTGTTTTTTTTTTTCATATATCTGTAATTTTCATGGGACATGTGTTTAACATTTGGTGTTTGTGTTTGTGTGTGATATATGAGTAATGTGAATGAAAAATAAATTTGAAGACTTGTGGTTTGGGGGTGTACGATTGAAGAACGACGAGTGCGTGGGTCGAGTTTTTCTACAGATTTTTTGGGATAAAAGAGAGATGGAGGATGATTTTAGATCAGAGCAGTGATTTGGGCAATTGTGACAAACAATTTAGCGTGAGTGACATTAGAAATTTAGGAAACGGGAATTCCATAAATGGGAAAGTAATCTCGGTTGGGGTGACAAGGGTTTGGGAGTTACTGACAAGGTTCATAGTCTTAGAAAAGATGTGAATATCTAACAAGGGTTTGGTTGTGGGTGACCAGGGGAAATGAATTTATGGCAAGCAACTTTGGTTGATTTTGTTCATGTTGACGTAATTGCAGGAAATAAATCACTGGTTGATTGTTGAAATGGTGCGCTCAAAGAGGGTAAGAAGGAAGGCAGTCTAAAGAAGGGAAAGGCAGCAACCCCACTACGTTGTCCCAGAGGAGAACCACTTTTGAGGAGGGGTGAATCAATCACTACTAAAAAAAAAAGTTGTTTTAGCCACGATATTTAGCCACCATTGTCCATCACTAAACAGTTTAGCGATGGATGTAGCCACAGAAATAAAAAAAAACGTGGCTAAATACAGCGAAGCTAAATAGAGACAATGAACAATGATGATACTAGCCACGAAATATAAATTTGTCACTGAAGGCACCCCTAACTCGTGTCATCCTTTAGGCCATGAAAGCATATCTATTTTGTGGCAAAATCCGTAGTTAAATAGGTGTGTCTAGTTCATGGCCAAATCAGTGGACACATAGGTGGTTAATTGTGCGACTAAATCCACATCTCAAATCATCTCTAATTCGTGGCTACATATGTACCAAAACTTGTTTTATTTGAGAACAAAATCTATACACAAATGGTGGCTAAGATAGTAGGCAATTTCGTAGCTAAGAGGTGTGGCTAATATGTGGCACAATATGCACCAAAATCATGGCAAAATTTGTGGCTACTAGCATATATAAGTTTGTAACTAATTTGTGGCTGAATTCGTGCCAAAATCATGGCTTGTGGCTACTAGCATATCTAAGTTTGTAGCTAATTTGTGGCTGAATTCGTTTTTCATACATGACCAAATTAGTGGACAAATACATAACTATTTCATTGCCGATTATTTAGTTAAAAGTAACTTAACCCATGACTAATGGATGGGTAAATTCGTAGCTAGTGACCACCAAATTCGTACCTAATTCATGGATAAATACAATTTCAATCATGGTGAAACCCGCATTTAAATCATGGCAAAACTTTAGGACAAAAGGCCTTGTTGCTGTTTTCAAAAGACTACTTGAAAGTTAACATACTTTATTGTCTAAGATCTAAAACAAAACATAATACTAGAAAGATAAAAAAATAAAAAATAAAACATAACAATCCAATGAAAAATATCCAAAGTAACCATCCTAAAATCACATAAACTAAACACTAGAAAGATCATTTAGAAGTAAAGAAGGAACCAATCTTAAACATGAGCTCCCCGAGCTTTTTACCCCATTCATCATTGTTGAGTCTAGATTCCTCATGGAAGGTTTCAACGGAATTGTTCACATGATCTTTCAAGTTAGTTAGATCTTCTTTTACATGCTGCTGGTGTTGCTGAAGATTTCCCCCAAGGTTGGTCACTTATTGTCTGATCTCTTGTTGGCTTTTCTCCATATTCGCCCCTAAGTGTGCCATCTTCTCCGACAAATCAGCCATTCCTTGCATCAACTGTGACTGGATGGTTGTTATCTTCCCTCACTTCCATTCTCAAGGAGCCAGCTTCATATGGTTCACTAGCAACATGGGGTGTGGCATTGTGCGAATACCGAGTCACTTGCAACATATTATCTAATTCAGAACTCATGCCTACAACTCTTCATTTATGTACACTGGCAGCCTTGATCCACAACTCGTTCTCGTCAACTAAATGAGGTTGTTCGCTTTCATGAGCCTCTTGGGTTGCTTGTTCAACCAATGCATCAAACTTTTCCTACAAATAAAAAAATTGTATACAAAAAGATAAAAATAAATATTCCGTAAGATGCCTATAACTCTTGGGTTGACCTCAATGAAGCACAAATAGATACAATAACTAACTTGGGCAGAATTTTGCAAACGAAAAGATAAAAACTAAATTGAGCAGAATTAATAACTTGTTGAATTTTGATAATAAATAGATCTAAAAATCTGCTGAATTTTGCTAACAAGCGGATTGATGAAGCACAAAAAAACTGCATGGTGTTGATGAGACCTATTCAACCTATTATCAACTTAACCTCATAATTACTATCACTAACCTCTCAATTATTTCTAGCATTTCAAAGAGAAGCTAACTACCATTGATATGAGAATTTATATGGATACAAGCACAATGGATTCAATGCAAGCTTACCACAATTTCTGGACCAACAGCCGTGCTCCAAGTATCGTTCTTTTTCTTGTGACATCTCTCGTATGTTTGTTTTGGTGATGGTACCTTTCCAAGCAAATCAGTATGCAAAAATATTTAAAATTTTAATGTTATGAAGCTGAACGAATAAATCAAAGTGCATAGAAGCGAATGCTAATCATAAGAGCAACCCCAACGAAAGTTTTTTTTTTCCTCAAATCATTTTGTAATCAATTGCTGGCCTTAAATTGCAAATAAAACAGGGCATTCAAATAAAAGTCTCTCAATGCGCTTGGTGATTGCTTCAAGCTCAGCCGAAAGACTGGTAGATTCATACAGATAATAAAGTTTTTACCTAGTTACATAAATATAAGAATAAGATAGTAATTTTGGACAGAAAACTATTTGTGTACCCTGTGACCAAAAACCTAACTAGCTAAAAAATGAAAATATCATAAACAACCGAAAAATGAAAACCATAACAACTGGAAAATGAAAATATCATAAACAAGCAAATCATAAGCAAATTGAGTAGGAAATCTCACTTTATACAAACATCTAACACAAGATTAGGGATGGGCAAAAGTTGGATCGGACCAGGACCGGACCGGAAATTACGGTATTTGGATTAGACCGGAAGTATTACGGTCTGGTCCACGGTCCAAGAATTTTTGAATTCCGGGTTCCGGTCCAAACTCGGGACCAGACCGGAATTTCCGGGTCGAACCGGAAATGGACCGGTTTATGTTGATTTATTAAAAAAAAAAGAAAAAGGAAACGACAGGAAAGGAGACGTGCCTAATAAACATGGTTCTTCTTCTTCCGTTCACGCTTCAGGCTTCAGTTCACCCACTTTCGTCTCTCTATTCTTGGCTTGGCACCTCCGCTCAGCCCTCCTTGTGCTCACCAGTCGTCACCCGCCACCGCCGGTGCTCCCGTGCTCGCCGCCAGTCCCACCGCCCTCTCACGCCCAGTCGTAGCCACCCATCGCCACCGCCCTCGCCATTTGCCGCCCGTCGCCACCGCCCTCTCTCTTTAGATACAAAGATTTGTATGTATATGTTCATATTTATACAAAGGTAATCGATTTTAGTCTTTAGATTTGGAGAAATCTTAAATATCCATCCCAATTTCAGATCTAGATCTAGGGTTTGAGAAAAAAAATTCAATTTGTACTTTAACCTTTCTGATCTAGTTTCGATTTTAAGGAATTTCAAATTGTATTTTGTACTTTTGTGGATTTGATATATGTATGAGGCTATGAATCATGAATTGATGAACTTAGGCCATGTATTTTCACTTTTACAGTGACTTTAATTAGGGATTTTAGGGTACTGTCGTTTTTTTTTGTCATTCAAGTGCAAACTAAAGGCTGCAAGAATTCCGGTCCTAATGGTTCAAACGGTCCATAGACCGGAAAACCCGGGACCATATATCCCGGTCCGATCCGCGGTCCAAGTTCCTAGAATTTCCAGTCTGTCGATCTTGGACCGGACCGGAAATTCCGGTCCAGACCGGAAGCCCAGCCCTACACAAGATACTCATTTAGAGAAAGAGTGAATAAATAAAATAAAAAAAGGCCTAAAAAGAATATAGAGATAGAGTATGAAACCTCCCCAAACAGCCCCCAAACTCAAGAAAATACAGCTAAAATGACCATCAAAATCAACCCCAAACTTCATCCTAGCATAGACATACACGAACGTCATCTCCAAACCGGCCAGAAAACTTGAGCAGTTGTAAATGAATAAAAAAACAGCCCTAACTGCAACAGTTCCTAGGGAATTTAGCATATAAACTCTCATACTAGTATGAGAGAGTTTAGATGCTACCAAACATGGATGACTTGTTCAACCCGATGGATTGGGAGAAGGGCCTAGATTTGTGAGTTTATTGTGTAGGTAACTAACATCTAAGATATAAGAGTTTCTTCGTTTGATCTAAGAGTTTTATGGTAAGTTGTGTTTAGTTTCTTTGAGTCTATTACCTCAAGGTATAGCAATGTGTTAAATACATATAGATGTAGGTTCGAATCATACATAGACTATTAGCATCATAACATATGTAATCGGAAGAAACTAGTATTTAAACAAGTGGCAAGAGAATCTAAACGAGTGACAAGAAAAAAAGTAGCATGTGACACACGAAAATCGAAATCCTTCAAGTGACACGACATGATTAAAAATGTAAAACTTTGTACAAGTCTTTAGGACTGTATTATTTATGCTTGATTTTTTTGACGGATTTTTTTTTTTTAATTTGGCATGAAATTTTTTAATTTTGGCATGTGACCAGCAACTAGTACTATGGGTCACCACATTTTTTTGCAAAACTAGCAAACTAGCTCACTTTTGCAAATCCCTGCTTATATTTTTGTAAAAATCCCTATGAACTATGCTAGTTATACAAATTTGCATAGAGAGTGTACTTTTAAAGAACTTCATGGAAAACACTTTTGCAAACGGGAGAAAATGTGATCTAGTCACTACAATTCTCTCGTTAACCAAATCATTTTATCGATTAGTCGGCCTCTCTATTTATTAGGGTGACGCAAACGGTCCAAATTGGCTCTAGTCGAACCGACCCAAACGTTTCAAGCCAGAATCGACGACTTGAATTTTTTGGAAGGTTAGACCGAGGCCTGAACTAAAACCGACCACTCAATTTTCGATTTTCGATTTTTTCGGTTCATGGCACGAAATAACCTAAAAATTTGAGTAGCACCTTGGATTGTATTTGGGAGGTGCGACTGCGAGAGCGAGTGAGGGCAGGTGAGCAGCACCAGCACTGGCGACCGATGGCAACGGCGACGACAGGCAAGTCCGGGGAGATGCTTTCTTCTTCTGCGTGAGTGTGGGTCGTAGGAGAGTTTGAAAAAATCGAGCAGCACCTTGCATTGGATTTGAGATGCTTTCTTCTTCTACCTATGCGCGAGTGCAGGCTACGGGCAAGTATGAAGAGGAAGACTACGAGGGAGACTAATTCGAACGGAAGAGGAACACTGATTAGGACTGTAGAGGAAAATTGATTCGGAGTGAAGAAGAAGACGATGAGGCTATTGATTCACTGTGTAATAGGTATATTGTATTATGTTATTATTTACAAATTAAAAACTATCCAACTGAAATTTTCGGTTAGGTTTCGATTTTCGGATCGAAACCGACATTTTAATTTTATGGCCCGAGATCCAAACCATTTGTTATTCGAGCTGGACCGGAATCGAAAAAACCGGAATCGAATTTTTCGATTCGAATTCAGTTCGATTTTCGGATCGGACTATATTATGAAAGAGTGGGACAATAATTTAACTCAATTCATACCTTAACCTGAAAAAAAAAAAAAAATTCGAGCCTGAGCTGAGTGCTGACTGCTGACCCTCGCCAAGTCACGGATCCACAAAACTATTGAATGCACCCGAATCAGAAAAAATGGAGAGAGAGACACCACCCCCTCTGAAAAACCCCCTTTTCGCGTTCCTTCGACGCCAGTCCCTAAAAACAAACCCTAATAACACCCCCAGATTCAACCACGAAATTGAAGATCCAGCTCCACATCAACTCAGATCTCAAACATAAAACTGAGTTTTCAATCCAAAATCCCTCCCAAACAACCTACAAGCACCGTATAAGATCCGGAAAAAGGGTCGAATCAAAGTTGGGAAGATTTCCAGTGCTTCATTGATAGGAGGAGGTAGAGAGGGTTAGGGCTTTTCGTAATGGAGTCTCCTCAACCTGGTGATGCTAGTGCCATCGACAAATTGTCTGTAGCCAGGAAGCTGTTGAACATCAGTTTAGACAAATCGAAAGCTCTCTCTTCCTCCCTAGACAAAGCTGGTCCTCGATTAGATGAGATTAACCAGAGATTGCCGTCCCTTCAAGCGGCGGTCCGCCCCATCCGAGCTAACCAAGATGCCCTACTTGCTGTCGGCGGCCATATCGACAGGGCCGTTGGCCCAGCTGCTGCGGTCCTTAAGGTTTTCGATGCTGTCCATGGTCTTGAGAAGTCGTTGCTTTCTGATCCCCGTAATGATCTTCCTGGTTATCTAGCTGTTCTCAAGAGACTCGAGGAAGCCTTGAGGTTCCTAGCTGATAATAGTGGTTTGGCTATTCAGTGGTTGGAGGATATAGTGGAATACCTGGAAGATAACATTCTAGCTGATGATACCTATCTTTCGAGCTTGAAGACGACTCTGAGGAGGCTGAGAGAATTCCAGAACAGTGAGAAAGCTTGCCTTGATGGCGGCCTCCTCGAAGCTGCTTTGGATAAGTTGGAGGACGAATTCCGTCGGCTATTGACAGAGAACACTGTGCCACTCCCAATGGCTTCAGAGTCTGTCACTGAACAAGTATGTATTGCTCCGTCCCCTTTACCTGTATCTGTGATTCAGAAGCTTCAGGCCATTATTGGGAGGTTAATTGCTAATGTCAGACTTGAAAAATGCATTTCCATTTATGTCGAAGTACGAAGTGCCAATGTTAGAGCTAGTTTGCAGGCCCTTAATCTAGACTACCTTGAGATTTCAGTGTCAGAGTTCACTGACGTGCAGAGCATTGAAGGGTACATAGCAAAGTGGGGTAAGCATTTGGAATTTGCTGTGAAGCATTTGTTTGAGGCGGAGTACACTCTCTGTAATGATGTTTTTGAGAGGATTGGTTTGGATGTGTGGATGGGCTGCTTTTCAAAGATTGCTGCCCAGGCCGGGATCCTTGCATTCCTTCAATTTGGGAAGACTGTAACTGAAAGCAAGAAGGATCCTATCAAGCTCTTGAAGCTTTTGGATATTTTTAAATCTTTAAATAAATTGCGAATGGATTTCAACCGGCTCTTTGGTGGAGCAGCCTGTGTAGAGATTCAGAACTTAACCAGGGACCTCATCAAGAGTGTAATTGACGGAGCGTGTGAGATATTCTGGGAACTCCTTGTTCAAGTTGAACTACAGAGGCAGTCACCTCCTCCCGCTGATGGTGGGGTGCCTAGGCTTGTAGGCTTCATTACCGAGTATTGCAATCGATTGCTGGGAGATGACTATAAACCGATCCTCACTCAGGTCCTAGTGATCCATCGTAGTTGGAAGAACGAGAAGTTCCAGGAAAGGCTGTTAATCAATGCCATTCTCGATATTGTTAGAGCCATTCAGTTGAATATAGAGACATGGTCCAAGGCGTATGAAGATACTCTTCTTTGTTACGTATTCTTGATGAATAACCATTGGCACATGTACAAGAGTTTGAAAGGAACAAAGCTTGGGGATCTCTTGGGAGATCCTTGGCTGAAAGAACAAGAGAAGTTAAAGGAGTTTTATTCTACTGTCTACTTGAAAGAGAGTTGGGGAAAGCTTCCAGGGTTGTTGAGCAGGGAAGGTCTGATAATGTTCTCCGGGGGTCGTGCTACAGCACGCGATCTTGTTAAGAAGCGATTGAAGAAGTTCAACGAGGAATTTGATGAACTGTACAAGAAGCAGTGTTACTGGGTGTTGCCAGACAGAGACTTGAGGGAGAAGACTTGCCAGCTTATAGTGCAGGCAGTTGTGCCTGTTTATAGGAGTTACATGCAGAACTACGGCCCTTTGGTCGAACAAGATGCAAGTTCTGGTAAATATGCAAAATTCTCAGCTGACTCATTGGAGAAAACAATCACATCTCTTTTCCAACCAAAGCCTGCTAGATACAGCAGCTTCAAGGGCAGGCAGTATAGTGGTAAATTCAACACTGTGGCTGCAGATCAACATTCAACTCCACCTCCTGTCGCATGATTAAAGATTTAAAGACGAAAATGGCTTGTTTAGTGGTCAATCCTGGGGCCTCACCTGACAAAATGTACAAACTTCTCTCCTTGTATATGTTCAAATCAGTAGAAGCCAGAGTATGGTTCAACTTGATTAATTTCGGGATTTTTGAGAGGCTTCCTGCAGTAGTTGCTTGAGATGCGTCAACCTATTGATAAAAGGCTTCTTCAGGAGTTGCGATTTCGCAGCTTAATTTGCAAAGTGGAGATGGGTCTGAAACTCTTCTCTCTGAATCTGATAATTGAAGGGTTCATGGTCACGATCCTGTATCGTGAGTTAGATATGGCCAGATGTGCAGAGCAGGTCTTCTCTTGGTTAGCCTGATGGAACAAGTGTTCGAATCACAAATGTTTCTTGTTTTCCGTCACTGGCTGTTTCAGTTTGTGGGAGAACATGAGCAACTACAACCAAGTTAGAGCTACTATCATTGTACCATTGTTTCACTGTAAGTGCTATTAAAGGTCTAGAGAAATTGTTTTAATTTTGGTATTTGAACTTGTAGACATTCAATTGGGGATCTTGATTGAACAGCAGTTACTTGCTTGCCATGTGGTAATTGCGCTGCAGATAAAGAATATACAAGTATTATGGAATAGCACTAATCATTTAGCTTCAACTCTGAAATTAGTATTTTCTTGTGAAGTAGCTAATATTCCTGGATTTAAGTCAGACAAATGAGAGTTGCTATATTTTTCCCATGAATTGCGGGTGGATTAATTTTAGGAATTCGGCTTCCTTGGATAGATCTCTTAATTTTCTTGTGAACTGGCTCTGTATTTTGGTTGGGGATGGTCCGAGTGGGTTATAAATTTTCTGGGTGTGTCTGAATCTCGCTGCTGTGGAAGGCGTTGTACTGTTTGTTGAGTTTAGCAAACATTTGTGTGATAATCATAATGTGTTTTAATATTGAAAAATTGAGATTTTGATTTAAAAAATCCATAAAATGATATTTATATCTATATAAAGTTTATACACTCTTAAAAAAGATTTGTTTTTTTTTTTGCATATGTGTTATCTTTAGTTTAATCTTTTCAATCAATCACTTTTTTTTTTCCTTTCCCTTTTTGTCATTGATTTTCATCAATCAGACAAACACATAACTCCTATAAGAAAGGATCATTTATTATATGTAACACTATACATTACACAAAATTATTTAACTTATAAATCCATAATGCAAAAATTTTCAGAAATTACATATATTGAAAAAATTGGATGAAAAACCATGTTTCATAATTTTTATAAAATTATATCACAAAATAACTTATATTTCATTTATATAAAAAATTAAAAGAAGATTTCTCATCAAATTTTTATACGAGAAAATGGTACCCAATATACCAATAAAAAAACCCGATTTGCAAAAATAAACCCCCATTTGTTTTTTGTTTTTGTTTTTTTAATATATAAACTCCTTTGGGTTTAAAGGCATTGATCTCAACTCTCAAGCAATGAGCTAGTATTTCCGACGGTGGGACAATTGTCTTCAATTGTCATATTGCATCATGTGCAGAGAAAGAGAGAGCCAATAGGGAGAGAGGGGCTGAAAGTGGAAGAGAGAGAGAGAGAGCTAGTAGGGGGAGGGAGGGAGAGAGAGATCCAATAAGAAGAGATAAGTAAAATATAATAACGTGACATCATTAAAATTTAAAAGTGATAAATAAATATAAAGGAAGAACAAATGTTGTTCAGATGGAAATAGAAAGACGTAGAAAAAGAACAGAAGATTACTATTGACAAGGAGAATGTAATAGGTGACATGAAGAAAAGGGGATGTCATGAATTAGGTAAGATGCGACATGAAGAATACAATTGGTGATATGAAGATTGCAACAGCTATCATTGAAAATGTAATAGGTGACATGAAAGAAATGATATGTTAGAGGTTGCATCATAGGTGGTTAATATGTTCGTGGAATGGAATGAGTGACATGAAAATGCTAAACGGTGAAATGGTCAGAGAATGTAATGGGTAACATATATATTGTAAGGGCTAACATTGAGAATGTAATATGTGCAATAGAAGAAAATGTAAGAGATAACACTGGGAAATCGGTGAGTTACATGGTTAAAATAGAGAGTGACATGAGTAAAGTATCGGGTATCACACATTATTGAAGCGGTATCCGGTAACACAACACAGGTTGACCTTATATAATAGTTTTCTCTCTCAATGGTTGCCTTTGATGCTATATATGACAGAAGTTAATTTTCTTCCCACACCCACTTCAATGTTTTTATAGATAGTGAATTAAAATCCAACTAGTATAATTCCCGCGCCATGGTGCGATTTTTAATAAATAAAATTTTAATAAATATAGCGAATTATAATATTATAAAATATTAATAAAAATAAAAGATAAAATAATGAATGTAAGCTTGAAATCTTTAAGAAAATGGTAAAAATATTTATCATAAAGTTAGGCTTCATAAAAAAGGTTATTAAATTAAGATATTATATTGATATTGATTATTATAATATATAAAGATTTCAATATAGATTAATAGTAGACATTAGATTTAATTGAATGTTTGAATTAAACTCAATGGGTAGTAAATAGGTAAAAAAAATAAAAGGAAAAAATATAAATGTATGAAAGAGATGAAGAGAAAAAAAATGAGAAAAAATTAGAGAAATTTTGCTAAAATATCACTTTTTAAGATTCTAATTAAGTAATTAACACCTCTTAATAAAATTTTAGCCGCTCTAACACCCGTTGAAAGTTTAAATTGAAGGAATTGTGTCCTTTAATTTAATGTGCAATGACTAATTATGGAATAGGACAATTGATAGAGATATTCAATCCGATTATTTTAGGAGTCGTAATGCTTTGCTAGAAGCCAACTACGATTAATGGGCTTAAACGGGTTAAACCCATGGCTATTATAAACGGGTCCTATGCGGTCACACACCTAGAGTTGACGGGCTTGAACAAAAGATAGATGATTTTATTATTAGTGTATATTAGATATATATTAATAATAATGGGATAAGATTTATTTGTGAAATAAATAATTAATCAAGTAGGGTATAAATATAAGCCTATAAAGATGGGCTTATGATGACTTAACCTAATCAACACATCCCAAAAAGGCACAGTAGTTTGCCGTAGGTTTTGGTTTGTGACGTAAGGCTGAAATCCTCCATCATCAATCAAGAGCAATTTGATTGTTCACCTTTCGATCTTCGTCCTAGCAGTCGAAGGCAAAAGAGATCTAGACCGGGCTCTTGTGGACCAAGTAGAGGAGCAACACGTGGGGCTCTAGTTCTCTTCCGAATCCTCTCCGTTTAGATCCGGTTCACGCATTAAGAGGTATCTCCTATGAACTAGAGGTATCTCCTATGAACAATGATTTAATCTATCGATTTTATGCATGAAGATCCTTGCGATTAGATGATAGAAAATAGTTTCTAAATCTTCCGCTGCGCATCTAATTTCCATCAGTGGCATCAGAGCATCTTGCATAATCTGATATGATCGATTGATTTTTTTTGTTAGTTTTAATTCAATATAGCAATATATTTGATATAAGGAATAATTTGTATAATTAAAATTATGATTTTAATTGATTGGATGTATAAATTTTATTGTGTGAAATTAGTTCACAATTCCGATCCAAATCCGTCGAGGAGTATGTGAAATTAGTTCAATGCTCATACCATGACTTCATCATGTAACCATAATTATGAACATTATAATCGACAGTTGGGAATATACCATGATTTCATGTGAAATTAGTTCAATGCTCATACGTACCATGATTTCATGTAATCGGCAATCGCGATGGTAATGTGATTACAAAGGGGTATATTAATGTGGATCGGTATCGGCAAATTATGAGCATGATCTGATCATGTTGATTAATTGGCATCAAAATTTTATTTTTATTTTTTTGTTCTGTTTTAAAAAAAAAATTTATTTTTCCAATCAATTTATACAAGAGATATGATTTTTTTGTATAAATTATATATGAAATATTTGATTTCGTATAAGTTGATTTGAATTTAAGAAATTGGGAATTTTATGATTTTGATGCGTAAAAGTTGACAAATTTTGTGTGAATTTGATTCATACATTAATTTCTCAAAGTTTTGAGTTTTATAAAAACCTACCATCTTAATCCTACAATTGTCAAAAGTTTGTAATTGTTACAAAATTTAAGTGGGAGTTGATGGATGTGAAATTAGGGTTATGGAAGATATTTATGATTTTAGTGTAAAATCTTAAATTACCTTAATTAGATATGGTAGATATCTTATCCCTAATAAAAAAAATTCTATCCAATTATACAAGGTAATAGTTACCATAAAATTAATTCCATATATATTATTGCTAGTTTTTGAATTAAAATATCAAGAATGTTCATGGATTTATTATGCTTGTTTTATATTATGATATATTGCTTGCATACATAAGGTGACTAGTATGGCCCATAAATACGATCTGCGTATCGTTATGTTTTTTTGTACACGATCTGCGTATCGTTATGTATTTTTGTAATTTATTTTCAGTAATTAGATTATTAGAAAATATTGTAATTAATACAAGAAGACAAGAAGACATAAGAAGTTCAAGGATGGAGATCCATGAAGGGCGCAAGGGTGAAGACCCATGAAGATTAGATCTTTATTTCATGCATCGTAGGGGCCATACTAGGATCACAATTTCATTGCATTTTGAATGCCTTATTTTAAGTTTTATGTTGTTTTTATTTATGATATTTTTTCACTTATAAATAAAGATAAATAAAAGACTTAAGTTCCTAAGGTAAATTGGGGCAATGACTTTTCATATCATAACCCATTAAGTTCTGGATTTTTGGTTGGATGGGCTTCACAAAAGTGAGGGTGTTTTTCCATAATCTTGGGCTAATGAGGGTGAATCTATACAAGGGGTTCATAAGCTTTGATATGGTTGTACCCAACGAGAGACCAAAAGACAAAGTTTTGGATCTTGAGGCATATGATGATTTTACATTGGATGTGGATCATCAACCAAGAATTATAAGGAGTTATAATTAGTAATTGTTACTTACCTTGAGCATACAAGACTCAAGGCAGTGCAAAAGTACGTTGGGTCTTGTGTGTAATGGGATCTTGGAATCATTTTATTCACCAGGAACAATAACAATTTGAATAAAATGCGCATTTACTTATTTTAAAGGTGTTTAATCCTAAGTAATTTGCATTTCGAACATAAACTGATTTGTATATCATTTCCTTTTTATATAGGCATTATGTCGAACGATAACTTGAATTTCACCGCGCGCTCAATAGTTGAGAAAAACAAATTGAATGGAACAAACTTTCTTGATTGGGAAAGGAATTTGAGAATTGTTCTCAGGTCTGAAGGGCGTGAGGACGTCCTAACAAACCCTATCCCTACTATTACCGATGCCTCATCGGATGAGGAGATAGTTAGAGAAATGGAGTTAAGGAGTGATTCTTTACCTGTCACTTGTTCGATGCTAGCAAGCATGGAACCTGACCTTCAAAAGATGTTTGAATACCAGGATGCCTACTCTATCATCACCCACCTGAAAATGTTGTTTCAGGCACAGGTAAGGATTGAACGATATGAAACTCACAAGGCTATACTGGATAGCAAGCTTGTGAAAGGAAAGCCAATAGGTCCCCATGTGTTTAACATGATCGGTCTTTTTAGCCGTATGGAGACACTGGGCACCCCATATGACCAAGAGTTGGCCACAGATATCGTCTTGCACTCCTTACATGATGGCTTTGCCTCATTCAGGATGAACTACCATATGCATGGTATTAAGAAAAACCTGAACGAACTCCATGGTATGCTCAAAGCTGTTGAGCAGAATACTCCCACTGACAATAAAAAGGAAGTTCTTAACGTCAACAGAGGGAAAGGGTTCAAGAAGGTAGCCAAGAACAAGAACAATACCCAAGGGAAGGGCAAGGAAGTTGCAAAACCTAAGGGTGGTGAGAAGCCAAGGGTGGTTGCAGACCATAATTGTTTCCACTGTAAGGCTAAGAGACACTGGAAAAGAAACTGTCCCAAGTACCTGGAAGACAAGAAGAATGGGACTTTAAGTTCCAACACTTCAGGTATTTATGTTATTGAATTACTGTCAACCAATGTCCTCACATTAGATAATGGTCCTACTTGGGTATAAGATACCGCATGTGGTGCTCACATTATTTCAAATGTGCAGGGACAAAGAAATAGGAGACAAGTGAAGAAAGGGGAGATAGAGCTACGCGTTGGAAATGGAGCAAGCGTTGCTGCACTTGTCGTATGAGATTTTAGTTTATCTCTTCCTTCTGGTTTTAATCTTAGAACTAAATAATTGTTATTTTGTTCCTAGCATTACAAAGAACCTTGTTTCGGCTGCAGTAATTTATTCTGAAGGTTTTAGTTTTAGCACTACAGATGAAGGTATAATTATTCACAAGAATGATATCTTCTATGCTCGTGCTCAAGATATTAATGGAATATTTGTATTCGACCTTACAACAGAAACTTATAACATAAATACAAAAAGGGAAAAAATAAAGTAAGTTGAGTGAAGCCTACCTATGACACTGTTGTTTGGGTCGCATCAGTTTAGACCACATGATGAAGCTCCATAAAGATGGACTTCTAAAATACGTGGATTGTGAATCCATTCATACATGTGAGTCATGTTTGATGGGCAAGATGACAAGGTCACCTTTCAAAGGAACAAATGAAAGGGCTAATGAGCTATTGGGCATTATACATACTGATGTATGTGGGCCAATGAGTACAGAAGCTAAAGGTGGTTATAAATACTTCATCACATTTATTGATGACATGAGTAGATATGGATATATTTACCGTATGTCACATAAATCGGAATCCTTTGAAAAGTTCAAGGAATTTCAAAATGAGGTAGAGACTCAAACTGGCAAGAAAATAAAAGCACTTCGATCAGATCGTGGTGGTGAGTACTTGAGCCATAAATTTGATCATCATTTGAAAAATTGTGGGATAGTAACACAATTGTCTACTCCAGGAACACCACAACTTAACGGTGTATCTGAAAGGAGAAACTGGACTCTGTTAGACATGGTCCGATCTATAATGAGTTTTGCTGATCTTCCGGTATCCTTTTGGGGATATGCCCTCACAACTACCGTACTTACACTAAACAGGACCCCGTCTAGAGCTGTAGACAAAACTCCATATGAGATGTGGATTGGAAAGGTTCCAAAAATGTCTTTTATGAAGATATGGAGATGTGAAGCTTATGTAATTAAAGGGTTTACAAACGGATAAGCTTGCCCCTAAATCAGATAAATGCTATTTTATAGGGTATCCAAAAGGTAGTTTTAGATATTACTTCTACAATCCCGCTGAACAAAAGGTGTTTGTTGCAAGGGATAATGCCTTTTTGGAAAGAGAGTTCATTTCCAATAAGTCAAGTGGGAGAAAAACATATTCATCTTGAACCAGTTCATGATGAAGAGCAACAAACTCAACAACGAGATGACATAGATGATGTCGAGGACGAGTTGATGGTTTTGGAATACCAAGGGCCCCAAATCATCGAAGAATCGGAACAAGAGGATCCACAAATAGTTGTGGAAACTGTTCCAGCTCCAGTTGTTGAACCAGTTGAACCCACCCGTAGATTAGAGAGGCAAAGGGTACAACCAAGACGTTATGATGATTTCATCTTGAATGTAAACCTTGATGTTCTTCTGTTACAACATGATAAGCCTAATACCTATAAGCAAGCAACGACGGGACCAGACTCCAAGAAATGGCTTGAGGCCATGAGATCCGAAATGGATTCGATGTTTGAAAATCAAGTATGGGACTTGATAGATTTGCCAGATGGGGTAAAACCCATAGGGAGCAGATGGGTTTTCAAACTCAAGACAGATAAGGATGAAAAGGTATTTGTATACAAGGCAAGATTAGTTGCCAAAGGTTTTAAACAGATTCATGGTATAGACTATGATGAGACCTTTTCACTAGTTGTCATGATAAGATCCATTAGGATAATCCTTGCTATTGCCGCTTATATATTATGATTATGAGATTTGGCAAATGGATGTCAAAACCGCCTTCCTGAATGGATTCTTGGAAGAGGATGTGTATATGACACAGCCAGAGGGTTTTGAAGATCCAAGTGATGCTAGGAAGGTATGCAAGCTTTAGAGGTCTATATATATATGGACTTAAGCAAGCATCCAGGAGTTGGAACTTTTGGTTTGATGAAAATATCAAAGAGTTTGATTTCGTCAGATGCGAAGAGGACCCTTGTGTATACAAGAAGTTTAGTGGGAGTAAATTGGTCTTCCTAGTCTTGTATGTAGATGACGTACTACTTATGGGGAATGACATTGCGATGTTAGAGTCCATTAAGGAATGACTAAAGAAATGTTTCTCAATGAAAGACTTTAGGGAGCCAATTTACATACTTGGAATAAGGATCTATAGAGATAGATCTAAGAGATTGCTTAGATTGAATCAAGGAACTTATATATAGATAAGATTCTTAACGGATTCAATATGCAAGATTCCAAGAAAGGATTTTACCTATGTCATGGTGTGTACATGACATAATTTTGCATTTGCTTTGAGCAGGTGTAGCAAATACCAATCGATTCCATGAGAGGCACACTAGTGTGCAACTAAGAACATCCTGAAGTTCTTAAGAAGAACCAAGGATGATTTCTTAAGGGTGAGGATAAGCTGATCGTACATCTTAAGAGGATGTATCACCTTATTTGACATTAATATGTGTAAGGTGCATACATATGACAATATTGCAAATCCATTGACGAAGCTTATGCCTAGCCCAAGCATGATGGTCACACTAGGGCTAAAGGTCTCAAACACATTGGAGAATGACTTTTGAGATTTCTTTCTATTACATTTTATGTTGAGAGTGTTACACACTAAGTTTATGTTCGACTTGATATATGTGATATTTCATCCTTATTTATATATTGTCTTGAACAATGATAAATAAAATGTCCAAATAATTCCTAGTTCGCAAATGGGATTATCTTAAGTGTTCTGGTAAATGAAACCCCATTAGGTGAAATGCAGTTACGAATTATAACAAGTCCGTCGTCTGAAATCATCAAATTGGATATAGGTGATTTTATTAAATGACTATATTGTAAGTTGACTGATAGCGCCAGGTTTCATGGGCTATAGGGACATGGAGATGTCTAGTCAATTACATATATATGTAGGGATGATACATATAGGACAGACCCACCTTAAGACTCTACAAAAGGGATTGCAGAGTTTTAAGTTAAACCATGATTAGTAGATTCCTCATACATGAGTGTGTTATGGTCTTTCTTGATGATTGGTATTTCTTTGACACGACTAAACGCTTTCCGTAACAGGGAGTTATAAAGGTCGTAGTTGGGATTGCCAAAAGTTGAGTGGGAGCCATAGTCATACAAGACTGTAGATGTCCTCCTTCTTCATGCATACTGTGATGCATTGAAAAGGAATGGTGTCTAGGCCACTTGAAGAGCAAGAACTGAAAATGCATGGCCATGCTCGGATGAATTATTTGTAATCATCCGCTTAATTGACAGTTCGAACTCGGAGTTCAAGGAATATATTTGATAAAAGATATGAATGTCACCATATCATCAAATATGACATTAAGAGACACGGGTATCTGAAATTGCACACTTGTTTAAGGACAAGTGGGAGATTGAAGGAATTGTGTCCTTTAATTTAATGTGCAATGACTAATTATGGAATAGGACAATTGATAGAGATATTCAATCCGATTATTTTAGGAGTCGTAATGCTTTGATAGAAGCCAACTACGATTAATGGGCTTAAACGGGTTAAACCTATGGCTATTATAAACGGGTCCTATGCGGTCACACACTTAGAGTTGACGGGCTTGATCAAAAGATAGATGATTTTATTGTTGGTGTATATTAGATATATATTAATAATAATGGGATAAGATTTATTTGTGAAATAAATAATTAATCAAGTAGGGTATAAATATAAGCCTATAAAGATGGGCTTATGATGACTTAACCTAATCAACACATCCCAAAAAGGCACAGTAGTTTGCCGGCAATTTGATTGTTCACCTTTCGATCTTCGTCCTAGCAGTCGAAGGAAAAAGAGATCTAGACCGGGCTCTTGTGGACCAAGTAGAGGAGCAACACGTGGGGCTCTAGTTCTCTTCCGAATCCTCTCCGTTTAGATCCGGTTCACGCATCAAGAGGTATCTCCTAAGAACAATGATTTAATCTATCGATTTTATGCATGAAGATCCTTGCGATTAGATGATAGAAAATAGTTTCTAAAACTTCCGTTGCGCATCTAATTTCCATCACTTCTCATCTGCTCTCTCTGTCTCTTCGGCTCTTCAATGGACGCTCCTCCCCGCGTATTCAAGCAGACCTCGATCTCCATCGATTCTCCCCACCCGTAGGCACTCTGCCTGTCGTTCGTTCTCCCATGTCCTCGTCGGTACCATGGTATCCCGCCCACCGGTGAGGGAGCGAGCGAGCGAGAGATGGCCGGATCAAATGGAACCCCTCGATGTCGATTTCGCTCCCAGGTTTCTCGCTCTTTCTCTTCCGTCTTTCTTCCTTTGTAGCTAATCGCCTCTGCGCTCTTGCACCGTGTGTTCAACAATGGCTCTATTGATTAGGTGAAATCTGATTCCAATCGTTTGATTGGAATTTATCATTGCGCTTGATTGATTTCTAAACTGGTCTTGTTTTTCCTAATTTCTAAACTGGTCTCTGAGCTCTTATCATTTCAGATTTTGTTAATTTTCTGTGTGATTTGAATCTGACAAAGAACTGATTATGATCTCGTAGTAAAACACCTTGAGAGTTAATACGTAGCTACAGGTGATTAACATTCAAGAACATAGGAAAAAAGGCTTAAGCGATTGAATTCACTTGAGCATATATCTGACAGATTTTGTCCTGAAATTTGGATGTGAAACAATTGATTGTGAGTGAAATCTGAGATGGCTCTTTTGGATCTTGATATCTGTCATTGTAAATTTACAATTGATTCCGTTCTTGTTCTTTACAAATTTACAATGAGATTATGGTGAGCAGAAATCACAATTAGCTTAGCTTGACAAATTGGATGAGATTATTTACTAATTACTCTGCATGCAATTTCTTCGATTGAGTTCACTTAATTGACATTCAGTGGATTTTTTGTGATGGTGGTGCTTGGTAGTGAATGGCAGCAGTGGACTGATGGTGTTGATATTGAATGGTGATTCATAAACAACATTGATATTTAAGGGTATCTAGGGACGGATGCAAGGTATATTTTTTTGATGCCATTCTTGTAATCCATATTTGGGACACTATTTTATTCTGTCATGGATTTGATGTGGTACGTCTCTCTCACAATAGAGGTAGTCATGTAATCTCAACCTCTTAGTGCCTTGTGATTTATATGCTACTACCTTCTTTTTTTTCTTTAAATCTTCTTTTAACTTACACAACAAAAATGAGTAGGATGGAGGAATGGTTATGTTACATTTTGTTTCTTTTAGAATATCTCTCTTTATTTGGATCTGTGATTTGGCCGGTGTGGAAATTTGGCTTATTATATGAATGAGGATAAAGTAAACCCATGACAGATTAGGAGCAAGTGTCTTGTTGATGTGTCTTTTTAAGACATACCCTGTGAATAAAGATTATTAGGCAATAGCTATAGATAAATGCATAAACCACAAAGAACTTGCTTGTTGCTGTCTTATCTTTATGTCAACTATTTTGCTAATTGGGATGTAAAAAAATACTCCATGATTTAAGCATTGGATAAATGATTATATGGGGTTGTCTTTGATCATAAATTCAGTGACATTTGGTTGTTTCAACTGCTGGTTTGGGGCTGTTTTGGAGTTGCTGCTACTGTTGCTGTTTGGGGGTTGTTTATGGGATGTTCCAAGGCCTTTTTGTCTTGCAAGTACATTGAAAAGCAAAGATTGCAGCCGCTATTGATTATGCTTTTTGTGCATTCTTCGGCCTTCAAGTTCTAGTTGGAATCATCAAGGTTAAAAAATTTGATGAAAGGGAGAGATTGATAACAGGGACTTCTTAAAATGGTAAGTGATTCTTTCTTGTGTTCTATCTAATACTTACAAGCACATGCTTCATTGCTTCATAATGTCGTTACATCTATATCCACTTGTCACTTTCTTGTCGACTTTATATTTTGTCTTCAATTATTGGGGACGGAGAGGATCAATTGATCAAACCATGTTCTTGATAGACCCATCCCCATATGCAATTGGGGATGGGTCTATCAGACAATAAATAGAATGAGAGAAAGTGGTATACTATTTCAGACATTCGAGCCATCATTCACTAATGCTTGTAAACACGAGCTTTGGTCTTAGATTTGGGAAAAAAACCCTGGAATTATCGTCTTATTCATCAGGTGTCAATGTGCCACTACTGCTATTGTTCTAGCCGTTTCGCTTGCCCTTATGCTATTCGCTATATATACTTGTATTCTACATCATCGTTATTTATTCTTCCCTTTGGTGTTAAGTTTGAAGCATTTCAATTCTTTTTGCAGTTGTACCATAACAGAACAAACACTCAGACCTCCAACCAACTCTCACATTGTGGACAATCAGATGAGTACTCCGCTAAACCCGGCTGATCGAAGAAAGGGATGGGTAGATCAAGGTCGTCCATTTCGGGCGTAAAGAAAACAAGGTTGCGAACTACCTAGCTATTTGGTCATTACATTCATATTCAAATTTTACTAAATTCATGGAACCCCCAGCTTGTGTAGATAAGACAATACTAATTTATCCCATCCTTTCAAATTTGGTCGAGGATAAAAGAGAATTGTTTGGGATTGCAATGTTGTTTGGGATTGAATTTTTCGCATATTGAGTGATCGTTTGGATTCCACACTTTATGCTAAAAAAAAAATGTCATCTATGATGTAAATAAAAAGGTGGGATTTTAAAAAACAAATTAAATTCCATCCCGATTCTATCCCACTAAAAATACGCGAGACGGAACGTTGGATGATCCAATCTCATCTCATCTCGTCCCATATCCACTCATAGTATTATCATTGTACAAATATGTCATCAAAAAAAATTTAATAAAAAAATATTATTGATATACAATCGAGATTAAACCACTTAGCAAAGTGGCATCATAGTAAAGAAAAAATGTTATCAATAAAAATGCCATCAATAAACAATATCATCACAAATGATTGAGATCAATGAGGTGTAATCACAAATGTCATCAATGAATAAAAATGTAATAAACATGTCACCACAAGTGATTGTATCAATGAAGTGTAATCACAAACGTGTCATCAGTGAATAAAAGTAGAATCGATGAAAATATATCGATATACAATTGATTAACTTAAAAAAAAGTGGCATCAAACGATTTGATTAAAAAAATAGCATCAAATAATTAAATTAGAAAAATAACATCAAAACACTACTTTGAAAAAGTTGCATCACATTAAAGAAAAAAATGTCATCAAAACACTACTTTTGAAAAAATATGGCATCACGGTAAAAATATCATCAAAAAATTGACATAAAAAAAATGTCATCAGTAAAAAAAATGGCATCAATGATCAACGTGACATCACAGTAAACAAAAAATGTCATTAAGGTTTGAAAAAAATGACATTAAAAAAGTGTCATCAATCTATTTTTATTAGAAAAGTGGCATCAAAGCGAAAATAAAATGTAATAAAAAATGGCATTAAAACGACAAAAATGGCATCACAAAATATGTCACTACTTAAATATATATAAAAAAATTTGAATGAGCTGGTTGACTGGTCAACGGTCAACGTTGACCGGTCAATGGTCAACTGTTTGACCAGTCTCCATTTGTGAAGGTTGCTAGGTAACCTAATTAAATTAGTTTGGGTGTTAATTACCTAATTAAAGGTTCAATCTAGACTAGTTACTAAAATCACCCAAAAATTTATGATTAGTTGAAAAACCTAAAATTAAGGAGGAGTTCACATCATCAAAAGTCTTCTAAATTACTCCCTCCGTTCTTAATTAACTGACGTGTTAGCAAAATTTGCACCTCTCAAATTAATTGTCGTTTTGATAACATCTAGGTCTAAATTAATTAGGACTACCCGTCCCACAATCACTTTTTATTCTCCCGAGTGTAAATAGTATTACTCCCTTCTTAATTAATTATCACTATTTTCAAAGCATGTAATCAGCTATTAGGCCATGTTTATCAAGGGATACTAGAAATACTAATATTTTATTCTTATCTTTCCGCTACATCATCCTAGTATCCCATTCTCATTTTTCCCACTTTATCAATAACATCTCCACTATCTCAAAACTCATCTTTTCATACCAACTCAATTTACAAATATACCCCTCTCCAACAATTATTTTCTCGATCATATTATTATATTTATATATTATTATTAAAATATTAATATCAAATTAATATTATTTATAAATTAAATAGTGCGAATTATATATAACAAAAAAACAACATTAATTAACCAAAAAAAGAAACAATTATTTTTGGGTATCACCACTTCATTGTATTCAAAGAAAAATAATTTTTGAAAAAATATGATCAAACATATTCAAAGTTGATGTCTATAGGTAGATAAAAATGAATCTAGTATAGTGGTAATTTTAAAAAAAAATTTTTTTTACATTTTCATTGTCTAAAATTGCAATTTGTAATTGTAATTAATCACCCGGAAGATTCAATCGGGTCCGTCCGTTCATGCAAATCGCAACAATCCGTCATCCCCCTCTCACAACTTGACACATGCCCCCCTGCTGCCTCACAAATGACGCCACTGTCTTGTGCAATGTTGCGTTTTGATTTCATAATTCCGAAAAAAATAAAAACATACTGACACAACATTAATTGAGGGGTACTATCTCGAATACTCAGGGTAGTATCGCAAAAGGGCGATCTTGATTCTTGAACTCTTCTCAATTTTTAATTAATAAAACCCCAAGTATCCCCTACTTTTTATACCGATAAACATGCCCTTATGACCCTTAAACTTCCTGATTTCTTCTTCTCTCTCCTAATTATTACATTGTTAATGATTCAGAGTAAATAATAGATGCTCTATTAATTCTTTTGCTAGGTGGTAAAACGTCAATTAATTGAGAACGGAGGGAGTAAGGTATTAGTATATATAGATATATAGATGACTACCACCATTAATGCCACTTGCATTGAATGTTTATCCACCTGCATATGCGGGTAGACATTAGCAAGGGTCAAGGGTCGACCCGTAGTCGACGCGTTTTGACTCGTCGGGTTAGGGTCGACAAGGGTCAGGGTCAAGGCGGGTCAAAAGTTAGGGTTAGGGTCATGTTGATTTTGACCCGCGGACCCGGCGGGTCGAACCCGAAGGGTCGACCCGTAGGGTCAACCCCCCGGCTCATCTTTTTTTTTTTCAAAAAATCGAGGTGAAGATGAAGAGGAATTCAACATTATAGAATGACGGAGCTATCTAGAAGATCCCAATTTCCTACTCTGTAGGCAATTGCTCATCAAATATTCACCGCTCCTTGCTCAACTCTAGCGGTGGAGCAACGTTTTAGCCAATGTGGTCAAATATTAAGCGAGAAGAGATCAAGACTCTTGCCCAAGACTCTAGGTCAAGTTTTCCTAAACGATTAGAAGAGGGCGGAGATGCGAATTCAAAATAATGACCACTTATTCGAGTCGGACTCCAATGAAGAACTCGACGATGATACAATGGTCAGTAGCTCAGATGCAAAGCAAGGAGAAGAGTTCTAGCGTGGGATAAAGTAAGTAGGGATCAGAACGAATGTAAAGAACTACGTGAGCTTTGATTCCTCTTCCCCGAGAGATACGTAGACAACTAGAAAATCAGTCCATGCCCTTCTTCCTTTTTCTTTTTATTTTTTTTTAAACATAAAAAAAACTTAAAAAAAATATTAAATGACATGTCATGACCCGGCGGGTCACCACAACCCGTTGACCCGTGGCTTGGGAAGGTCAGGGTTAGATTTAGGGATATCTTGACCCTTGACCCGTGCTCATGTCTACCTGCGGGCGGGAGGGGAGGGGGTTCTTGAGTCAAACTATTACGGATTTTATCTCTTAGCAAATCTAATCTGTATTATTAAAATTACTTGACTTTGCATTTATGTAATTGAAAAGGAAATTAAGAACTACTATAGTTTTGGGTTAGAAATTTAGGATTTCGGATCGAAACCTTCAACCAGCCATTCCAACCCCACGAGGGACTTGGATACCAACCTGAAAACGACATTAGATTTTTTTTTATCCAAATTAAATTTTGAATTAATGAAATACCACCCAAAACATGTGGATTTTGACCCGAAACTTCATATAATTGTGTTTTTATGTGATGCCATCCTACTAGATGTGGATGTCGATCAAAGAGTGCTTAATGGTGTAATGAACTCCATCCAAGAACCGGTGGTGAAATTGGGAAAATTGAATGCATCAAGTAATATTGTAAGACCGGGTCTTAAGAAACGTCAGTCCATGCCACCTAGTCAGACACGGAATCAGGATACCACCTAGCCTACAGACGTGAAATCAGGATTACAAACTTGGGTAGTGGCAAAACAATTGAGCCCGGGCTAAAAAGCCTATTTTCTACTAGTGCAGACACAGAATCGGGATTACAAACTTGGGTAGTGGCAAAAAATTGAGGGGATTAAGAGTCCTCAGGTGATTCGAACCAGGGGCGGCCCCAGGGTGGGGCGCGCGTACGCGGCCGCCCCACCTTTCGACCTATGCGCCACCGGAGTTTAGAGAAAAAATAATTTATTTATATATAGTATTATTGTAATAAGTGAAATTAGGATGGATAGTGAATCAATAAATTCACTTAGCTCAGTTGGTAAATGAAAAAGAAGGGAAATTAAATGAGATCTGAGAGGGTTGAGGTTAGATCCTTACTTTTGCCTCCTTATTTTTTTTTACAAAAATTCCCTGATTGATTTCTACGGCTTCTCACCTTCTTTTTTTTTAAAAATCCGCCTCTCACTACATCCCATGATTTGCTCCCCTTTTCTTTTGCTTGTTTCAAGTGAGAATAAAATTTGCATCTTTTGATTTTATTATTACTTGCTTAACCTTACCCTGCATTCAACGTTTTTCGGTTTAATTTTTTTTTTTTTGGTTCATAGTTGCATCTTTTGATTTTTTGCGGCTGCGAGAAGGGTTGAGGGCCTGCCGACGCCGGAGACAGCGGAAGTGGAGGCAATTCTGTGGGCGCTCAAACTGGCCAGCCGTGAAGACCTCACCCATATCATTGTTGAAAGTGATTGCTTGGGGGTAATGAACCATATTATCAAGAACAAGGTGGCTAGGACAGCAACAGGGAAGGTCCTTGATCGGGTACTTGAGTTGGCGAGTGCTTTCCCAAGCTGCTCATGGAGTTTCGTTAGGAGGAGGGGCAACATGGCAGCTAACTGGCTAGCAGCACAAAGGCCTGTGAATGATTTGTTTTATTTTCCCAACTCTTACATTCCTTTATGTTTTAATTCGTTATTGTTGGAAGACTTTGTTTCTTAATTAATGGAAGTGTTTTTTCATAAAAAAAAAAAAAAAGTTTTTTCAGTTTAATTTTTTTTTTTTTTTTGGTTCATAGGGGTTTTAAACAATTAATGGGTGTGTTTTCATACTTGGGCACCTTATTTCATAATTAGGATTTTTTGGTATTCTTAAATTGAGAGTTGTGAAACCTTCTTGTTAGGACTTTGTTGGGATTGAATTGTATTTGCCTTCTTCTGTAACATGGCATTTCCCTAGGTAATGAAGTTCCAAATCCAAAATCTATAGCTTCAATTTTAAGCTGCAAAGATTATTCCAATTTGTTAGTTTAATGCTTGTATTTATTAATTTGTTTTTTTAAGTATACTCGGTATCTCTGGATGTTTAATTTGAAATCTAAATCCAGCAAGCATTATTTTTTATTTGATGTACACTATAATTTCCCTGTTTGCTTGTTTCAAGAGTGCAAATGTATGAATTGGTGTAGTTGTAGGCATGGATTTGGAGTTTGATAAGTATGCAAAGTTGAAATTTCGCCCCACCTTTCGTAGAGTCCTGCGGCCGCCACTGATTCGAACTTAGGTCTCAACTGTTCCCCACCTTCCTCTTAACCAATTATGCTAGTAAAGCAATATGAACCTAATCGCAACTATATTATATATGTTTCTGGCAAAATGGGGTGGCTTGCAGCACTCACCAGCCCACCCCTAGCTCCGTCCCTACACCTATCCGAGCATACTGTTGGTGCACCTCTGAATCCAAAGTCGGTTTTGATATCATCGCCGAATCCGAAGTCGGCTCTAATACCATCTATAAGACTCGGGGTCTTAAGAGGCCCCATCCCATGCCACCTAGCCCTCTCAGGTCCGTTATCCTCACATGAAGCATGAAAAGGAAGAGCACTTGTGACATAGGTAGGGCTTGAATAACTTATAAACCACTCGCAACATCATTATGATATCCAATGTGGGACGAGGATGTTACAAATACGCCTTAATCCGACATATGAGTAAAAAGTCATGAATGTTTAAAAATTAAATGTATATTAATCACTTTAATTTTGTTTCAATATACTATAATTCTTTTATATTTTACTTAAATTAACATTCACATACTATAATTCATCTCGAGAGCTTTGAAATGATAGGTTATACTAGTCATTTTGACAATTAGATAAGAAGTTACGCACATTTAAAATTTTTATATCTGGTTATACATTATTATATGTTATGAGTGCAACAAGTTATTATATTAACTAGGGTTGTTTGATTACGCAAATTTAAACAAGTCTAGTATTGTTTGATTATATTTATCTTATTTAGAAACAAGCTAGTCAAGCTCGAGTTGAACTTATATTTGAACTTGTGCCCCCTCCACGTCTTTTTTAAATAATTAGCAAAGTATCCAACCCTTGTGCCCCCTCCCTACGTGCCCCCCCCCCCCTTCCCCTTATGCCCCCTCCACGTCAGTTTTTTTTTGTTGCGCGTCAGTGCTGACACCGTTTACAGGGATGCTGATGCCAACGTCGGAAATGCTGATATCAGCATTATTAACGCTGTCTACGAGGATGCTGACGCCAACGTCGAAAATGCTGACATCAGCATTACTGACCCTGTCTACGAGGATGCTAACGCCGACGGTGATGACATCGGAGATCAATATATTTAATGTATTAAGTCATTACCAATTATTTGGATTTTACAAATCAAATAACATTAGAAATTTTATATATAATATAAAAGGGGGAAAGCAAAGAAACAAATGAATATCCTACCAAAAAAAAAGAAACAAAGGAATATTTTATTTTAGTTTTGGTAGCGAGAAACAAAGAATATCGGTGAGCAATTAAAACAAATTTAGTATAGAAAGCATTGAAGCTATTGAAGTGTCAATCCTCTTCTCAATCTTCTCAAAATTAGTTTGCTGACGCCAACATCGGATACGCCGAATTTGCCGACGATGCTAACGTCCTTCCTCCTCCATCTCTTATTTTGTAAAAACAATGTCGGCAAATATATACCTACATAAAAACATGCATAAAAAACGATGTCAGCATTAAAAAATAGGCATAAAAATGATGTCAACACTAAAAAATAAACCTATTTTTAAGGACTCAAGCATACGTATATACCTACATATATAATATCTAACTAAAAACGATGGCAACGTTAAAAAAATATGCAGAAAAACGATGTTAGCACTAAAAATTCGCATAAAAACGATATCAATGCATAAAAATACACATAAAAAAATTGATGTCAACACCAAAAAAAACAAATTTTAAGGACTCAATCATACATATATACCTACATATATAATATACAACTAAAAACGATGTCAGCACTAAAAAAATATGCATAAGAACGATGTCAGTACTAAAAAATATGGATCAAAATGATGTCAGCACTAAAAAAATACGTATAAAAACGATTTTAACACATAAAAATACCCATAAAAATGATGTCAAGACTAAAAAATAAACCGATTTTTAAAGACTCAGGGATACATATATACCTACATATATAATATATAACTAATTAAAAACAATTTCAGCACTACAATAAATTGGAGACAAATTACATTAGTCACAAATCTTCAACTAAACCTAACTTGATTATGCTTCCGAATTTTAATACCATTCCTCAAGTTGTTTAAAATTGAATGAGATACTTGCCAACATAATTATGCTTCCGAATTTTAGCAATAACAACACAAAGCCTAGTTGCAATCTCATCCTTGTATCAGCAACTTTAATTGCTTGATTTGCTTCCTGTATCTCATCGTTCAATTCCATTCATATTAACTAGTTTAATTTTGTTGGAAACCAAATTAGATATGTAATTTGAACTTGTAATGGAAAATGGAGAGAACTTTGAAAGGGAATTTCTGTGTATTGTATTTCTGTATGTTGATTGAATTACAATGAAGAAGACGAAAGCTTATAAAGCAATACAGAACAAAGAATTGGGCTGGCCCATACAAAGCAACCGAAGAAAGACAGAAAAGGCCCGGTTTAACATAAAAAGCCCAATCTAAAAACATAATCCAACACCCCCCCTCAAGATCTAGGCGGTGGCTCAACGACGTCGATCTTGCGAAGAAGTGGCCGAAGATGAACCCCGGGAATATTCTTTGTAAGAAAATATGCTAACTGGGCATGAGAAGGGACATGACCGAGTGTAATTAGACCTTCAAGGAGCTTTTCACAAGCATAATGACAGTCGAGCTCTATGTGCTTCATTCGTTCGTGAAAGACAGGGTTGCGAGCGATATGAACAACGACCTGATTGTCGCACTTGACCGGAATTGGAGAAATGCCAGAGACACCAAAATCGGATAATAGTCGAGTGAGCTAGGCAAGCTCAGTGCACACCCGACGAATAGACCTGTACTCAGCCTCGGCTGACGAGAGAGACACACTCTGTTGTTTCTTTGATTTCCATGAAATCAAGCTCGCACCCAGAAAAATGACATAGCCACTGACAAACTTATGAGAGAATGGGCAACTTGCCCAGTCGGCGTCGCAATAAGCACGAAGAGTGGGCGGTTGTGCTGACAAAAGTAAAAGCCTCTTTGTACAAGTGCCTTTCAAGTAGCGCATGACATGGAGAGCAGCATCCATGTGTGGCTGTCGAGGGCAATGAAGAAATTGGCTGAGGAATTGCACTATAAAGGCAAGGTCGGGGCGAGTGTGAACGAGGAAATTCAATTTCCCGATGAGACGTCTATACTGAGTGGGATTTTCAAGCAACAAACCCAGATGTGGAGATAGCTGAAGAAGTGGATCCAATGGGGAGGCAACCGGTGAGTCTGAGCAAGGAAAATCCAGGAAGATGTCATTTATGAAACGTTGCTGGCTAAGTAGTAATCCATCAGCTACAGAGATGAATTCAATGCCCAGAAAGAAGCTGAGATTCCCCAAGTCTTTGATGCGGAATTCCAAATCCAAAAAGGCCTTAAGATCCTGAACTTCATAAGAATCACTTCCAGTGATTAAGATATCGTCTACATAGACGGCAATAAACACACACAAACCATTGTTCTTGCGGAAGAACAATGAATAATCATTTGGAGAGGAGACATAACCACGATGCAACAAAGCCTGAGAAAGTCGTGCATACCACTGCCGAGAGGCCTGTTTGAGTCCATAAGGGGACTTTCGCAGTCGACAAGCCAAATTCTTGCCATGAACATCCAAGCCAGGAGGGATCTTCATGAACACTTCTTCATCCAACGTTCCATGAAGGAAAGCGTTGTTTACATCAAGCTGCATAATAGGCCATTTGTGATACAAAGCAACAGTGGCAAGAACTCTAACAGTTGTCATTTTGACAACCGGAGAAAACATCTCATTGTAATCTATACCCTCTTGTTGTGTAAAGCCCTTAGCAACGAGCCGAGCCTTATACCTCTCCACACTACCATCAGCCTTCCTTTTGATTTTAAAAACCCATTTACAGGAGATAGCATGTTTACCTCTTAGAAGCTCAACAATGTCCCAAGTGGAATTAGCATCCAATGCTTTAAACTCAGCTGTCATAGCATCTTGCCAAACAACAAATTCACAAGCCTCAATGAAGGTATGGGGTTCATGATCCGGTAGCCGGACAACTGAAGTGGAGGCAGAAGGGATTACAAAGGTGGAAGTGAGCGTATGGAAGCATACCTCAACATCAGAGCAATGGGTGCAGTCATACTCTGATAGATATGAAGGGGGATGATGCTCTCGTGCTGATCTACGAGGAGCAACAGTCATATGAGAGGCATCCAAAGTACCCAGATTGGGAGCAATAGGGACAGAAGAGTGAGTAGCATCATTAACATCATCTACAACCAACTGAGAAGGAGAGGAGACCAAAGAAAAGGGAGGGCAATCACTATCTGAATAGGGAATACTAGAAGAAGGATTTTTGTATGGAAAGACTTTCTCATGGAACACTACATCTCTAGAGACAAAGGTGCATTTTATCTCTAAGTTGAAGAGCTTATACCCCTTCTTTCCCCCTGGATAACCAAGCAGAACACAAGGAGTGGCCCTTGCATCAAACTTATCCCTGCCTTGCTGAAGTGTGGAGGCAAAGCACAAAGACCCAAAGCAACGCAGATAATCAAAGGAAGGAGGTCTGTTATGCAGCAATTCAAATGGAGATTTCATTTTTAACAATCGACTAGGAAACTTATTAATGAGATGCACAACAGTAAGCACACTGTCACCCCAGAATTGCTTAGGCAATCCAGATTCAAAGATGAGGCTCCTAGCTACCTCAAGAATATGTCGATGCTTCCTCTCCACAACTCCATTCTGCTGTGGAGTAGCAGTACAGGACCTTTGATGAATTATTCCATTGTCTAAGAGGTATTGAGCATGCTCATTACCTGCATTGGATATTTACTGGATCTGCAGTTCGCTTAGCAATGGCGCCTATAATGAAACCGGATTTATTCTTAGTGGACAACGCCATCCGAATCGATCTCTGCCACTCTCCAAATCCCTTTCCATCGAAAGGAGGAGTAACGAGGATCAATCCAGGATGATCACTCGGATGTAGGTAATATGGATCGTTTGAATCGATCTTTGCTTGTTCATCAGGCATTTTTCAAGAGGGAAAGAATGAACACAAAGCTTAACACACCAAGAAGATAGATCTGGGATGTATACAAGTTCAAAATACCAGATCTAGCTCTGATAGCATGTTGGAAACCAAATTAGATCTGTAATTTGAACTTGTAATGGAAAATGGAGCGAACTTTGAAAGGGAATTTCTGTGTATTGTATTTCTGTATGTTGATTGAATTGCAATGAAGAAGACGAAAGCTTATAAAGCACTACAGAACAAAGAATTGGGCTGGCCCATACAAAGCAACCGAAGAAAGACAGAAAAGGCCCAGTTTAACATAAAAAGCCCAATCTGAAAACATAATCCAACAAATTTTGACCGGAATTTGAATGCTCTCTCAAAAGGATTGGTAGTAAGTTATCTAAAGTAGACATAGGCATCATTTTTTTTGGGTGAAAAGACAAAGGCATCATTAACTCAAGGATTAACCTGTTGAACAGTAAAAGAGTACTGCGTTTGCATCTTTAGTTTGAGACTGGCATATTAGAATAATAATTATTATTTATATTTCAGGTTAGTATTAGTAAAAATATTATTACTCCCTCTATTTCAAAATAAATGTCACTTTACTATTTAGTACGCATTTTAATGAGATAAAAATTATATAAAAATTATTTTTTTAATCAATTTTTTTTTAATAATTTCATACTTGTTCCTAAGAAGTATGAAATTGTGAAAAAAAATTGATTAAAAAAATAATATTTTATAGAGTTTTTATCACTTTAAAAAGCGTGCACTAAAGTCCAAACGACTTTTATTTTGGAACAGAGGGAGTAGTTGATTTGTTAGGATTTGATCTTATCTCTATAATCTTTGTAATCTCTATATATAGAGTATTTCTTTATTGAGATAATTGTGATTTTCCACCAACACATTTCTCTATCATGGTATCGGAGTGAAAACTTCCCACAAAATTGCTTACGAGCAACTTTCTTTTGGCTTAGGCCAACCTAAAACCGCCTTCGAGTCATTCTAACAATTCTAACTTGGCTTCGGCCACCACAAAACCGCCTATGGGCACCCTATCCGCCTTGAGGCAACTCAAATAAGGCTTTGTCCACCAGAAAACTGCCTATGGGCACCCTATTTTTGGCTTCTGCCAATTCAAAATTGCCTTCCAGCAACCAAATTTAGGCTTTTGCCTAACCAAAACTACGACTCTATCCACTCAAAACCTTTGAGCGTTTATTTTTTTGGTCTTTTACTTCTTTTTTTACACAAAAAAAAAAAACCATCTCACGGCCATTGTCACCAAACCCAAATACTCAATCAATCAACCATTGCACGATAACCTTCTAGGCTCCCATAAGCACCAGTCACATTTGTTGGTACCCCTTGTTCCTTGCCCATGGTTCCATTGTCGTGGCTCCGAAGTCCGACCCTCAAATCATCGGCACCACCAACATCACAAAGATGAAGTGCTTCTAGGACTGCTAGGAACCGTCTTCACTTCCTGCATGATCAGCTTCCGCACCACCAAGATGTACTCCTCCATCTACCTAGGCCAACCGTGACCTCCTGGTCCATGTCCACCATCGGCCCACCGGCGACTTCGTTTGTTTTGTTTTTTTTTCTTGTTCCAATTTTCAGCTTTTGTTTAACAAACGCTTCAATTGCGAGGGAATATTAGAATAATAATTATTATTTATATTTCAGGTTAGTATTAGTTAGAATATTATTAGTTGATTTGTTAGGATTTGATCTTATCTCTATAATCTTCATAATCTCTATATATAGGGTATTTCATTATGGAGATAATTGTGGTTTTCCACCAACACATTTCTCTATTATTACATGCTACAACTGTGAATGGGAATCCATTCACAGTGGCGGGTCAAGATGATGTCAGCAATGGAGCATTAGGATTTAGGAACAAAATTGAACAAAAATAGTAGACAGGAAAGCAGAAGAACCAAGAGGAACATACCTCCATGAGAGTGACTCTAATACCTCCGAAAGCCGCCATGAAAATGTGTCGATGCTCACATCTCTCTCCAAATCCAAAACCAGAACCTTACTCAAAGGATCTCAATCTGAAGTAAACAGTAAAAGGCATCGGATCGGACCGTGATCTGGCTCCCTCCATAGAAATCTGGAAACGAAGAGCACGCAGCCATGGCGAGGTCGTAAATTGCGCCATCGAATTAGACCTCCTTCCTCCGTCACCGCATCACCACCGCCGAAATCCAAGTTTATTGCTCCCTGATCTAGTAATTTTATCGTCTTCCTCCTCTTCCTACTATCATCCTCGCTCCCCGACGCATTCGGAATCCTCCGTCGCGGACGATCGTTGTCGGACGATGCTCTAGCAATTGCTCCCGATCTGATCTCGAAGAACCCCTCGATCTTCTCCTCCTCCGAGATCCGATCATCCGTCACCGCTTCTGTCATCCGCCACTTCTCGAGAGGGATAAAAATCTGGAAAGAGACGAGGAGGAGCCCCATGGGAGAGAGATCGAGAGGAGGAGGAGCACCGGGAGAGAGATTTGAAATTTGGGGTAATTTGAATTTGAGAATAGGGTTGAAAAAATGGACAGTTTGCTAAATATTTCTAAATCATGGACACTCTCCTAATTTGGCCAAAAATTTGCACCTTCGACGCAAATTTTCTCAATTATACTTCAATTTTCCAAGTAATGTAACATGGTTCTTCGCATTGATGCACTTGAATAATAAAAGATACAATGGGACCAATTCATCCACCTATTGAGAGGGCTTAGAGCATCTTTAACAATGATACTCAAAATGAGTATCATAACTTGCTTTTTTTCATTTCTCTCTCATCCACCTCATTTTAATATTTGGTACTCCACAAGTATGGTATTTGGTATGAGTATCTTATTTCACTTTTTGGATCAATTTTTTTTTGTCAAAATTATAAACTTTTTGTATATAACTTACATTTTATTTTAAATATTTAATATTTAGTAAAATAATATAGATAGGAAAAAAGATATTACGAACAAAAAAAAACATTTTTCCAATAACTAACAAGAAATAACTAACAAAAAATAACACTTTTTCAATAACTAAAAAAAATTAAAAAGTACACATTTTATCTCAATTACCTGCTCCAAACCGTTGCCAAACATTCTCCACCAAATCAGACTTCAGACGATTATTTTTAGCTCTATCTTGAATACGAGTACGCTTTTCAATATATTTATTCATATCATTGTTTCTTGATCTTGAGTACCTCCACCTTGCTCCATTCTCGGTAGTTCCCTCGATGCTATCCCATTGTGATGGATCATGCTTGAAACCAAATAGATCATCTAACAAGTAGCAAAAAAAGAAATAACAAGATGCAATGAGTTACTAACGCAAACAAAGGTAAAGATGACTGCTTTTTTTTTTTTTTACTAAGGACGTCGTTGTACTAGGTGGTAATGGCGACAGAAACCGAAAGAAAAATAAAATACTAAGCTACGATGATCTAAAAGTAAGCAAAAAGAAAGAAAATAAGGGGAATTGGCTAGAAATATGGAAAATTAGGGTTCTTTAGTGGTGCAAGTTCATATAATGCTTTAATCCAAGAATCACATTCATAGGCATGATATGTAGCAAAAAGGAATAAAAATCAAAACTTGCAATCAAGAACTCAATATCTTCCAAATTATAGATCCAAACGAGAAAATAAACCTAAATAAAGTGCCAAATTTGAAGGGTAAAAAATAAAAATCTAAAATTTATGCAGCGGGAATGGTAAAAAACATGGCACTAAATAAATCACTCATAAAATAATCAAGAGAGTAAAGAACTTGCATAAACCCGAGAATTCGATACTACTTGATACGTTTGGGATACCCGATCCTTTGCATGTGGGTGCAAGATCAAGAACCACGCCGTATATTTGACCGATTTTGCAATGCTCTTTTGATATCTCCTGATTGAACAAATTAATCAACTTAATTAATAAACTAATCAAAGCGACGAAATAAACTTAATCAAACTAAACATTTAAAGCGACGGAAATGAAGAAGCGGGAGAGATCCCGGATGTGCGGCACTGGATGCGCGAGTGTCCGTGTGCGTTCGCTGGGAGCGAGACCGAGGAGACCGGGAGTGTGCGAGCGAAGACGGGTTGCGAGAGCGAAGGGAGTTCGCAGACACAGAGACGCCAACGCCAGGGAGTGCGTGAGCGCTTGCGCGCACGAAGCCGGGAAGGTCGCGCTCGCTGCTAGCAATGTGGATGTGAGCGGCCCCAAGGGCATGGTTTCCTTCTTGTGACGATTTGGATTAGGGTTGTGTTTGAGTTTGGGTTTCGGTGATGATGAATGAAGGTTACGAGGGTGATGGTTGTGTGGGTGCTGAAAGTATCTTGATCACAAGAGCAATGGAAGTTTTGGGATTGATAATCGAAGAACCCTTTTAATCCTTAAAAGGGGGTTCCTCAATTCTAATTCAATCTGATTAATTCAATGAGAACTAAAATGTTTAAATAGAAAAACTATGAACCAATTCTACCTTGCAAGAGTGGAGGTTTAGTTTGCTTAAAGATAGAATTTAAATCCTATAGATAAAGTAAACCTAGTTAAGATATAAATTCAAAACTTAGTGGACAATACTTTTATCTAGAGTAGATATAATCTTCCACATTATTAATTTAAGTTAAATGAAATAATAAAATTTATTAAGTAACTAGACAACTTGGCCGCACACAAGAAAGGTACTCGGCCATGGACCCTAGGCCCACTCGGCATGTGTGTTGCTCCACTCGACATGTGTTTATACCGAGTGAGTACCGAGCCAAGAGAAGGATTGTCATGGCGGGTGTTGACGAGTCTTCATGAGCTCTATCTGTGGACGGAAGCTCAACTCCTGTGCTGGTGGTGTAGTCTTGAGCAAAGTGATCCAGGGTGGCCCGAACCCTTTCTCCATAGATCCTTGATAACGGACAAGAAGGGCTTTAGTTGCGTCTTGAATTCTTTTGGCCCTTGCACAAGTGATAGGACCATCGAATGGAACCTTCATGTTGTCCTCAATGTCACCAGGAGTCATCGACATTTGCACTGCATCAGATGCACTTGAATAATAAAAGATACACTGAGACCAATTCATCCATCTATTGACAAGGCTTAGAGCATCTTTAACAATGATACTCAAAATGAGTATCATAACTTGCTTTTTGACATTTCTCTCTCATCCACATCATTTTAATATTTGGTACTCCACAACCATGGTACTTAGTATGAGTATCTTATTTCACTTTTTGATCAAAATTCTTTTTTTTTTTGTCAAAATTATAAACTTTTTGTATATAGCTTACATTTTATTTTAAATATTTAATATTTAGTAAAATAATATAGATAGGAAAAAAATATTACAAAAAAAAAAAAACATTTTTTTCAATAACTAACAAGAAATAAATAACAAAAAAAAAACACTTTTTCAATAACTAAAAATAAAAATTAAAAAGTACACATTTTATCTCAATTACCTGCTCCAAACCGTTGCCAAATATTCTCCACCAAATCAGATTTCAGACGATTATTATTAGCTCTTTCTTGAATACGAGTATGCTTTTCAATATATTTATTCATATCATTGTTTCTTGATCTTGAGTACATCCACCTTGCTCCATTCTCGGTAGTTCCCTCGATGTCATCCCATTGTGATGGATCATGATAATTTTGATACGTGTCGCGCTCATCTTCTACTATCATGTTGTGCAATATGATACATGCTCTCATTATTTTTCCAATAAGAGAAGCATCTCATATGTTGCATGGGTCACGAACAATTGCAAATCGAGCTTGTAGAACACCAAACGCTCGCTCCACATCTTTCCTTATAGATTCTTGATGTTAAGCAAACAATTGTGACTTCGAATCTTAAGGGAGGCTGATTGATTGAATAAAAGTAGCTCGTGGTGGGTATATTCCATCTGTAAGGTAATATCCCATATCATACTCACGACCGTTCACACTAAAATGAACCGGGGGGGGGGGGGGGGGGGGCTCTTCCTTCAAGCACATCATCGAATACAGGAGATCGATCAAGAATGTTGATATCATTGCATGTGCCCGGTGTTCCGAAAAATGATTGTCAGAACCAAAGATCATACGATGCCACAACTTCGAGGATAAATGTTGATTTTTTTCTTGTGCTCACTAGCAAACTGTCTTTGCCAAGAATCTGGACAATTTTTTCACTCTCAATGGATGCAATCAATGCTCCCTAACATTCCAGGAAACCCTCTTTCTTCTCCAATATAGAGTAATCTCCGCAAATCTTCTTCCGTTGGACTTCGCAAATATGTTTCCCCAAAATGGAGATTATTCCGCACACGAACTCCTTCAAGCATTACCTTGTTGTAGCTTCACGGATACGAAGGTACTCATCAACGGTGTCAAATGACACTCCATAGGATAACACGCAAAGAGCACCAGTGCACTTCACCAATCCCGATATGCTTAGCCTCCCCGTAACATCAGGCCTGGACTTGAAGTATGGCACTTCATTTTGTAAACAATCCAGAATACGAAGAAATTAAGACGTGTCTCCGCATTCTGAATCTCCGCCTGAACTGGACATCTGTATATGTTGGGCGATCGCCAAAGTAACACTAGTACAAATATAGGGGATGGAGTACGGTAAGTTGGGTACGGTTTTTGACAAGCGTGCTTATTTTTTTTATTTTAAGCATGGTTTTATATTAAAAGTGTGTTCCCAACACAAAATTCAACTAAAAGCAACACGCTTTTCCATAAAACCGTTCTCGTTTATTTCTAAAAAAATATTTAGACCGGTCCTCGTATAAAGCGGGCTTAAAAACACTTAAAACGAACGCGGTTTAATTTTCAAAGTGTGTTCCCAAAACCAAATTTGACTAAAACAAACACACTTTGCTATAAAACCGTTCTCGTTTATTTGTAAAAAATATTTAACCCGATTTTCATGTAAAGTGTGCTTAAAAAAATTACAACAAGCACGGTTTAATTCTCAAAGTGTGTTCCCAAAACCACATTTAACTAAAATGAACACGCTTTTCTATAAAACCGTTCTTGTTTATTTCTAAAAACTATCAAGCCTGGTTTTCGTGTGAAGCGTTATTAAAAATAAATTAAAACGAACACGGTTTCATTTTACAAGTGTGTTCCCAAAACCAACTTCAACTAAAATCAACATGTTTGTCTATAGAACCGTTCTCGTTTGTTTCTAAAGGAATAATTATCTCGGTTTTCATGTAAAGCGTGCTTAAAAAAATTAAAACGAACACGGTTTTATAAGAAAAGTGTCTTCCCAAAATCATATTTAACTAGAGGGAACACATTTTTCTTTTAAAGCGTTCTCATTTATTTTTATAAACCGTTCTCAAATATATATATATATATATATATATATATATATATATATATATATATATATATATATATATATATATATATATATATATATATATATTTGAGAACGGTTTATAATTATATTAAGTAAACGCACAAAGTTACAACAAAATTCCGTAGCTCAGGTGGCAGACGTGTGAAGCGGACGAATTCAGTATGAGGGTGCAAAATGTCTTGGGTTCGACTCTTGGTTCGAGAGGTAAGGTATTGCATTGGACTAGTGTTGAGATGACTATATCCGTTTGAGAGATATATGAAAGAGTTTGAGAGATATATGAAAGAGCACCTTTTTATTTAAATTGTGCTTATTATTAAGCACGGTTTGAAAAAAAGTGTGCTAAAACTTTTTTTTAGCACACTTCAATTGATGCGTTCTTATATATAATTAATTCGAGAAGGCTGTATGGCTATTTTAAGAACGCTTCAACAACAAACCATGCTTAAAATATGGGATCACGGTTTGGGAGCGCACCCACTATAATCACAGAACGAGAAGTGTGCTCCCATCCATAAAAAAAAGCGTGCTTTGGTCCCCTTTTTGTACTAGTGTAATCTGCGAATAATTTATCATGTCCAATCTCTCGTTGTCTGTCCACGTACGTTTTCTTACGAGAATGTTGTGAACTTTCAACATGATTTTGGACATAAATTTGCTTCAATAAGCAAAGTTTTGCACTTCTACTACGTTGATGGGATTGTAGTAAAAGTTCCATAGACTTTTCGAATTGATCTTCACTCTCGTCACTTGATATTTTTTCACTCTCATCACTCGACATTTTTTCACTATGATTAGTTACATGGTTGAACATCACTAAAGATCCAAGAACGGGGACGGACTAGACATCAACTAAGTTTTGGGAACGAATCACCAAGGAGTACAATGAGAAGTCCATTATTCGCCCTGGGTGGCAGCAAAGACAATTAAACTCGTGCAAACAACACTTTTCCAGAATGTCCAGGTCAGTTGGGACATTCGTTGGTTTTTATGAAAATGCATGCAATGGGAAAAAAGAGTGGTGAAAATGACAATGATGTCATGAATGCCGCTCGTGCACTTTTTAGAACATTTGATCCACATGGTTAAGAATTTTGCTTTGAGCATGTTTGACACTTGTTAAAAGATGAGCCAAAATTTACTAATTTGCTTGCTAACCCCCGTGAAAAAGAAGTAGATGTCGTTGATCTTGAAGATAGTAGTGATTTCACTTAAAGGATGAGAATCAATGAACACGACCAATACTCATCTGGATCAAACCCGCCAATGCCAACAAATGTGGGTTCTGGAAGTGATCCCTTTGTCCGTCCAATTGGTAAAAAGGATGCGAAGTGTGTGAGTAAGACGAAGGGTAAGGGGAAAGCTAAAATGAATGATATGCATGTTCAACTTCTTCAAAAATTTGATGAACTTGAAGAATATGAAAATCAAACAAGGTTGTCGTTAGAATCGGTGGCAACGAAGAATGTGGATAATTCCAAAATACAATTAAATATTGGACGAATTCGATTGCTTGAAAAGCCCGTGATCAAGAGTAATCGAACTCCCATTGAAGAAAAATATACGGAGAGCTTGATGAAGGCGGATTTTGAGAACTTGAATGTGTCTGATGACTAGTATGTTGTATTACTCGTGGAATCTTGTCTCTTTTACATTTCTATATTACATTATGTGTGTTTTCATATTCTATGTATTTTTTTAATTTGTGTTTGTAAATCGTTGTGTAATGAATTCGAATAATATGTTCCCGTATTTTTATATATTACATTATGCGTGTTTTTATACTCGTTGTTCGTATGTTGAATCGGTTTAACTATGAGAAATTTTATAAATTGTCTAAGTTATTTTATTTTTTGCCAATATAATTTTTTTTTAAAAAAAAAGAGACAAGCGACATTCATCTGTTCAACTGCAATTTTTTTAATTAAAAAAAGAGACGAGCGGTGTTTAATAAAAAAAACATTGCATGCATTCATTCAATTCAATCTTGGTAGGTGAATTCAATTCAGAGTTTGGAAATTGTACTCCTTCATTCAATTTTGCATTCATTTAACCACCGACATTTATCTGTTCAACGACAATTTTTTTTTGAAGTAAAAAATAAATGGGTCCCACAATTAATGTTGGTTGGGTTAAATTGTATTCCCTACGTAACAAAATAATTGAACCTTTGTGGGTTTTCACACTTCTTAAGAAAGCTACAATTAGAAAGTAGAATAATTAAAAATTTAGCAAATAAATAATGTGGAAAAAAATGGACCATTGAAAAAAAAGAATAGTATGAAAAGTTGGAGTATTAATAGAATTTTTTGGAAATCAAATACAATTAATGAGATGAATTGATAAAATTAGAAATTTTTGTCATTAACTAGGTTCAAAGGGACAAATATTTTGTTACAAGAATAAGTGACCAAAATGCCAATTATTTCGTTACGGAGGGAGTATGGTATTTGTCAGATTGAGCATCATGTTTATGATGCTTGGGCTCCTTTTTTCTTCTGGGTTCTTTAAAAATTCTAACTTTTTCTTTTTATTTAATTGCTATGGTACTCCAAGTATCACTAATAAAGATGCTCTTAGTTTCTCACCGAAACATCCAATGATTAACTAAAGTAGTCTACAAAGTGGGAAGTGTGTATCATTGTCATATACTTAGGGTGGCTCAAAATGGACCCCACCCGACCCGACACGGAAAACACGGGGTCGGGTCTCGGATCGAATTTTAGAAAATCCCGGGTCAACGGGCGGGTCGGGGTCAGACCCGGCAGGTCTCAGGATTGACCCGTTGACCCGGATTTAAAAAAAAAATTTATATATTTAATTAAAATTAATAAGAAAATATTTATATTCCCTTAACATTTATTTAAAACCAAAATTTAAAATTTTTAAAAATAACAAAACAATAAAAACATAAGAAATAAGAATTTTAATACAAAATTAAAGCAGTTTGGCAATTGGCAAATTGAATGGCCCGGCATGACCATGATTTTTGTTGGGCATACCATTTTTTGAGTCACTGCATTTTTTAATCACTTTAATTTGCTACTATATTTCTACTATATTGCTACAGCATTACTGAAGAAGTGAAGCAGTTTGGTAATTTGCTACGATATTGCTACTGCATTCTTGAGTCACTTTAATTTGCTACGATATTGCTACTGCATTCTTGAGTCACTTTAATTTACTACTATATTGCTACTGCTTACCATTTTTATTATGTAAGACTTTAATTTATACTCTTGTAATAACTAATATGCGGATGAAAAGTAAAAAACAAATTCTTTTTTATTTAATTTAAATATTGTAACAACTAACAAAATTTAAAAACTTGCGTTTTCGGGCGAACCCGTGACCCGACCCGGAAATCCCGGAATTACAAATCTCGGGTTCGGGTTAGGCCACATTTTTAAAAATCTCAGGCCTTCGGGTTGACCCCCATCCGGAATGTTCGGGTCGGGTCGACCCGGATGAGCCACCCTACATATACTACTATTTTCTTTCACATTTCTTAGTTTACATGTTTTATGTTTTATTAGGCAACTTATCATATGGTTAGATTTAGATGTTTAAATTAAGAAGAAATCAAAATTGATTATAGTTAATGGTGTTTAGAATGACAAGTAGAAGAAAATGATGAGAAAAAAGGGCAAGCAGTCATATATAAGCTCGTAGCTAAGGTTTAATCGTAATTAGTTAGAACATTCACGGTTTATTGTAACTATTTTTTTTTTTTTTACAGTAGGCAAAAATTAGGTGGATCTTACAGAAGCAAGATGCCACCATGATTATCCATACGAATGATGTTACAAAGATCCCTACATGTAGGGAGGTGTGAAAGCGTACAAATATTCCTAGACTTAGCTATAAAATCAGCTGCATTGTTTGCTTCCCTGTAGCAGTGTCTGAATTCGACGTTGTCAAAGCTTAAGCTAAGTTTCCTTATTAGTTCCACTTCTCGGAGAATTTCCCATCTAACGTACTTGCTATCATTGATTGCCTTGGTGACTTCCAAGCAATCTCCTTCCACTATGACTCGTCGTAGACCTTTAGCTACTGCTAAGTTTACACCTGCACAGAACGCAACAACTTCTGTTTGGATGGCAGAGGTTGCTTCCATTTCAGATTGAAAGATATCAATCGCATAACCATTTTAGTCCCTAATAACCCCCCCCCCCCCCACTTGGCAATCGCCAGTGGGTTTCATTGAGCCATCTACATTGATTTTGTAGATAGCCCTAGGCGGTTTGGTCAATTTAGAATTGCGTCTTCTCTTCACAATTGGCATTGAGGGTACATTTTTAGTTTTAATTGCACCATGCCATTCACTAAGATCTGATATAATTCTCATGGCCATATGGCAAGGGGTGTTCGGCTTTTTATTCCTAAAGATCATTTCATTCTTAGCTTCCCAATTTTTTTGCCAAATAAAGCAGAGTTCTTCGATAGATTTCTTGTTATAATCAAGTGTCAAGACTTCGCTCATTTTGGTGCATGAATTCGGTATAAGTGGTGTGGTTTTACTTAACCTTTGTTCGTAGGCAGCAATAGTAGTTCTAGTGAATGGACAAAGGATAAAAAGGTGGTTGTTGTCTTCGCTACTATCATTGCAGAAACAGCAACAAGTCGGAACTCTATTGATATACCTATTTAATCTCTCCTTTGTAGCAAGACTGTCAGTTGTTATCTTCCAAAGGAAATTTTTTATTCTCGGGGGGAGGTTTAGTTTCCATATCCACTTGTAATCATCGGTGGGAAAGTTGCTACGGTTAACCATTTGTCTTACCGATCTAGTAGTAAATTGGCCATCCGAGGTAAATTTCCAAATTAGTTTATTAGGAGTGTTCCAGTTAGGAATTCAAATTCTGATGATTTGTTGGACAATGTTATTGGGAAAAATCTCATGAAGGAGGGGAACATTCCACTCCTTGTTAGATGTGAAGAGTTGATTAACTTTAAGGTTTGGATCTAGATGTTCTTGAAAACTAGTGAGATTTTGATTGGGAACCCAGGGATCTTTCCAAATGTTTATGGACTCTCCGTTTCCTACTATCCATAGTAACCCTTGAAGGAATTTTTCTCTTAAATGAAGTAGCCTTCCAAATTGCCAGGATGTATTATGCGATGTTCTTTCCATTAATCCTTCCCGTTTGAGGTATTTCTCTTTTATAATTTTAACACAAATGTTATTTGGCTCAGAGTAAATTTTCCAGAGTAATTTCAGTTGGAGGCTGATGTTTATGTCCTCCACAAGTTTCAATCCTAATCCTCCTTGCTCTTTAGGTTTACAGATTTTATCTCAAGTAATTAATGGGGTGTACCTTTCTGATTGAAATTTGTTCCAAAAGAAGTTCTTTTGAATTTGATCGATTTGGTTTAGTATACCTTTCGGAAGGAGGAAATTTTGCATTAGATAGTTGGTTTTGGAGCTCAAGTTTGCTTGTATTAGAGTTGCACGCCCCGCCTGGCTGAGAGAAGAGGCCTTCCATTTAGATAGCTGTTTTTTCATACTCTCAATGGCTTCATTGAATACAACATTTTTAACCCTTCCCCTTACTAACGGGATACCAAGGTATTTCTCAAGAGTTTTTGAAATCGGGATGTTCATATCACGGGCTAGAGAGTTGGCCAGGTTCGGATTTGTATTTTCTGAGACTTGAAGAGAACTTTTGTTATAGTTAATGGTTAGCCCCGAAAGGTTTGAAAAATTGTTGAGAATATTTTTAATCATATGGAGACGGTTTATTGTGACTAATTAAAAGTCTAAACCCAAATAGCTTGTGAACCAAAAGCTCATTACAGAGTTGGTCACAAAGACTCGAAGGAACAATAACCTAAGGTTTGTGCAATTGTGCACTACTGAAAAATATTTTGCATTTAACTTGCTTTTGATATATACGTTAATCCGAATAGTCTTTTGCGTTCTGCCTTCTGGTGCATCGATTTCTTCTGTTATGGTGATCTCTATTCACAGACATATATTCAAAATTCTCAATTCGAAATCCTAATTTTCGAAACTTTTCGAAGACAACTTTGTGTTGGGGCCGACTCTGTCTTCCTCTAAGTTGTAGTCGACACTTGAATTTGTACGGAGCACTCTCAGTAGCATCGACCAACTCTATCTCCAACTTCTCTATCAATCATGTTCCAATGTCCTACCTTTTTTTTTTTTTATTATTATTAGGTAAAAATCCGGATGGGGCACGTGACCCTTTACCCGAAAGCATCCTGGCGGATGGGGTCAAGGAGACCTGGATTGGTATAGAAATTAGTTCCCCTGGTAGAGTAGCTAAGGTGTGCAACCTTATCCGCCACTCGGTTACCAATGTGAGGAATGTGAGAAATCCGTACGTTCTCTAATTCCATAAGAAGGGTTCGAATGTCAGCCAATACAAGCTCAATTTCCCAGGGATATTTGCTATTTGTTCGTAAGACATCCGTAATTATCTTAGAGTCACCTTCAATTATTAAGTTGTTTAAGTTGAGTTCCTTTGCCTTTTCGATCCCTTGTCTAAGCGCAATTTCTTCTGCCATTAGTGGCGTATGACCGTCCATCATTTTTCCTCCTATGCAGACTGGGTTCCCAAGACAGTCGCGATATATGAAACCTATCGAGCTTTTTGTGGTCGAGATGGTAGAGCCATCAAAGTTTAATTTAAGCCAGCCAATGGGTGGCTTTTTCCATAAGTTCATTTTTCCCTGGGATCTCAACTGTTTTTGTTCTTGTGGTATGTTTGTATTCTTTTTGGGTGGATGTAGTTTGTCAGCTCTCTTCCAATTTTCAACATTTCCTAAGATGATTTTTTTAATACTTTCCGCGGACGGAATTGGAACATTTCTGAAGATAGCTTGATTTCTCATATGCCATATGGTCAACCACCTGAAAGCTAGATTTTGCTTGTTCTCTTTAGAAAGATTGGTGCTAAGAAAGTGCATGATTTGGTCCATATCTCTGTTTTGGGCTATAAGCGTGTTAATTGCCCGAGTAATATTTTGAGGAAATTGTGCTTGGAAGTTATTATAGGGGCATTCCAGGAAAAGATGGATGTCGTCCTCCTGGCCATGGTTACACAATGTACATGTAGTGGGTACTGCTATACCCTTTTGAGCTAGTCGCAAAGCTGTCGGGAGCCCATTTTGCTTAATCTTCCATAGAAAATTTTTAATTTTCGGAGAAGCGTGAATCTTCCATATCCAATTATAGTCTGTCCTCGAAGGTGTTAATCGGTAGTGGAATCTTAATAATATCTTCAATGATGTTTTCCGGTAAGACCGATTCTAATTTCTCTTTCCACCACTGACCACCCAAAATATACTCACTGACCGTTTCATTTTCAGAGTTTTGGGTATTCATTATGTTGTTAATGGAGTTGGTTGTTATCCAGTTGTCTTTCCAAAAACTGATAGATTTTCCATTGCCCACAGACCAAATAAGTCCAGATTTGAATTTTTCTGTTAATGAGCGTAGTTTGGTCCATTGCCAAGAAGCGTTTCCTTTTTTCTTGTAGTTAAGAATGTGTTCATTTTTTAGGTATTTATATTGGATAATTTGAACTCAAGGGTTGTCTGGTTCCGCTAGTATTTTCCACATAAGTTTTAATTGAAGTGCTTCATTCATGTTTTTGGTTTTACGTATGCCTAGTCCCCCATCAGCTTTTGATTTACAGATTTTATCCCACCGTATCAGTGGGCTATGTTGTGCATCCTTGTTCCAGAAGAAAGTTCTGTTTATTTGGTCAAGCTGTTTGTGTATCGAAGCAGGGAGCATGAAACTCTGCATAGAATAAAGTGGTTTTGAGGACAGATTGGAGGTTATTAGAGTTGCTCTGCCCTGTTGAGATAATGCATTTGCTCTCCATTTACTTAGTTGGTCTTTTGATTTGCAGATTAGTTCACCAAAGGTATCCTTTGCTACGCGTCCATTGATGATAGGACATCCAAGGTATTTCTCTAGGCTTTTCTCAAAAGGGATATTGAGGACGCCTTCAATTTCTCGTACTCTTGTTCTAGAGATGCCTGGGGTGGTTTGAAATGCGGATTTGTGATAGTTGACTTTTTGCCCTGAGTATCTGCAATAGTCTTCAATGATTTCCTTGATTTTTAAGCATGACGAGTTATTTCCTTTGCTAAAGATTATTATGTCATCCGCGAATGCTAGAAAAGGAATTCTAGGGCCGGAGTTACCGAATTTGAATCCCACACCGTTGTTACTAGTGTTCATTTCTAGTGAGAGTTTTCGAGCTAGAACTTCAGCCCCAAGAAGAAATAGGAATGGGGAGAGGGGATCCCCTTGACGTAGCCCCCAGGAGGGTATGAACGGCTCTGAAGGGCCATTGTTTACTAAGATAGAGAAGGAGACAGTAGTCACGCATTCCATAATCATATTTACTAAATGTGGGTGGAAGCCAAATTTTTGGAGTATGTGTCTTGTGTAATTCTAGTCTACTCTGTCATAAGCCTTTTCCATGTCAAGCTTCATTGCAACCCACCCCTAGACACCCTTACGGTTTCGGAATGAGTGGAAGATTTCATGCGCTATGAGTATGTTGTCTTGAATTGCTCTATCAGACACAAAAGCCCCTTGGAGCGGATGAATTAGTTTTCCCATTATGGTTTTCAGGCGTTCAGTAATTATTTTTGAGATGATTTTGTAGATGGTTGAACATAAGCTTATTGGTCTATAATGAGCTGTTGTAAAAGGATTATCATTTTTTGGGATTAGTGAGATAAATGTATGATTTATTTGTTTGAGAAGTTTTCCAGTATGAAAGAAAGCTTTGATTGCTCGTATGATATCTTTTCCAATTACGTCCCAATATTCTTTATAGAATTCTGCTGTCATTCCGTCCGGGCCCGGGGACTTGTTATTTCCCAAACTAAAGACGGTGGATTTAATTTCACTATTTGATGGTTGTTGTATTAACTTTTTATTTTCGTCGTCTGTGGTTGCTGGGTTTATTAGGGCAATATAATCTTCTAATTTGTTGTTTGAGTAAGTTTGTTCCTTAGAGAATCTTCTTTCAAAGTCTTTTTTAATTTCTTCTTTCACATTTTCTTCACCGATGATTTGCGTTCCTTCTGCTGACGTAATTGATCGAATAATTTTCCGATTCCTTCTACCTGATGCTACTATATGAAAGTAGAACGAATTGGTGTCTGCTAGTTTAAGGTGTTTTGATTTCGCTCGCTGCAACCAGAAAGTCTTATGAAACAGAAGCAACTGTTCTTTCTTTTTTTATTAAGTTTTTGTTCTTTCATCATTTCTCTGTCATTTTGGGGGTGGTTATTTGTTGATTGTATTTCAAGAAGCGTGTCTTCTACTTCTTGTAGTTGTCGAAAGATATTTCCAAAGGTTTTTTTGTTCCATAACTTCGCTTTTTTCTTAAGGGTTTTTGTTTTCTGAACCAACCGGAACATGGCTGACCCAACATACAATGTTCTCCAGGATTGCTTGACAATGTTTCTGAAATCTTTTCTTTCAATCCAAACATTTTCAAACTTAAAGGGAGGGGCTTTGAAACTAGAATTTTGTGAGAGACAGATCGTGATTGGACAGTGGTCCGAGGAGGAGAATGCACCATTCTTGGTTGCGAGATCTGGGTAAGCTTGGATAATGTCATGATGGACTAATACTCTGTCAATTTTTTCATGAATATTATCTGGCCCTGAAGCTTTTTTCCTCCAAGTGAATGGGTTGCCAAATGATGGGATGTCGATTAGTGAGCAAGCATTTTTGAAGTCTGAAAGCCGCTGAAATCTATCTGGAAGGGTTTCCGCCCCGCCACTCTTGTCTGAGGGTTGTGCTATTTCGTTCAGGTCTCCCATGATTAAGCAGGGTGTGCTTTGTTGGTTAATGAGTACCGAGAGCTCAGACCAGAATGCATCCTTATCACTAGCATTAGGGGGGGCATAGACAAAAAACATTTTGCACTCAAAATTTGTTTTCAGATTTGAGTACTGCACGCCAATTATTCTTGGTAGATGAGTTGTGATGGAGATTGTTTCGTTGTTTAGTGAGTTTTCGTTCCAAATGAGTCCAATTCCCCCGGACTTCCCTACAGCCGGAGACCAGCAAGCGTTAGTGTATCCCACATTTTTCCACAACGAGTCGGTTGGTTCTTTATCAGTTTTGGTTTCTGCCAATATAACCATTTGAATGTGTTCCACCTTGTTCTATGCACTTATATTTGTCCACAAGGTTGTTTTTCCAATACCTCTACAGTTCCAGAAACGAATAATCATGACCACCAGTGGAGAACATGGAAAAGCAATCGGTGATCAATTCCATGTAAGAACTTTTTCCTTGGTAAACGGTGGATAATATGTGTTGTTCTTGGTGGATGGGATCCTTCATTTCGGTGGTTGCATTTGTTTGTCCTATCTTTTCCTTGTGTATTCTTGTTGAGATTTTGTATTAGGTAGTTGTTAATTCGTTTGGTGTCAATATAAGACTCAGTAAGTCTATGGATAAGAGGCTTTGTTTGCTGCTTTAATAGTTTATCAATGTCTTTTCTCATACTTAAGAAATCCCCTTTAGATCGATAGTTCGAGTCACTATTTGGTTCACAACGGAACTGATTCACAAGCAATGATAGCATACTAATCAAACGAATAAGCCACAACGAATGTGTTACATAACAACATAAGTACCCATTAGATGATAATAAGGTTATGAGCACCAAACATCTAGCTAACCAATATTCCCAAGCAAGGAGCAACCATTTTTTCAACACGCAATGCTGATATTGATTGCTGCTCTCAATAGAAGTGTATTCATACCATAACAGTTTAGACACATAGAGTATACAAACGGGTTTGACAAAGAGCGCAAGACGACCCCTCCACCAGTAATCCGGATTCAAACCCATCAGCTTGGACAAAGCCCCGTACGATTTACCAAAGTTTTCAGAACGGTTGCTCGAATCAATTTTGAAAGACATCCTCACCATCTGATGCTCAAACTTACACTTACACCCACCCGACTGAAAAGTGCAAGGAGCAGCAAAGGGGGAGAGGAAGCTTCCCAACAGTTTGACAGGCTCATTGAACACAAAATCAACATCAAAAGCAACTACACCAATATCCAGGTAATGAAAATCTTTGGGTGAATCTGAGGCATACAATTCCAATATAACATCATGAGGATTGTGAGAGGAGACGATAGTGCCAATGTCCTATCTAGTTATGACTTCTCCATTAACTCTATAAATTCATTCATTCTTTTTTTTTTTAAATTTAAAACTAATGGAAAAGTCATAGTCGATCATATTTCACGTTTCAACTGCGCAAGGTAAAATACTATAAAAAAAATCAGAGGTGTCACACGAAAATTGTAAAACATTCCACCTTGGAAAAGTCTACACTTACACTAGTGTAAAAATAGATATTTTACACTACTAATAAAATGACATAATTCCCAGTTTCCCACTAGTATATTTATAATAAAAAAAAAACTAACAAAAGTTAACTTTCATCGTCATTAAGTGAGTCATCATCATTAAAATTCATTGAAAACTACTCCGTATTAAATTAAAGAATCTAGCGACACATATCACGTTTTAATTTGCAAGTGTAAAATTAAAATTTTACATTTATTGTAAACTATCATAGAAAAAACGCAATAATTGGAGGTTACCTAATGAAATTTCCGGGTCTTTTTTTATTCTTTCATGGTTTTTATGTGCCGATTTTGAAAAAGAGTTCCGAAACGGCCATACCCAATCTCGTGTTTTTGGTTTGTTTGCAGTCGCTTTCTGTCGCTCCCCTTTCCACTTTTTGTTATTCCCTTTGAAACCTCTCCCACCCATCAGCATCTGCATTTCCTCTTCATCTTCGCCGGATCTCATCACTCATCACTTTCTCTGTTCATCCATCAACTCCACCTATTTGATTTCGAAGAGGTACGGGAAGCTTGTCAGTTTCTATTTTAGGGATTTTTTTTTCACTTCAAATCAGCCGTTGCGATGGCGACTAGCGCACCCGCCGTGGAATCGGCGAAGAGGATTGCTCATTTGGAAGCACAACGTGACAAGTTAGAGGAGGAGAGTATCATTCTAAAGGAAGAAGTACTGATGGCGAAGGCGAGTGAGGAATTGATGAAGGAGAAGTACTTGAAAGCGAAGAGTAAGCTTGAGAAGGCGAAGGAGATGTTTGAGTCAGAAAAGAGCAAATGGAGGGAGGAGGAGGACATAATTTGGGAGAAATGCTCGAAGGCGGAGTCCGAGAAGCTGAAGCTTGAGATCGATCTCAGGGCAGCAGCAGCTTGGAGGAGAACAGAAGACGGAGGTGATTATGCGGTGCGGAGCTTGGTGACGTTTGATGCCGAGAACGAGGGTCTCAAGTGTTTGTTGGAGGAGAGAGACTGTACGATTGGGACCCTATTGGGGAAAAATGAGGCCATGGAAGCTGCAATTGTGAAAGTGGAGGAGAACAATTTCGAGCTCTTTCACAAGATTGAAGCTTTGGAGAAGGAGAAAGTGGATAAGGATGCTGAAATCCGCAAGTTGCAAATGGATAAGAGCGTTGAAGATGAGGGGATTGTGAATGCGAACAATGCTCTTGAGGTTCTGAAGAAGGAAATCAATGGCCTTGCAGAGAGGAATGCAGCCTTAGAAGCGGTAAAGGAAGCCGGAGCATGTGAGAGGAAGGCCATGGAGGAGGAGCACAAAAAGAAGGTTTTGGAGCTTACTCGTAGCATCGATGCCTGGGCGAGAGAGAAGAGAGAAGTGGAGGATAAACTTGTCCAGGCAAATAGGGATTACAAAGAGGAGATCAGGCGGATTTCGTGTGAGAAGATGGCTGTAGAAGCTGAGAAGAGGGCGATGGAGGGTGAGAATGAGAAGGTAGTTTCGGAGCAGGCTCGTAGGATTGAGGAGTTGGAGTGGGAGATTAGGGAGTCGGAGGCTGCGGTTTCTCGGGAAAAGAGGGAAAAGATTGAGGAGATCGAAAGAATCTTAAAGGAGAAGGCAGATTTGAAGGAGAAGCTTGAGAAAAAGAATTTGGATCTTGATCTGAGAGTTGATGTTTTGGAGAGGGAGAAGAAGGATTTGGAGGATGATGCTGGCCGGGCAATGAAGGCGGTTTTGAAGGAGAAGGAGGAGATCAAAAGGATCTTGAATGAGAAAGCAGTTATGAAGGAGGAGTGTGATAAGAAGATTTTGAAATTTGTCTCAAGAGTTCACATCTTGGGAAGGGAAAAGATGGAAGCAAAGGCTGATGCTTGTGAGGCAAAGAAGCATGATAGGACTGAGGAGATCAATAGGATCTTGAACGAGAAGGCGGAAGTGGACAAGAAGGCTTTGGAGCTCCTCCAAAAGATTAAAGCTTTGGAGGAGGAGGGGGTGAGTAAGGATGATGAAATTCACAGGTTGAAAATGGATAAGAGCATAGAAGCTGAGAGGATTATGAATGCAAACAATGCTCTTGAGGTTCAGAAGAAGGAAATGGAGAAGGCAAGGAAGACAATTAATGGGCTGGCAGAGAGGGTTGCGATTTTAGAGGCAGCAAAGGAAGCCGGGGAACATGAGAAGCTGGCCATGGAGGATGAGCAAAAAAAGAAGGTTTTGGAGCTGACTAAAAGCATTGAGGTCTTGAAGGGGGAGAAGAGAGAATGGGAGGCTAAGCTTATCCAGGCAAATAGGGACAGTAGAGAGGAGATCAAGAGGATTTCATGTGAGAAGATGGTTGTGGAAGCCGAGAAGAGGGCTATGAAGGACAAGGGTGAGAAGGAAATTTTGGAGCATATTCGTAGGATTGTGGTCTTGGAGTGGGAGAATAGGGAAATGCAGGCTGAAGTTTCTCAGGCAAAGAGGGAAAAGATTGAGGAGATCACGAGGATCTTTAACGAGATGGAGGCTATGAAGGAGAAGCATGAGAAGAAGCATTTGGAGCTTGTTTCAAGTGTTGACGAATTGGAGAGGGAGAAGAAGGAAATGGAGGATGAGGCTGATCGGGCAAAGAGTGCAGATTTGAAAGAGAAGCATGAGAAGAATGATGAGATCAAAAGGATCTTAAACGAGAAGGCGGCTTTGAAGGAGAAATGTGATCGGAAGATTTCAAAGTTTGTCTCAAGAATTCACAATTTGGAGAAGGAAAAGAAGGAAGCAGAGGCTGAGGCTTGTCGGGCGAAGACGGCTACTTCAAAGGAGAACCATGACAAGATTGAAGAGATGCGGGTAACTTTGAAGGAGCAGTATGATAAGAAGATTTTGGATTTTTTCACAAGAGTTGACGCTTTGAACGAGAAGAATTCGGATCTGTTTTCAAGAGTTAACATTCTGGAGAGGGAGAAACGAGAACTCGAGATAGAAACGAGGAAGAAGGATGGAGTGATCAAGTTGTTAAAGCAGCAAAATGCGTGCTTGGCAGCTAATAAAGAGATTATGGAGATGGAGACGAACAGGTGTGTTGTGCTAAAGTCGGAGGAAGATGTTGAGTCTCTAACGCACATGCATCCCGTGAGCAATGCTGGCCACTTGGGCACTCCTACAGGACAGGATCAAGGTATAAATGATTCTTCCTGCTCCTTTTTTTTACTTAGTTTCGCAATGAAATTTTGATTCAGGAGTGTAGGGTATTTTTGCACTAAGCTGATTGTCTCTTTGGGAGATATTTGGCTGGCTGCACTCTAATTTTTCAGTGGCTTTGAATAAAGCACGTGAGACCCTTCAAAACTAGAGCTCTTTCCAGCTTTAGTAGTATCTGAAACAAAAACACTTGTTGCTAGCCAGAAAAGATGTGCATCAGATTTTCCTTAGACAGTGAGCTGAAACTGATTCATTCCACCAAATGGATACCTGACTGACTCTATGAACGTAGTTTACTGATGCATTTTTCCATTACTCTGGCTCTTCAACTAATATAATAATTTTTGCATTTTTCCATGAGCATTGATTTTGTCATTGCTATGTTTTTTTTCTTTCTTATGGACTTTATTATTAGTTAGGTGGCTTGTAATGTTAATTGCAATTTTTTTTTATGTATGTCACCTTCTCAATAGCATAAAAAAGAAACGAATGAGGAGTGAGGACAACTTTGTCCAAATGTTGCCAGATTATTTGCCTACTCTTTGCAATAACAACATAAAACATGAAACACCGACGACAGACAAAGGAAGAGAAATAAAATAAAATTTGAAATAGTGCGAAAACAATAAAGGAGAAAGGATATGAATGAGATATTGTAATTTAGCGTATCTCTTCAAATTTTTTGATAGGCTCAAAATTTTCTTGTACATTTCAATTGCTTCTTATTTATATGTAAATATTCTCTTTTTCTTTCTGTGTCTGAATAGGAAATTTTGTTGTTTGATTTCTTTTTTGACATGGTAGTTTAGCATATGCCTGTGTAAGGCATAAAAGTGTTGGCTTCTCATTCTAATGAACACAAACTGGAAGCTTGAGTTATGATGTTGTTTGAGAGGCTTTTTTTCTAAAATCTCGCCCTTTTGTCGTGTAGGCCAAACACTTGATGTTTCTGTCAGGGAAGTGCAAAGACGAAAACTAGAAGCTTTAGGATGTTCAGTAGCAAAACAGGTTGGAACCAAACGATACAGATCAGAATAGGTAATTTGTTAACTTAGATAAACTATTTTCAGTTTGATTGGCTATATAAGAATCATCGGTTACACTTCACAGGGGTAGCTTTGGGTGAGATTCGTACAGATGGCGATCCAGAAGGCAGGCTGAAGAAATCTTTAGCCAAGTTTGATTGGGCAGACCCACGTGAACCAGAAGACCATAGGCTCATTGCCAGCCACCACGTGAACCAGAAGAACAATCTTGATCGACTCTTTATACCTGGTGATGATATATTAATTGATCTTTCTCATCTGGAAGACTGTAGCCTCAGTCATGTGTGAGAGAGGTTCTAATGGTCTGCTGGAATTAAGAAAAGCAATGGGCTGTAACTTGTAAATTCCACTGGATTTTGTACAGTTAAAAGGGCAAGTTGATTAGCAATGTATATGTAAAGTACATAGGATGCAAATTACCATCGGAAATTTCCATCACTCTCTGGGATGAGTTGAGGCGAAGCCGGATCAGTCCTTGTTATTCCGTTTCCATGGAGGAGGCATTATGGCATTTGGTAATTTCCTGGTTTTTGGATAGTCGGTGGTGGTGGTGTGGCATCTCCTGCTGTCATTCGGTGGTGTTTCCGGAACTCTGATCGGACTTTATCTTTTGTGGTCGGGCATACGATCAAGTCAGGCGACACTTTGATCAGGTTTGGTCTTTAACGCTGTTTTAATTTTAGGCGAAGAAATGTGATGATCCAGAGAGCTTTGCTATGACCAAGCGTGGCTTTTACTGTATAAATTGTGTTCTAAGTCTAACCACTCAACCTGCATTCTTTGGTTGTGGATGTAAATGTATAGTCTGTTTTTTATTTGTGGAAATATGCCTCTTTGGGGATTAGGAGAAATCAAAGCAGGACTAAGGAGTATATTGTATTTTTTTTTTACTCAATTCATTTTTAAATGTAGTCAATACTCAATAGTCAATACAGGGATGAGGATCGATCCATAATGGCAGTCCATTACTCCGTAATAAGGAGGTTAAATTGGAAATTACCAAAACCCGTCCATTAACAAGTAGGTTAATTTGCTCAAAATTATCTGTTAAATTGAAAATTTGCTGAAAACTACCAAATAAAATTGAAATTGAAATTTTTTTAGTATTGTCTCTAGACGAAACCTAAGGTTGTTATATGAACCGAATAGCTCGAGTTCAACTTGGCTTGAGCTTGTTCATTAGTACATTTTCAAGTTCGATTCAAAACTCGGCTCAATTCAATTCAAGCTCGAGTAGAATGAATTCTATGAAATTTACAAAAAGAAAAAGTTATTATGTCACGTGCAAGTATAATTTCTTAATACTCGAAAAAAAAAAATCGGCTTGGACTTGTCAATTTACTCAACGGCTTGAGCACAATTTTAAACAAAGGCCTAAATTTAGGCTTAGCTCAAATAACAACCCCAACTAAACCCACCTAGGCAGCTATTGGTTTTGGAGATATTAAGGGTGGTTTGGAGAGGTTCTGGACTCTTCATTCTTCTCCAATCGGCAATCTGGTGTTTGAAAATTTTTCAATTTAATGGATGGTTTTTGTTGTTGTATTGATTCGTAGAACAAAATATATAAGAGCGTACAATCTGATAATGGAGAAGGTGGGGAGAGATTTACTCTAACCACCTTTGACTAATTCTAATCCTAAATAATATAAATATTTATTATTTTCTTAATATGCTCCCGCAGTTAAAGCGAGAGATATCAAAACTGAAAACTGGATAAATATGAAATAAACCATAAATAAAAGTTTTTTTTTTTTTTGTAAATTGTTGCCCGTAATCCTGCATATCAAGGGCAAGCCACGGACGTCGAAAGGTTTGGTGGCGGACTGGTGGAGAGGTTGAGGTTGTGGACTACTCCTTGAACTGCTCTCATTCGCCCTGATCGAGACCGTCTTCGGTTGGTACGGAGGTGACAATTTGGTTGGCCTATGTGATGATTGTTTGACAACGGTGGTGGCTTCGACCGTCGGAAGGGACGATGTTGGTGCCTCCTAAAGGCGGCGGCAACGCGGTGACGGAAGCAGCCGGCATCGGTGGTCTTCTCAGGGAGCCCGGTGTCTGAATGCGGTGGAGACGCGCAAGTGGCTAGGGGGAGACGGCGATCGAAGGAGTTGATGAATTTCGCGTCCGATTGGAGAATAGGGAGTTCTCTGATGACAATGAGGTTGGTGCTCCGGCGGGGTTCTTGGACGGTTTCTAGGGTTTCGGTGGCGATGAGGAGGGGCTTCTTGGAGGAGGAGATGACGGGGGAGTGGAGGAAGAGGTAGTTGGAGAGGAGGGAGGGAGCAAAAACGGCGATCAATAGAATGCAGGTCAAAGATCAGACCTTTGTGTTGAGATCGTTTTGGAGCTCGTAGATGGCTTTAATGGTGGTGGTGCCAAAAGTTAAAATTGGATTCGCCCGAAGGCGGGTTTGTGTGGTCGACATGGTTTTGACCGAAAGTTGGTTGGCAAAAGCCAAAAATTGGATTAGCGCAAAGGCAATCTTGTGTGGCCGAAATGGGTTTTGGCCAATGAAAAGCAAGAATAAAGGCCGACATGGTTTTGGCCGAAATGTGGATGGCAAAAGCCAAAAATTTTGGTTAGTGCGGAAGCGGTTTTGTAATGGCCGGAGCCAAGATTGGATTGCCGGTAGGCGGTTAGGGAATAAGGAAGAAAGGCCTACATAGTTTTGGCCATTAAAGAGTTTTCGGTGAGGCGGAAGCCATTAGTTTTGAGGATCGGAGCCGTTAGGCTAACAATGCTCGGATACCATGTTGAGTGTTGGTGTTGAAGAACACACCTTGTATTGATTCGTAGAACAAAATATATAAGAGCGTACAATCTGATAATGGAGAAGGTGGAGAGAGATTTACTCTAACCACCTTTGACTAATTCTAATCCTAAATAATATAAATATTTATTATTTTCTTAATATAGCAATATAGCTCTTTTGATGGGTAGTTTTCTTTTTTTTTTTGATTAGGTAAGAATTCGGGTGAGAATACTCTACCCGAAAGCATCCTGCCGGATGAGGTCAAGTAGACCTGAGTGATTGTATAAATTAGGTCCCCTGGTAGAGTAGCAAAGGTGTGCAACCTTATCCGCTACCCGGTTACCAATACGGGGAATATGGGAAATTCCTATATTCCTTACACCTCGGAGAATGGTTTGAATGTCAGACATTACTAATTCTATTTCCCAAGGACAATTCACGCGTGTTTCTAAGAAATCCGTAATTATTTTTGAATCCCCTTCAATGATTAGGTTATCGATGTTTAGTTCATTTGCCTTTTTTACCCCAAGTCGTAGTGCCAATGCTTCTGCCATAATAGGAGAGTGTCCCCCAATCACCCCACCATCCATGCTGATTGGATTACCATTCCAGTCCCGTATAATGTAGCCAATAGAGCTCTTTGAATCTGATATATATGATCCATCAAATTTTAGTTTGTATTTGCCCATGGGTGGCCTTTTCCATCGGGTGGACTTTTTGACATTTTTAGGGTGAACTTTTACCCTATTTTGGTTTGTGGTATCCTCGTCGTCTTCAAGGTTCAGTTTGATGGTTCTTCTCCAATTATTGATATTTTCCAAAACAATTTTTCTAATGCCTTCTAAAGAAGGGATCTTGGCATTCCTGAAGATTATTTGATTCCTCACAAACCACAGTGTCCACCATCTAAATGCTATATTCTGTTTGTTGCCCTTCGAAAGGGTGGTGCTCAGGAGCTGAAGAATTTGATCCATATCTCTGTTTTCTGATATAATTGTGTTGACTTTCTGGGATATTTCTCTAGGAAATTGTTGTTGAAAGTTATTGAAGGGGCATTCTATGAAGATATGAATATCATCTTCCGATGATTGGTTACACAAGATGCGTGTAGTGGGAACAGCAACCCCCTTCTGGGCTAATCGCATAGCAGTGGGTAATCCTTTTTGTTTGATTCTCAACATAAAATTTTGGACTTTTGGGGGAGCATCAATTTCCCAAATCCATGTGAATTCATCAGATATTATGTGTGTCTTGGATGTAATCAGGTTATAGGCGGATGAAGTTGTGAACCAACCTTTTTTGTCCGGCCACCAGTATAGCCTATCAGCAAGGGGACTTATGGGTAGTGGGATTTTGATGATTTCTTTTGTTATAGCCTCGGGGAGAATTGAATCAAGTTTTTCTCTCCACCATTTTCCCCCCATTATATAATCGCTTACATATTCTTTTTGGTCTATATTGGGTTGGGGTTCAATTTTATCCAAAAGAGGCTCTGTTGCTACCCAGTTGTCTTTTCAGAAATTGATAGATTTTCCGTCTCCTACCGACCAGATAAGTCCTAATTTAAATTTTGTAATGAGGGAGCTGAGTTTTGACTATTGCCACGAGGCATTCCCCCTCCTAGTGTAGTTAAGTATGTGTTTTTCTTTTAGGTATTTGTGTTGTATAATCTTAACCCAGTTATTCTCGGGTTCCGCTAAAATTTTCCACAACAGTTTTAGCTGGAGAGCTTCGTTCATGTTTCTTGCTTTCCGTATTCCCAGTCCGCCAGTTGCTTTGGATTTACATATTTTGTCCCAGCTTATCAGTGGACTGTGTTGCGCATCTTTGTTCCAGAAAAAAGTTCTGTTAATTTGGTCAAGTTGCTTGTGTATTGATGCAGGGAGTAAGAAGCTCTGCATAGAATACAGAGGTTTTGATGATAGATTAGATGCAATTAAAGTGGCCCTTCCCTGCTGAGATAGGGTGTTTGCCCGCCATTTACTGAGTTGTTCTCTTGATTTACATATAATCTCGCCAAAGGTTTCCTTCGTTACCCGCCCGTTTACGATTGGGCAACCCAAGTATTTCTCCAAACTTCGTTCTAAGGGTATATTAAGTACTCCTTCTAGGTCTCGTGCTCTTCTCCTCGGGATTCCTGGCGTCGTTTGGAAAGATGACTTGTGATAGTTTACCTTCTGTCCCGAGAATCTACAGTAGTCCTCGATTATTTCTTTTACTTTTGTACATGCAGAGATGCTTCCTTTTGAGAAAATGATAATATCATCCGCAAAGGCCAAAAATGGAATGCTAGGGCCATAGTTCCCAAATTTAAAGCCAATACTATTATTTGGACCCTCTGCGTCTATCGACAGTTTACGAGCCAACACTTCTGCACCAAGCAATGAATTGCTCTGTCAGAAACAAATGCTCCTTGGAGAGGGTGTATAAGTTTTCCGATTATCATTTTTAGTCATTCAGTGATTATCTTGGAGATGATTTTATATAGAGTAGAGCACAGACTAATCGGTCGATAATGTGTAGTCGTAGAGGGGTTATCATTTTTTGATATAAGTGAGATAAATGTGTGGTTGATTTGTTTCAGCAGATGACCAGAGTGGAAAAAAGCTTTAACTGCCTTAGTAATATCAATTCCCATAATTTCCCAATACTTTTTGTAAAACTCTGCAGTCATACCATCAGGACCAGGAGATTTATTGCTTCCTAATGAGAAAACAGCTTTTTTGATTTCACTGTTTGTTGGCTGCTTAATTAGAAAATCATTTTCCTCGTCTGTGATGACAGGGTTGATAACTGAAAGGTATTCATGAAGTTGTTGTATTGGGAAGATTTGCTCGCGTCTAAACCTTTTTTCAAAGTCTTTCTGTATTTCCTTTTTAATATTTTCATCCCCAACAATTTGGGTTCCTTCTGCAGAAGTAATTGTTCTAATGATTTTCCTATTTCTCCTTCCAGACGCTACTCTATGGAAATAGGACGAATTAGTATCTACTAGTTTCAAGTGTTTTGCCTTTGCTCTTTGATTCCAAAAAGTTTTATGGAATCGGAGAAGATTTTCTCTCTTGGATAGAAGGTTTTGTTCTTTAGTGGATGCATTTGAGTTTTGGTTTAGGTTTTGGGTCGATTGTATATCCAATAGGGCTTCGTCGACTTCTTGGAGTTATCGAAAAATATTTCCAAAAGTTTTCTTGTTCCAAGCTTTCGCCTTTTGTTTCAGGATTTTTGATTTATATATGATTTGGAACATAGCAGAGCCAGAGCAAGTAGCTCTCCAAGATTGCTTGACGATGTTTCGAAAGTCTTTCCTCTGAAGCCAGACGTTTTCAAATTTAAACGGAGGGGGTTTGAAAGGGGCGTTCTTTGAGAGGGTAATTGAAATGGGGCAATGATCCGAGTTTGAGAATGCACCATTTTTCGTTGCCAACTCGGGGAACATGTCGATAATTTCATGATGAACTAACACCCTATCAAGTTTTTCCAAAATGTTATCTGGGCCACCTTGATTCTTTCTCCATGTAAATGGGTTACCAAACGAAGGAATCTCTACCAAGGAACACACATCTTTAAACTCCATTATTCTCTGGAATCTACTCGATCGAGTTTCTGCACCACCACACTTATCCGCTGGTTGGCTTATTTCATTTAAGTCCCCCATCACTAAGCAAGGGAGGTTACTTTGGACAATTAGACTGTATAGGTTTCTCCAAAAGTCCTCTTTTTCTGCAGGGTTGGGAGGTGCATATACAAAAAGCATAAGACATTCAAAACTCTCCTTTATATTTTCGTATTTTACTCCTATGATTCTCGGGAGGTGAATAACCACTGAGATTGTTTCATCTATAAAAGAGTTTTCATTCCATAATAACACAATACCCCCGGAACGACCAGAGGCTGGTGACCAACAAATATTTGTAAATCCCGCATTTTTCCATAGAGATTCTTTTGGTTCTGTTTCAGTCTTTGTTTCTGCTAGAATAAGCATTTGTACATGATCTAAAGTACGCCATCCCTTAATATTAGACCAGAAGGTTGTTTTCCCAATTCCCCTACAATTCCAATATCGTATAATCATGACCACATCGTTTTTGTATGGTCGAGCAGAAGGTGATCTCTCCCATACCAACTCACTACCCTTTCTGTGATTTTCCTTGGCTTCTGAAAATAGAATTTTTGTGTAAGTATCTTACGAACATTTTTAGAGGTGTTGGATTTTTCCACTATTACTATATTCGAGGTATGGGTATCATTCCAAAATGGGATTGTGTTGCTCAATTGAAGAGATTTTGCAAAGTTAGGAGTAGAGATGAATTGTTTACTTGGGGAGTTGTTTTCACCAACACCAATTACACAGTAAACGAGTGTAATGAGCAACACCGACTTAGAAACTAGGGTCGTATTGAATGAGGTAATATAGAGCAGCAAGACCCAATTTGCTAGTGTGCTTTCAACCATAATATACATAAATACACAAGAGTATTTCTTAAAAGTATTATTGTAAATTTTAATCAAACAGATAGGCCACCCTATGGTCTCATTTTTTATTGTCAAGATGTTATTATGATGATTAATGGGATTAAGAATGAGGTGAATTAACAATATTAGCTTGAGGGGGATGTTTCGGAAGGGGGATTTCCCTACAGATCAACAAATTCCTCAATGAATACCGTAGATCAGCTAGGTATTCATAAGAAGACAAAGTCCCATGGAATGGGAGATGCTTCGTAAGGACATTGCAATTTATTTTAATTGTAAAAGAGAGCAAATAGAACATATTAGTCAATGCTAATTTATCCATATGAAGATTTGGAGCAAGGAAAGGATTAATCTGAATGAAGTTTGGTGAGATGGGGTGAGTATTCACCATTCTAGACGCCAAACACCAGTGCACTGGAATAGGAGTAAAAAATGGGTACCACCACACCACGAGGTTGCTCGGAAGAGGTGACTCATTATAGTGGCAATTAATCCAAACAAAAAAAGGTTTCCTTTTAAAATATTTGTTAGTGTTGCTAGTCCAAGAGATGCTAATGGGTTTTACTTCAAGCAACATGGAATTCAGTACTTGAAATTGGGGTGTCCAATTAAGGTCCTCATGATATAGCAAATTGTACAAAGGAAAATTCCAAGACTTTAGATGGCAATTAAAGATCCTGCCCAATGCAAGTTTCATATGATGAGCTTGACAGTATTTATGAAACAAAAAGCAATTGGCAATAGTTCTTAGAAAAAAGGGGGAGTAAGTAGCTAAGTTGTTCAGCAGGGCTAAGTCCCCCAACCAATTGATCATAGAGAAGCTGCAGGAAGCGGACTGTTGCCTAGAACATCAAGAAAAACCAAACAACTTCCAGATAATCAACATTAAGAATTGATCAGTCTCAACATAGGTTCTCTCAGAGCACTTGCCGGGGACCCAAGAACGGACCGGGTGTGTTAAACAATCAATTAAAATGATTAGTGCCTCCAGAACTATTTTAGTGCAACCAGCGGAGACATGCCAGTAGTGATAATCCAAAATAATTTGATTATAAGCAGCTATACAAGCCCAACAGAAGGTGGGAGGCAGAATTTCACGCCATATTTGATTAAGATCATTAGAAGTGTTTTTTCTTGAAATAAATGGGATTGTAGACCAACTAACAACAAAGAGAAGCAAACTGATAATAGCAGAGATGAGCAAACCAGAGTTTACACCATAGATAATTCTTTGCTCCCCTCCAACTGCGTTTGCCCTTGAGCAGTCCTCTCCAGCAGGGGTTTCTTCAATGTGAACCTGATTTTTGCCCTTTCGGGATGGTTTTGGATGGGGGATGAGGAGATCATCCCCCATTGGTTTTTTCCCTTTCTCCTTTGAGGAGGAAGTCATGGTTGAGACCGAGAGTAGAAGATTAGTGAGAGAACAAAAGCAATTACAGGAGGATCGAGAAGAGAGAAGAATGTTGTGGGGGTGCTGAAGACAGGCAACCCCAAATGTTCTTACAGATGTGATGAGGTGCGATGTATGGAGAGAGATTTAGAGGCGTACCCATATGGAGCCGATCAGAGAAGACATGGCTCCGGCAAAAGAGCAGAGCCGACCAGTGCAGAGCCCCCCGAGGGGCGTTTTCGAGCAAACATACAGGAGAGCGCAGCACCAAAACTTTTAACAACGGCCAGGGTGGAGGACGGGCATTCCAGGCCAGACTTCGACCCCCATGATTAGATCTGCTCTAAGAAAGGTGCCTCCGACAGAGGCCGGCAGAAGGAGCAACGATTGAGCATTCACCGGGCAAGAAGACGTTGTTCGGCAAAGGACCGGTAGCCCAGATGTAAAGATCTCCTCTAAGAGAGAGATAGGCAAGGACATAGGTTTTACAGAGAGATCGATCGGAACTTTCGATCCGCCAAAAGGCATATTTGGGGTAGATTGGACAGAGAGCAATTTCTTCTACGCATTCGGTTTCAGATCTAGGGTTTTCAACTGGGGAATTTTTTGGGGAGCAGATTTGGGACAAGGAGGGGATTGGGAGAGGCGCGTCGAGCGCGTTGTTTCTCATTTCGCTGTTTCGCATGCTTTGGTTGATGGGTAGTTTTCTGTTGCTAGATTAAAACAGGGTTTAGTTGTTAGGTGCACAATTATACTTTCATTGAATACAAAAATTGAGTTTTGAAGTTGATTCGTTATATTCTCTATCAATTTGATGTTAAAAGTTTGCAGTTATGTTGCACACTCCAAAGTCAACAAGTCTGCAATCACCAGATTCTCTCCGAAACCTCTCCCTCCCAAAAATATTAAACAATTTGACCTACCTACCGATTTTTTTTTTAATGACGAGGAACCCACATTTGGTGTAAAACCCCGGGCACGTGACCTGGTCGGCAAGAGCCACGCACCAGGTAAGCTGGCTTGCGCCGCCCGGCTCAACCCACTGGAAAGGAGCAAGGCAAAACTTGGATTTTCATCCAAGGAAAGGGGCGGAGGTAGGGATCGAACACGAGACCTCCTGACATCCCCCTTGCTCCCCACAACTGAACCACCCCGACTCGGGTTGCCTACTAGCCTACTAGGGCTGTTATATGAGCCGAACAGCTCGAGCTCGGCTCGGAAAAAACTCGACTCGAGCTCGGCTCGGAAAAAACTCGACTCGAGCTCGTTCATTACCTAAACAAGTCGAGCTTGAACATGATTTTAAGCTCGGTTGAAAACTCGACTCGTTCGATTTAGGCTCGAATAGCTCGAAATGTATGGAATTTCTAAAAAAAAATTTAAGTTAATATGCTATGACCAAGTGAAACTACTTAATTAAAGCTCGAAAAAAGCTCGGATCGAGCTCATTCATTTACTAAAACAAGCCGAGCTTGAACAAAAAAGAAAGCTCGTTTAAAATTTAAGCTCGACTCGATTCGAGTTCGTTTAACAAATGAACCAAGCTTGAACATACCAAATTCGGCTCCAACAACACCCCTACTACCGATTCTTTCTCAAAACTAATTACCCTATTATATTCTATTTGGTTACAATTAATGATACTCGGTCATCAAAACTCCAGTGACATTATGTTACCTACATTATAGTGTTGTACAATAATTTTAATGAGATGCCATATATATAACAGATTTACAAGTGATCAACAAGATCTTTTTTTAAACTTACACAACATTATATATATATATAGAGAGGTTGGGTAAGGTGTTTATACCCCTTATTGTGTTTTGTGTTAACAAATCTAAGCCATTGATTGATTAGAAATGAATGAGTGAGATTAATTGAGATTTTCTCTTTTTATTTAAATAAAAAAGAGTAGGCCCCATCACTTTTATAGCCAACTTGCTTAAGAGGAAGCGCGTGCGTTGAATTTTTTTTTTTGAGGCAGCGTTTTTTTTAGGGGGAGATTTCGGTTGTACCGTGTGTTCAATGAATAATTCCTAATAAATTACCGAATAATTCCAGATTATCAACGAATAATGACTCTAAACTTCCAGATTTTGCTTGCACTTTGTGGCGTAACGTTTTTTTTGGTAGAAAAACAGTTGGTCAATTTGGCAACTATTCGCTAGGTTAATAGTAATTATTCGCTAAATTAATCGTTATTATTCATCCGTAAAGAGGAGTTATCATTTAGATAATAGCAAAAGGGTTGGTCAATTTTGCAACTATTCGCTAGATTGATAATAATTATTCGCTAAGTTGATAGTAACTATTCGCTGGGTTGGAAGAGTATGTAAATGTAATTCTTGATTTTCCACATCTAATTAACCAAATACATATGAATAATTCTATATTATCAACGAATAGAAAATATGAACTTGCCGAATATTGACTCTGAACATGAAATAATAACTAAATAGTAAGGAATAACCTATCTCATTCCATCGAATATTTATTGCATACCAATGAATAATTCCTTATTCTTGATCGAATAAGGAGGAGAATCATGAGCAACCACTAATCTATATACAATATTCCTTATTCTTGATCAAATACATATGAATAATTTTGTATTATCAACGAATATAAACTATGAACTTGCCGAATAATGACTCTACATGAAATAATAACTAAATAGTAACGAATACTCTATCACATTCCATCGAATATTTATTGCATACTAATGAATAATTTCTTATTCTTGATCGAATATTTATTGCATACCGATGGATAACTCCTTCAAGCTATGGTCTAAGGTTACAAACCCATCATGTACCTTGGAGATCCGATGAAATCAAATACAGATTGAGCAGCAATTCAGAGAGAAGAAAACAAGAGTTACACAAGATTGAGCAGCAATCGAACACAGATTGATCGTCGCCTACCTGTTCACGACCCTCGCTCGCAAGCGGAAGCTGTTGCCGGAGATCCTAGGGTTCGCGAGATTGGCATCCGAGAGTTCTTTCTCTGCAATCGGCCATCGCCTCCGCCTGGGCTCCGCCGTCTCGCGAAACTCTGCCTCCGCCGAGTTCTTCCTCGGCAATCGTCAATCGCCTCGTCCATGGCCTCCAAATCCCGAACTGCCATCGCCAATCGCCTCCCCCTGGGCTCGAGATGTTCTTCGTCCCTGGCCTCCCCAATCGCCTTCGCCATCCCGAACCGTCCCTCGTCCCTAGGCTCGAGATGTTCTTCCTCTGCAATCGCCTCCACCTCCGCAATTCGCCATCGCCAGTCGCCGCAAATCACCATCGCCATCGCCGCCATTCTTCCTCTGAACATGGTCGACAAAACGGGGCTTTAGGTTAGGGTTATATTGTAGACGGTAGTCACGCGCTAAAGGGTGGGTGGGTTTTTTTTATTTTCCATTTAAATTAATATATTAGAATAATCTGAGCCATCCATCCTTCCTCAATCAAGGGTCCAGATTTGTTAACACAAAACACAATAAGACTTGTTAACATTTGATCCATACTCTCTCTCTCTCTCTCTCTCTCTCTCTCTCTCTCTCTCTCTCTCTATATATATATATATATATATATATATATATATATATATATATATATGTTAACAAGCCTTATTATGTTTTGTGTTAACAAATCTGGGTCCTTGATTGTGGAAATATGGATGGCCAAGATTATTCCAATATATTAAATTAATTATAAATTAAATGAAAAATAAAAACACCCACCCCTTCCTAATAGCGTGTGTATTACCTACTAAAAAAACCCTAATTAATCCAACGCTACTGAGGAAGAGCGAGGAGAGGAACGACGGTGAAGAAGTTGAAGATGACGGATCTCTCTCTTTTCTCGTCTCTGGCAATTCTTCTCGATCATGGTTGGCGATGGCGATTAATCTAATTATTAACATATATTACGATGCTTCTCTCTATCACGCTTCGATCATGGATGGCGACAGGTGCTTCTCTATTGGGTTAATTTGTATATTCACTACTAGAATTTTGTCATTTAACATCGGCTAATAACCGATGTCTTTCAAAAAAAAATCGATGTCTATGTGGGTGTTGTAAAAAGTCAAAACTTTTTAACATCGGGTAATAGCCGATGTCTTTGTATGTTATAACATCGGTTATATTTTTAAATACGATGTCTTCGATATGATACAACATCGATTATAAAATATATCTGATGTTATAACATATATAGACATCGGCTATTATCCGATGTAAAAAAGATTTAGCTTTTTACATCACCCACATAGACATCGATTTTTTATTTTGATTAACATCTGTTTTTAGCCGATGTTAAATGAAATATTTGTGTATTTTTTTGTCGTTGTAGCCTATACGGGATTTGAACCCGCACCTTTGTGTTTGAACACATCGCTCTACCAAATTGAGCTAATAGGCTTTAAATTAGTAATAATAAAGATCAAAACATTAATAAAAAAATTCCCTTCTAAAGTTTCAAATAAAAATTTAACTATTCTCATAATTAAGTATTCCAATTTAAAATCAATAATCAAAGGCAACAATTTTCAAACAAGCTAGGTCTTAGCAGTACCATATCCAATAGTGAATATTACAGTTACATGTGAGAGATTTGCTCTGGCTATAATTGACGATCAATAAACTCCCAATGACAGCATATTGTGGAGTAACAGTGAAAACACAATGAATGGATGTGAACATCACCTGATTGCAAGTAATAAGAGATGTGACATATCTGAGGGCGACTTTAGTGAAGCGCGGAGTCACCTTGTTGAGTGTGAACCGCAGCAGCCCAACTGCAAAGATTACATCCAGAGCAAACTTAAACAGTGCTAGTGATCTCCAACTGCTGCAAAGGAAACATAATTCAATCTGAGAAAAACATTTTACATTTAGTTGTTGAATTTCATCTGTTAAACTCGTGTTTCATCCTATAGTTGTTATTGCTACAGTCTTTTTCATATTCTATTTACTAAAAAATAAGGAGCTCAAACAAACTAGAATGTTTGGGTTGGATAAGAGGTCTCTTTGAGTTGGTTGCCTCAAAGTTATAATGCTCTACTATATCATAGAACATAAGTGAAAATCTATCATCATTTATCACGGTTCAAAGGGCAGAGAAGAGCACACATACCATGGACACCAATAGATGGATAACGTATGATTTTGCACATTGTTACCGGGGACTGGTAACTGAGAAGTCTTTGACTTCTTGCTGGCCGTGTCTCATGCATAATCCTTGACAACTGCTTCATTACTACCCATAACCTTCAAGCCTATGCTAGACGAATCTCCATCATGAGGTGAATCTTGTTTATTCCTCTTGGAAACACACTCGGCGTAACAAATTCCTCTTTTCTGTGATAAATATTATAGCTTCGGTACACCAGAATATAACTGCACAAAATGCACGTCTATGTATGAGACAGTTTGTAATTGCTAATAGAATTTACAGTTCATACAACTACCTTAGAAAAAAGGCGATTTATAGTCATTTATAAAATATTTCTGTTTATAATTACTGTTGTTGACTGGATAACAAGGACAGGGAATGAATGCAAGTAGGGAATACAAAAGCTCATGATCGCATTGTATTCATGAGTTATATTGATATCACTTAAATTTTGTATTCTCCTGCTTTCAGCAGCGGGAAAATAAACTGGGATGAGTATTAACGATCTCTACTAGACTATGACTGCCTTGTACTGCCCCTGTAGTTATCATTTCAGTTTGTACAACTACTAGATTATCACCAAAGATATATATTGACGAAACTAAAATGGACTAGACAAAAAATCAAATTAAAAAAAACAACAAGTGGGTGATATAAATTCAAGCTCTTTACAAAATGGCAATAGCAAAGAATATCATCCCTGGTGTAGGCACTGGAAGTAGGTTCAAATCAAATAAACTATTTTAAAAAGAAAATAACAAGGTAGGAGCAAAACCTTTTTCAACCCTGATGGATTAGAATACTAAGCCACAGAATCCAAGACCTCCTGGAAATCAAGTTTAGACAGATCACGAGGTCATGATTTCTGTAGTTGCATCGCCAGTTGCAAGCTTACAAATAGCTCTTTCTGCACACTCTCAGATGCTGTAGATCCAGAATATCGTCTTTCTTTACCAATCTGGATTATTAGAGCAAGCATTTGTTGCACCAAAACTGGTTCAAACTTGACGAAAAATTAATAAATAAGTGAACCAAAGGAAATTTATCAAGAGCAGAAAGATTAAATCATGAAAGAATTACACGTTTGTTCAGAACAGAGAATGAAAGAGAACCATGTACATACAAACAAGTTATTTTAACAGAATCCATGCTTGACTGTAAAGGATCACTATTATGTCTTTTAAATAAGCCTGAACCCATTTAATCAGCTCAATACTTCATATTCAGATCTTTCTACAAGTTTTTTGATAAGTTGGAGCATGTTCAAATTAAGTGTCGAAGCATTTAAACCGTGAATTTTATATTTTATATTTTTAACACTTCAAAATGCTTACCCCCATGCTCACACGCAACACGTTCCTTGAAGCAATGTTATATTTGTAGTTTTACTTAGTTTACCTAAATCAGTCTGTAGCTGTCTTGCCATCTTAGGCTATCATATGAATAATCAAGATTTTTTTAACTGTGCAACACACTGCAAGGCTTATATTTTAGTTTCCTTTTTTATTGAATAAAAGGATAATAGTTTACTCAAAGGATTGCAAAAGAGGACACTAAGCTAGATAATTAACAGAAAAGGTTTTGTTGCATCACCTAGCATCTGATAGCTTCTATAGAATGTGTGTGTAATTGTTGAAAGTTGAAACCAACTGAAACATGCAAAACAATAGAAGAGCACCTACTCACTAGAATGCTGTGGATCCAAAGAGATGTAGTTTCTGAGCCCAAAGCGGTCCATGATTGTGAATTAGGTTAGTATTTGCAATTTGAATTGTGAATTGGAACAGACATTTGAATGTGCACTACAAAACTAAGGAAAGCGACATACTATAAATTAGGGAGAGTGGGAGAGAGACCTGAGGACACAGCAGACAAGGCTGATAAAGAAGCTAATGTAGGAGCTAGAAGTCGTGGACAATCAGTGGCCAACAAGGGATCAAGAGAAAGGGCCTGGACTAGGCGAAACATGAAGCAAGGGCTTCTTCACATCATGGAGACGAATAAGGCTGCATTACAACAGCAAGTTAAAATATTAGCAGCAAAGCGCTCTAAGAAAATCCAACTGGCGAAGAATTAAGAAGACACTACTAGAAATATGTCCCAAACATAACCATAACAATATAGAAGCACAAGCTCAATCTAAATTTTCCAACACCAAACATCATTAATCGATCATCCAAGACTCAGCTCACAAATTCAGTAGTATGAGACGGTAAATTCAACACTGCAGATCGAAAAAGAGAGAGACTAACCTGTGCTTAACCGATTGAAGTCGAAGCTGGGGACTCTGATTCGGGGATTGAATAGCCTATATTATGAGAGGCAGGCCCGCACGAGCAGCCGCCGGAGCTGTTGATGATAAACATAGCCATGGAATGGTCGCTGGCGGTCTGGCAAGAGGCGATGGGTGGCGTTCTCGAAGAATGAGTCACCGGAATGGGGGACAACGGAGGTGGAGGATAGAGGGAGAAAGAAGTACAGAAAAGGACGACGGACAGAGGTTTCAGAAGGCGTGACCAGACAATTAATAGTCACTAACTTTGAATTCCATTGAAATTAGTAAGGAGGAAAATAATCTTATTTCCATTTCTAAGACAACTTAAATAGACATACACACACCTGAAATTGGTCAAAGTCAATAGCTGAGTAATTTCCTTGTACAACTCTTCATTAAATGTTGAGAACACTTGCCTGAAATTTAAATGGAAACCAAGGGAAATATAAATTCTATTCTTCTTGCTTGTTCACTTAGTTCCAAACAGAGAACATCAAATGTTGATACCTGAGAAGATAAAATCAAGCATCTTGAATTTGAAACCCATTCTTTAAGTTAAGTTGATCAGAGAGGCTTAGTCTCCATATTCCCTTCCCCAAAGAAAAATCTTAATTGACTAGACTTGCAATTCACTCGTAGCCCAAACAATTATGAAGAAGTGCGGATCAGCGAGATACAGTTGCAAAAAATGAAGCAAAGATATTACCAGAAACAATCAGATAAGCAAATAGGGGAATCAAGAAAAATCAACAATCAGACAAGTAACCGACATTATAGCAAACAGATGATCATTGCAAAACGAGAATAACAAAACCAATCCTTTCATGGTGAACAGGAATAAAATCCACAAACAAGAATCGAACAAAGTGACACTAGTACCTTGGAATCGACCATCTGTTCCAACTGAATTAGCAAACGAAGAGCATCCTCTTTCAAAGCAATCAGATCCCTCTAGAAGCAGAAACCCTTTAATCCGCCACCATTATCCTCGCAGCCACTTCCTTGGACGTGTTGGCGTCTTCATCTTCTGCAGAGAATCAATCCAACGAGAAAAATAAAATCCCGACAACACAACAGACAAATCGAACACCAAAAAATAGGCCAAAGCGGAAAAACGCAATCAACGCGAACAAATCTAGCTCCAAGGCAGACAAATCAGTGTGGGGAAATTTTGACAGAGAAAAAGAGAGGAGTACAAGGGTGGGGAGAAAGAAGAGCAAACCTTAGATCATGGCGAAGGGAGGCAAGCCAGAAGAGGACGACGACGATGAGTGAATGTGACGGAGCGAAGTCGAAGCAGCGAAGTTTCAGCGAAGAGCTAAATAGAAAGGTAAACCCTAAATCTGGCGTGTATGGGTTTAGATCTGAGAAGGAAGAACAGATCTGGGCGGATTTGCGAAGGGAGGTGGCGGAAGGAGGAGGTGGAGCGAGTCACCGGTGAGAAGGAGGTCAATTGGCGATGGGAGGTGGCGTGAGGAGGAGGTGGAGCGAGGGGTTGGTTTTGCAAATGAAGAATGAAGAAAGATGCCCCTTCTAAAGTGGTACAGTCGTGCGGATATCTGCTTGGGCGGGTATTCAAATGAATTTATGTTTAGTTTCGCGCCTTCTACCTTTTTTTTTTAAAACACATATTTAATATCGGTTAAATAAATAGGACGGTGTCTGTGCATTTATTTTCATCACAAATTTTAAAACCGATGTTAAAAAATCTTTTAACATGGCAAGTTTTTCTGACTGATGTTAATTAGCCGATGTTAAATAACATAATTCTAGTAGTGATTGTTTCCATCATGGATGACGGCCGATGAATAGTCAGTAGAGGATGAATGGCGGCAGATGCTTCAATTCTCTCTATCATGCTACGAGTAAGAGAAGTCAATCTATTGGGTTAATTTGTATATATATATATTGTTTAATTAAATTGACATATATTTTGGGTTTGGATTGATTATGTGAATGGGGGATGTATTTTTTTATTGGGGTTTGAACATTATTTGTTGATAATAAGGAATTATTAATATGTATGTGTGAATTAGATGTGGATTTCTTAAAATTCAAACTCTGTTTAAAATTCATTAATTTATTGAATATTCAACAAATTCAGAGTCATTATTCGTTGATAATTAGGAATTATTTATATGTTGAACAAAAAAAAAAGGAATTATTCATATATATGGGGGCAATTAGATGTAGGTTTCTTGAAATTCAAGCTCACGAATATATCGACTATTCGACAAGTTCAGAGTAACTATTCGTTGATAATTAGAAATTATTCATATGTATAGGGACAATTAGAACCGATGTTAAAAAATCTTTTAACATGGCAAGTTTTTCTGACTGATGTTAATTAGCCGATGTTAAATAACATAATTCTAGTAGTGATTGTTTCCATCATGGATGACGGCCGATGAATAGTCAGTAGAGGATGAATGGCGGCAGATGCTTCAATTCTCTCTATCATGCTACGAGTAAGAGAAGTCAATCTATTGGGTTAATTTGTATATATATATATTGTTTAATTAAATTGACATATATTTTGGGTTTGGATTGATTATGTGAATGGGGGATGTATTTTTTTATTGGGGTTTGAACATTATTTGTTGATAATAAGGAATTATTAATATGTATGTGTGAATTAGATGTGGATTTCTTAAAATTCAAACTCTGTTTAAAATTCATTAATTTATTGAATATTCAACAAATTCAGAGTCATTATTCGTTGATAATTAGGAATTATTTATATGTTGAACAAAAAAAAAAGGAATTATTCATATATATGGGGGCAATTAGATGTAGGTTTCTTGAAATTCAAGCTCACGAATATATCGACTATTCGACAAGTTCAGAGTAACTATTCGTTGATAATTAGAAATTATTCATATGTATAGGGACAATTAGAACCGATGTTAAAAAATCTTTTAACATGGCAAGTTTTTCTGACTGATGTTAATTAGCCGATGTTAAATAACATAATTCTAGTAGTGATTGTTTCCATCATGGATGACGGCCGATGAATAGTCAGTAGAGGATGAATGGCGGCAGATGCTTCAATTCTCTCTATCATGCTACGAGTAAGAGAAGTCAATCTATTGGGTTAATTTGTATATATATATATTGTTTAATTAAATTGACATATATTTTGGGTTTGGATTGATTATGTGAATAGGGGATGTATTTTTTTATTGGGGTTTGAACATTATTTGTTGATAATAAGGAATTATTAATATGTATGTGTGAATTAGATGTGGATTTCTTAAAATTCAAACTCTGTTTAAAATTCATTAATTTATTGAATATTCAACAAATTCAGAGTCATTATTCGTTGATAATTAGGAATTATTTATATGTTGAACAAAAAAAAAAAGGAATTATTCATATATATGGGGGCAATTAGATGTAGGTTTCTTGAAATTCAAGCTCACGAATATATCGACTATTCGACAAGTTCAGAGTAACTATTCGTTGATAATTAGAAATTATTCATATGTATAGGGACAATTAGATGTAGGTTTGTGGAAATTCAAACTCTGTCTAAAATTGTTCTATTTGTTGATAGTAAAGAATTATTCATCGAAAGTGTGAGTCAATTTTGCAACTATTCACTAAGTTGATAGTAATTATTCGCTAAATTTGTAGTAATTATTCGCTAAGTCGAAGACCGGCGAGACGACCCATAAGCCGGTAGCAAGCAAGCATTGACGGACAAAATTTGAAAGCACTATTTTATAAGTTGATCATTATTCATGTCAATTAGAAGAATTATTCGGTAGAATATGTAGTAGTAGTATTGTTTAGGAATTTGGGGTTTTTTTTAAGCATTATTCCTTGAAATTCGAAGTATTATTTGTCAAAATTCGAAGCGTTATTCGTCGAAGATTGGATACATGTACACCTGTATGTCAGAACTCAAGTTGTACTTCTTGTGCAACAGTGGCATCGATACCATACTACTACTCAATATGTAGTAGTAGTATGGTATCGATGCATTTTTCATTCTTATAACCGTTTCATAAAAAAAAAACCTACCTCTCTATAGCACAAAATCGGTCAATACAAATGAATAATTCGCTCAATACATATGAATAATTCAGCTTTTCCCCCGAATACCTCTTAAATCCGGGACTGGAAGCCAAGAACACAAGAATATCAAAGATACAACCCAAAAAATGTCAGTTCAAATCAAAATCAACTGAAATGGTTCAACAACCCAAGAATTCCAAGCAAATTTACAAAAGTTTATTCAATCTCATAAATCTTTAAAAAAAAAATTCAATCTCATAAATCAAAATGACTTACAATTATAATTGGAATCAGCTGTACGTGAAATTACTTTGGTTGGCCTCCTCCTCCGATTGCTTTGGTTGGCTTCCGCCTTCGTATGCCAGAAGGTGTTATCGTCGGCGTTGGAATCAACGACTCACAATCGCTGCCTCCCACCACCAACAACCACAGACTCAGGCCACTTCGACGCCCTATCGAGAAGATATTGAGATCCTAATCGAACACCGCCTATGTGGGTCGTCCGCCTTCTCCGACCGCCATCACCGCACCTCGGGACGCCGCCTTCGCCGACCATCATCGCCTCCGTCATCTCCTCCGAACACCGCCTCTGTTGGATGAGGCAGGGGCGGCGTGTTGCGGCATGCGGGGCTGCTTGCGAGCGCGAGGGAGTGCTAGGTAGGAGGGTGTGGTGCGGCGCCGACTTAGGGCTTAGACTGGGGCGAGGTGCGCCCGTACGCCTCCGCCTCTGCAACCGCCATCGTCGCCGCCATCGCCACCTTCACCATCGCCAAAGTCATCACCGTCGCCGGAGTCTACCGAGTTGCCATCCGCCATCGCCATCTGATCCGCTATCCTCCATGGGAGGAAGAAGGAGGCGGCTCTATTTTGCAATTGGGAGCCAGTTGAAAAGAAGAAACGAAGATTTAGGTTTTGTTGATTCTTCACACGCGCTTCACATATTTGGTAGGGTGAAATTGGGATTAATTATCCAACTTTTTTAAAAAGCTATCAAGACACGTGGCATTATCCTATCCTTCCATTTTCTATAGATCAACGACACAGATTTGTGTACATGATACACAATAAGGGTTGAGTACATATGATCCATGCTCTATATATATATATATCAGAGAGAGAGAGAGAGAGAGAGAGAGAGAGAGAGAGAGAGAGAGAATGGGTATAAAGTGCACTCCCCATAGGGTGTACTTTGTGCACGATTCTTGACCATTGATTTGGAGTAATTGAAGGGCTGAGATTAAAAGTAGTTTTTCTATTTTTTTTAATTAAAAACAGATGGGCCCCGCGGATAATTGATGAAAAATGCTCGATCAGCGCGTGTTGTTTGCTTGAATAAAATCCCAAATCCCTAATTGCTTCTTCTTCCTATTTTTTGATGGCCGACAATTTCTTCTGCATTCTTGTTCACCCATGGAGCCGGAGAGAGCCAGGCGAGGCGGAGGCAAACCCGACGAGGAGAGCGGCAGCGGTTGCAGGAGGAGGCGGCGGCGGTTGCAGAAGGCAGAGGCAGTTGCAGGAGGCGACGTCGGTTCCAGGAGGTAGCGAGTTCGAGTGGACGGCGGTTCTGGTTCCTAATTGTAGATTGCAATCGGCGGCGGCGAGAGGCGAAGGCCGGCGAAGATGTGAGTAATGGAAGGCTGGTGGTGAGGCGGGAGCGAAGGCCTGCGAGAGGCGAAGGTTGATCCGCCTACTTCACACCTGCGAGAGGACGAGGGATCCTCCTCCCTATCAATTCCTCCCTTTTTCGGTTCCTCCTCCCTGTCAATTCCTCCTCCCCGGCAAGGCAACCCGCAATCCGTCGATTCCTCCTCCATGGATTCAAGGCAACCCGCAATCTGCCGCCTCCACTCCCTTTTCCGATTCCTCCTCCTGTCCATTCCGCCGGTCGGAGGACGCTCCGAACGATCTCTCGTTATTGTGATTGGGCGGGTGGAGCAACCACTAGACGTGATCGGCGATGGCGAAGTAGATGGAAGCAGTTTTTTTTTTTTATGAATTTGGGATTATTCGGTGGGATATAGGATATTATTCGGTGGGATATAGAATATTTGTAACGGCCCAGAATTATGATTTCCGGGTTACGTTTCAAGGGATAAAAACCCTTGTTCGGATTTTGCAATCCAGGTACGGGTCGAGGTTTCAAACTCATTTAAGATTAGTAGAAAAAGGGATTTCAACCCTAAAAACCTCGAAGGGCCATTGGTTACCCTTAATCTGTCCTAAGACTATGTCGTGGAATCCATTTCAAATCGGAATAAAGCGGAAGTAAAGTAAAGACACATGTGCCACGGCAGAGCCGGGTCAAAACAAAATCGTGAGTGGATAATTACCATTTTACTAAGTTATGGTATTAGCCAGATTCTTCGATTCGCCAAAAGAAAACCCCGTCATATAGACATTGAGCACTCAAAATCTGCAGAAAGTACCTTTAAAAGAAGAACGGGGAAAGGAGTCAGATCGAGCCACTCATGCGGGACCGGCAGTCCTCGCTGAGGCCACATAGTATGTGCTATACCTAATAAAGATGCTCTAATGCAGTACGAAATTCAAACACACTAGCATGCTCCTAGTTCATAACAATGTGCAGAAATACTGTAAAGGGCCCAAGACAATGCCAAGTGGCATATCCCTCTCCTACCTCCACCCCTTCCGATAGGTGGAGACTGGCCAGCTCGTGAATGCATTCCATCATAATCGAGGGGCACGCATGCCTAACCTGCTCCACAATAAAGTCCGCAGGCATATCATAATATAAGGAAGTTCATGACTCGATTGACTCAGGGTACCCGATGAGGCTGGGCTACCCTATGACCCTAGCAAAGACTCTAGGACTATCACAGATAACGGCCGTTCTGTTTCAAACGCATAAAGTAAACAGATGCCCAATCAATTAGTGCAACCTAAACATGATACTACATGGCATGCTTTTATGCATATGCAACACCTAACATAAAATGCAACAACAGGCATGAATGTCCAACCTGAGTAAGCCCCCTAGGGAACTTACCTGAGCATGCAGAACAGCAATTAACACAATCAAGGGCCCAAACGCAAGTCCAAAAGCAATCCAACCGCAATACACACCTATCATCAAGCCATTTCTATAAGCTACTGAACCAACATTCTCACACACACGAACCGAAGTTCTCAACATACTCAAAATCAACCGATAGTGAAACCGTTTTCCAAAACCCTTCCGATATTTCAACAACCGAAATCATTTCATTTTCAATCAACCCCATCGATAAATCTTACCAACAATATTTCCAAATTCTTAAATATCAAGTTAAGTCAACTCATATTCAAAACATTTTCTTAAATTATAATTGGCTAAAACCCATTTACAAACATTAAATCTTTAATCAACTGATAAATTTATACGATTAAAATAATTCCGGCATGTTTCTTATTTCGAAATCATTATAGAATAAATTCCGATGTTTAATCACCAAAATAATCCTAATTTCACAACTAGATTTATAAATTACAATTCATGATTCATTTCAAGTTCCTAAAATCACAATTTAAAACAACACTAAATACTTATCCCAAATATAACATTTTCTAAAATAATTTCGTATTATAAAACAAATTTCAGAATTTTGTTCTCATAAACTCAGATTTATAATAATTAATAATAATAGTAAATATAATAATAATAACCAAACAATTTAAGTCTAACCATATACTATAACATATAATATGAGGAATTAGGTAACAATAATGTAACAACAACAATACCCAAAGCCCAGAACTAGCCCAAAAGAAAAAGAAGAGGGAGACCCGCCCACTGAAAGAGGATCCGGCCCAAGGTGATAGAAGAAAATCAGGCCCAACTTAATATGGCTTCAAACAACCCCAACCCAATCCCCATTTAATGAACCGGTTTTATATATAAAAAAAAGGTGAACCGGACCTAATAAAAGAACAGAAAACCGAAACCCAAAAAAAACTACTGTTCATCATCTCCTTTACACGGGACTCGACGGAAGAGGAAGAGGAAGAGCTGCCGCCGGCGACGGCCTGGCTCCGACCTCCCACCGGTACGACAGACACAGAATCAACAAGAAAGGAGGAGGAAGAGTGCTCACCGAGGATACACCGGAGGTTCTTCGAGCATCGTCGGAAGCGCTCGTCGGAACGATTCGGGCACCGTCGGAGATCGATTAGGCTTGTTCTTGGCCTAGGACGTTCGAACGAGGGTTAAAGGTGAACCTTTGGATACAAATTGAGGGGAAGGAGGAAGAACGGATGGCTTACCGCACTCGAACCGGAAAAACAGGGACGACGAGGAGCTCCCACGGCTGCTGGCGACTTCGGAAGGTGTCGAGGCCGTTGGTGCGTTGATGGGGTGGAGATGGTGAAGAGATTGAGTGGCGCCACTGCTCATGCGGGAGGAGCTTCAGCGACCTGTCCTCGAACAAAGGAGCTCTGCTGATTCCTCACGGGAACAAGGGGATTCCGGGAGCTACACGAAGGCCAGGACACGATCTGGGTCGCGCTCGATGGTTGACGGGGAGGAGAGGAGGACGGAGCTCTGGTGGGGCTATGTGGTCTGGCGTTGCCGCTCGCTTACCAGGAAAATGAAGGGGGGGCTTTTGGTGGGTTTTGCGCAGTGCTTGAAACGGAAGAGGGAGGGAGGAGAGGTTTCATATGTGTGATTCCATGAGGTACAGACTAGCTACAGAGGGCAGAAGAGAGTGGGTTTTTGGTGGAATTTGGTGTGGGTGATAGTGAAGGCAGAGAGAGAGGGAGTGTTTAAACAAAAGGGGGAAATTGGGAGTGAAGACAAGAAAATTAGCTGGGAGCTCAAACTTGAAAAGGAGAGGGGAAGTGTGCAGTAGGCAAATAGGAAACAAGAGGAAGGGGCTTATGCTCCTACTGCTACTACCGAACAAAACAAAAGGGGAAGAAGGAGCTTTGACCATTTGCCCAAAATGGGGGAGCAAAGGCTGGAGAGAAAGGGGATAAGATTTATCACAATTGTATAACCTTAAGATGAGTTGGAATTGGATGAAATTTGGTGAAATAAGATGGGATCTTTGTTTAAAAGTTCAAAATTAGGCCGGAATTCGCTTTAAAATTTTAAAGCTTAATTTATTAAATATAGAATGAGTTTTTCTTTTGAATTCCGCTTTAAAAATTCATTTTGATTTTCCTTTTTCATTGAATTTAGAATTTAAAATCCCGAGCCTTTACATCATCCACCGGACCACCTCTAAAAACAAGTCTCGTCCCCGAGACTAAAATTAAAACAAAGTAGGGGATGAAGTTTCAAATTGATGAGTCCAAGGACTATGCCCAAGGATCTTGTAATCATCTCGGTTGTGTCTTCCGGGATTCTCACAACATCCTAGTCACGGTCGTGACATCTCCAACTGGCCTTGACAAGTATGCAATAAGCGCCCCTATCACATCCTTGCTTCGGCTTTTCGGAAGTACCACGACTCTAAAAGTTCTACAATGTCATCACTAGGTCTTAGCAATCATCCTACAAGCTCCCTCATAAAATGCTTGTATCCACTTCGTGAAGTATCATAGACTTGCTCGGGTCTGAAAAGTTTCAAAGGCGATTTCACAATTGAAAAAGATTGGCCTCAAAATCGTTCAAATTCTCGGTAACGTTTATTCTTTTAAAATCCAAGTTACTTCCTTTCAAAACCGCTCAAAATCTTCAAATCCGACGTTTAATCAAGCAACCTTACACCAAGACAAGTCAAATCCTTTCAAATCAAGATTTCGTCAAAATCTTCCAACCACTAGATCAATTTCTCGCATAACCATCAATCAATTTCAGAAGCACGGAGGTGGAATCATCCACCTCTAAGGGCTAATCCCATATTCTCTTCCTAGGTTCCGAAATCAAGTTCATCTATCAATCTCAAGTCAAGCAAGATTCACAAGCCATAAGCAATACATAACTACATAACCAATCGACCCTCCACGAGTACATCATACGACAAGTCTCAATTATATGTCAACACAGTGTCACAAGGTCACATCAACATCTCTACATCATACTAAAGGTCCTAATATGCATCTATGCCAAAATGATTACACACATCTCGATATCACACCAAAGTCATAAAAGGTACCTCCTTACCATAGAGTCAACGAATCAAAACTCATTGTCAACACATCAACACAACAAGTCATGCCGTTAAGATTCAGCAAAAAGAGAAGGTCAACCAATATATCAATCATCAAGGTGTCAACATGCTCGAAAGACATTACTGTAACTCATCACGATATCATATAACATTTATTTAGTAATTAGGCACCATTATCTTACATATACAAGTCATATTCATACTCCAAGTCATATTCATTATTTAACATATCCCTAATCAGGCTTAATGACCATATAGCATAACATCATCCTTTCACATAATAACACATTATTATCTTATGTATCATGTCACAACATATCTTATCATGCTTCTAAAATAATATAACAGGATAACAAAACATCAATATATCATGATAACACTTGCCACTTTCATCTAAATTTCAATATTGCATATCAACATGTAGCATCATTCCATATAGGGTTCCTCATGGTTGCGATCTATCATCGTGCTAGTACATATTAACAAGTCATGCAAGCAAGAAAATCCCCACATCATCACTAGTAAAAATAAAACACAATCCCCACTCGCTTGATTCAAATTCCCAACTCAAGACTAGCCTCATCTAGACCTTACCAACATCAACTCAGATACATCCTCTAAAAGAAATCCAAATTCATTTCAATGCTCTAATCTCGCCCCTCATTCCACCAAGTACTCCCACTCACCATCCACCTCTAAGAATCCAACTCCTATATCTAACTTCTCACCTGAGTACCCCCTCATATTATGTTCTCAATACCTTCTAAAGCCATTTCCTACACTTCCCACACTTCCCAAGTTACCACAAGCATCATGCCCTGTTAGTCACAATTTATCTAGAAATCCTTCGATCACCACCTAGCCGACCTATTCACAACCGTACCTCCGCCTAAGGTTCACCCAAAAGCTTATCAGAATCACCAAGCGTTGCCTTTCAAAATTCCCAAAGTTCACTCAGTCTTACCTAAACCAATATCTCTCCCTTGCGACTTACCTCATAATATCATCGATCATCCAACCACTCAAGTTCTTTCACCATTCTTCAAGATAATCTCCCCCACAGGTTCAAAGAAGAAGCAATCATGAACATTATTACACATAAGGACCACATCACATTAACCAGCATTCATAGCATCATGAGTTCATCATCAAGCATTGCAACTATGTCAAAAGTCTCAATTTACCGGCGTACTTAATAATTATTGCAAAACATCATATGTGAGCATGGTCAATTCAAGCTAGCAAGTTTCATCATACCCTTATCAGGTAACAGTTTAGGTTCTCAGCAATTGCAATTCACATTTTATAGGCAAGGAATTTAGATCATGTTTAGCAACTCAGAGTATCAACACGTCAAGACATCATGGTACATGAGATCCATAAGGCATCAAATCATATCATCATAGACCACAGGCAATCAGGAAACAATCATCATCAAGTCAACACATCAACACGTAAATCTCATCGCTAGGTCAGTGCAATATCACCGTCAATAAATTCAAAAGGGTTAACAATTCGAACGGAGAATACTCCCGCTTGCAAGTCCTATCGCACTCAGTAACTGTAATTCTCGATGCGTGCCCATTTCGCCGACGTCATTGATCCTGAGGCCCGTGGGTTATGGGCCCACGCTTCCACTGCGCTGCTCTATCGCTACCTAACTTTTTGTTCCCTTTTCCATGCGGTCGCTCGTCGAATGCATCGCATAGGGTCCAAGTTAGCGGAGATAGGGGAGTGACAAGAGAAGACAACCCAAAGTTCTTCTCGGAAACAACCACATACCAATACTAAGACGATGACCAGAGACAAGACTTCAACCCAAGAATAACAACGACGCCCTTATGAAAATCTATTAGGTTGCAATTGTGGCAAGCAAACACAAATTCATCCTGGGGCATATCAATCATATTAACCCACTCTAACATGTACCTATATCAAGGAGCACGACATACGTATTCATTCCAAAAGACATATTCGAGTGCTACACGGATGCATGCGAGACAAGATAACAGTCTATTATCCCATGAAAGTCGATATGCTTAGTAACTTAAGAAGGATATGCAAGATTTAATGGGTATCACAATTGTCACATATATGAACAATGCACGAGCTTGTTGTATGCATCATACGAAGACATATAAGAGTAACAAAGTAACTATCTCATCTAACACAATGATCATATAATAGGTCAAGTACAACACGTAATCATATGACAAGATACATTTGGAAGCATAGGCCCTACATGATTCTAGAGATACATAGCGTGATACAAGCATAATCATGAGCCGTTAAAAGGATTTCATCATGATATTTACGAAGCACGAGACATTATCAAAAGTAATAAGAATGACATCAAGGGCGATAGATTATAGTCATACTAGGAACGAACCATCATAGATCATATATATAGTACAATAGTCATCACATCATAGAACAAGTACAACACGTGATCATTTAGCGAGTCATATCGGGGAGCATAAACCCAACAAGATACTAATTGCACACATTGAACATGAGCATAATCAAGGTAGTTCTACTAGATTCATTCCAACATTCATGCGTCCTACGCATGTGAAACATGATAGCGTGGCGGGTGATCATGCGAGGTGTAAAGTCATATGTTCATGCAAGTACGAGAGTATATCACAAGATAATAGAGGAACACCACCGAGCAATAACATGTAAGCATGCTTGAATAACCATCACGGAGAGCAAAGCAATCATTGAATTCGACATCAACTAACTTGCATGAATAAAACATGTCAAGGTAATAGAAAGAGGGAAGAACCACACTATCAGGAACCTAGGTCGAGAGAGAAACAACATAATGCAGGCAAGATATAAACTCGCAAGAGTCACAACCAAGGATCCTACATGATGCTAAAGACTCCTTATAACATGCGATACATACATGCACTTAATCATAACGATGCGTAAGAATCACTCGATCACATTCCAACGATATAGAGGCATGAGAAAAGTTTAACGATGCGTAATACGAGTCTAAGAAATGGCAATATGACTAGAATACGGGGACATGAGCTCAAATCAACACATGCTAGAATAAAACATGCATTTCTCACGGCTCAATTATATCACATATCCTCCATCCAACGCAAGTAATCACACAACAATACTAATTGCAAAACGACCAACATTAACTAATCTGACGAATACAGAACAACTGGGCATGCTATAGATTTTTGTCACCAAAAGGATAATAAGCATTGACACGTCATCATTCAACATGTTAAGACAATCATCTACAAGCACTCATACAAAGGAGAGTTGATCACACTATCATGGACCTAATCCAGGAGAAAACAACAATCACCTAGGTTCACATCATTTGGTTCATGCTTCAAATCAATTATACAAGCAATACAATAGACCAAGTAGACATGCTATGACAACATATAATCATGATGGAAAGCAAGGCATAACATGAGTAGCTTTTTACTAATGATCATCGGCAAGGTACATGCGGGAGATTATAAAATCATGTCAAGCAATTCAGAGAGAGTCACTGATAGCATGCATTTAGGTAGGCATAATAGGTTGCATTTAGCTTAGTTAAGATGCATATAATGCATGATTTAAGTAGAATTTGCATATTTGCTTTCTATGTTGGTGGAGTCGGAATCTACACGTTTTTATTGATTATTTCAGGTAATGGTAGATCTGAGGAGGAGACATGGGTTGATAACGCATTGGATGAGAATGTCTAGTTGATCGAAGAAGCTTACATGAAGATCTCAAGAGGTCCTGAGAAGAAGAAGCGAGCCTAAACGAAGAACAAGTCTGCAGAAGTTGTCGCCAGACATGCTGAACTTGTTTTGCACTTTCTGGAGGCCTCGGTTGTCCGATCGACTATTATGACCATGCGTTGGAAAGCTCTTTCAGAGAGCTACAACTTTCATGTTGACGTCGAGAGCTGATTCAGGACGGATTTTCCGTGAAAGACGAATGCAGCGGCCGCCGCATGGTGTGCAGCGGCCGCCGCCAGGGACGAGGCAAAAATAAATCTGATGCGGCGGCCGCAGCATACATGCGGCGGCCGCCGCATCTGCCGTCAGCGCATAACGCGTCATTTTGATTAAAAAAACCCTAGATGCTTTTTAGTTTTTGTTTATGGCCGACTTTGAGATCTTGAATAAGGCCACTTTTTAGTTATTTTTGGATCACTTCTATTCTATTTTACGTTCTATCAGACGATTGGAGAGAGAGCGATGTTCGCCATGGGCGGCTAAACTCTCTTCGTTCTACTTGCAATTTGAAGCTTTATTTGGATTGATTGTGAGTCTCTGAATCTTGTCTCTTGTTTCCTATATTTGAATGCTTCAACTTCTTTGTGCTTGATTGTTTATTGTTTTGTTCTATCTTGTCTAACCAACTAGTTAGATCAATTCAATTGTTAGGGTTTTGTAGATTCCTGATTGCGAACCTTAACCCAAGTAGCAAACTTGTCCCTTTAGGGCTGATTGAACTAATTGGATAGGTAGGAAGTTGGATGTGTTGTTAAATCCCTATTTAGGGACTGCAAATACCTTGGTTAATCTCTGAACTTAAAGCTATCAATTGGGTTAAATCCTTCTTTAGGGACTGTTCGATTGATAAGGGTTTCTAGGACTGATTGGACTAGTAACTATATTAGGTCGGGACAAGGGCATTCATAGGAAGACTAAAAGGACAAGAGAAAGTTACAATATCAATTCAACCAAATAAAGTGGATAGTTGTAGGTAGATCGGTCTTCTCTAAATTGTTTTGCATCAATCTGTTTATAGTTTATTTTGTTTTCTTTCTTGTTTCAATCATCCAAAACCCCCCCCCCCTTTCACTAATTGGTAAATACACTTTGCAAAGGAATACTTGATTCTCAGTGGGATCGACCTCTTACTTGCTTGCTATACTAGTTTGTAGGTTTGAGTTTTATTTTGATACGGTTTACGCGACTAAAAACCGTCCATCAAATTGGCGCCGTTGTCGGGGAATCAAGTTTATTTCTTTGTTTTGTGTATTTATTGATTTTTGTTTATATATCTAACTTTGTTGTGAGCCTATCTTACGGTTCACAACATCCTTGCTACTAACTTTTTCAAGATGTTGAGATTAGCACAGTTTGAAGGTGAGAACTTTCACCAATACTTCATGAGATTGCATGAGTATGTTAACGACCTTGGTTCATGGGGTTATCAATATGGTGTACGGGAGATGTGTGTTTGCATATTTGATGGGATGAATGCTGAAACACGGAATCTTGTCGAGTCCATGAGTAACGGAGGCCTATTGGATATGGGACTCTTTGAGATTTGGGATTTTTTCTACAACATGAGTCGACAGGTTGAGCGGGAGGTATCAATTCGAACTCTCACACAAGTGTTGCAGCAGTTGGAAGAAGGAAAAATGAGCCGAATCAGAAAATTGGAGGAAGAAATGAGACGCTGTAAAAACTTGGAGGAACAGATGAGCCAACTCATTCAAATTTTAAGTGCAAAAGGTGAGAAAGAAAGGAGCTTTGAAGAAGAAGATGAATTGGTTGCAGACAACGATAGTGTCTTCGATGATGGAGAAAAGGTTCTAGTACTTCCTGAGTTGGAATCTGATGAGTCAACGCATGAGGTTACATGTGATGTATCTCTTACTCCATCTGCATCATCCATTCTGCGCTCGTCCATTGATGAACCAGGTCCAGAGCCATCAGTTGAGGCTCAAGAGGTAATAGAGGTAAACTTTTGCAATTTGGAAGGTAATGGTGATTATGTTGATCCTTTTGATTGCTATTTTGATAAGCCACCAGCGGAACTGTGTTGGTGGTATCATATTCCTACAGGAGAGAGTCATGCTAGACTCTTTGATAGATTGAAAGGGTTCTTGAGTTTCACATTTTATGCTTTCAATTTATTGTGTTATGATGTTCTTTGTAAGATGTGTGCACAGGAATATGATAGGCTACTGCGGTCTTTGACGATGTCTGATAGCTAAGATCTTGAGATTGATAATAAGTCAGGCCAATGACATTAAAGAAAGGCGCTTCTCGGGAGGCAACCCGAGGTAAGTTTTAGTTATTTCAATTCCTAGTTAGCTAGTTTTCTTTTCAATAAATTAGGTTTTCCATTAGGCATTAGATAGTTGTTTTTAGTTTTTGGATAGACTAACCTTTCAGGAAAGGTCGCCGCCTTTAACCCGCCGCAATGCTCAGATCCGACCTATAGAGACCCATCCACCACATTGTGAGTATTTCATTCATCTCTTCCTTTATGTTTTTATTTTTTGTTGTCTTTTATGTTTCATTGAGGACAATGAAAGGTTTAAGTGTGGGGGAGGGATTGCATTGCATATAGATATAATTTTCATATCATGTTTACTTATGTTATCATGTTTATTTATGTTGTCATATTTATTTTTATTCATATACTGCATTTGAAAAAAAAAATCCAAAAATATCATGCATTGCATTTAAGTGTTATTAACGATACCCATCTTGGTTTAGTTTGTCATCTAATTCATTTTTATGATCTTAATTGCATAAATCCCATAATTTGATTGAATTGCTTGAAAATGATTTTTGGAGCATGATTTGAGAATATAATTGAGCAAGTATGGTTTAGTTGAGGTTTAATTGAAATCTAAAAAAATATAACCCTTGTGAGTTTATTTTGGCCTTATAGGGACTTTACATATTATTCCCTTTTGCTTTTATTGTGTGATTATACTCTCCATATGCTTCTTATTTCAATACCATATTGCACATGTTTGTTGCTTCTGAATTTCAAATGATTGAGGCATGTTTTCTTTAGCCATATTATACCCTATCTACCTTACATATTATCATTTGCTTGAAGCCAATCTAAGCCTTAAAGCCTATTCTTTTTATAGCTCCACAAAAATATATCATAGCCAATGATTAGCCTGACCCTATCCGGGAATTAGGAGGAGAATTGGTGAAAAATCTTTATGTTGGAGTTGCTTTGAGTAGAGATGATGTATGTATGGTTGTACATTGCGAGAGGCATAGCCAAAATAAGGTAACCCTTCTTGCATAATAGAGATGACTTATTACTAGGGGCCTAAGGAGGATAAAATTCACTTAGGAGTAAAAGTCTAGTAAGCTTGGACCTAGGAAGGATAAAATTCACCTAGGGGCAAAAGTAAGCATAAAAGAAAAGAAAAGAAGTCATCATAATGGAAAAAAAAATGCATGAGTTGTATGGCTATTGAAATCAAAGAGTGCTTATTAATGTGTATTGGAGTTTATGTTTTTGGAATGGTTTGTGGAGTATGTAAGTTTTGGTGTTGTTCTGGTTGGTTGTTGTTCCTTTTTCCCGGATTTTTAGCACCACAAGCCTAAATATTTCTCATGCCTTATGTTCCTACCAAAGCCCCATCAAAATCCTATAAAAGTCCTCATGATGTTGTTTGCAAGTGATGACTTTTACGGCGTATAAAGCATTTTGGATTGAGTTGAGAGTTGGACTTTAAAGCCTAAACACATGAGAGCTTGAGTGAAACACATTATCCCGGTGAGGTTGGATTAAATTTGCTTTTACTATTGGATCGCTCATATATTTGCTAGGATATTTGGTCTTTTATTCATGGCTCTTATTGCTTGATGTTGCTTTTCTAAAACAATAGCATGAAGATCTTATTTGTGGGATGATTAATTCTATATTTGTTTTTCATTGCTTGAGGACAAGCAAAAGCTTAAGTGTGGGGAAGTTTGATAGCATGCATTTAGGTAGGCATAATAGGTTGCATTTAGCTTAGTTAAGATGCATATAATGCATGATTTAAGTAGAATTTGCATATTTGCTTTCTATGTTGGTGGAGTCGGAATCTACACGTTTTTTTTTATTATTTCAGGTAATGGTAGATCTAAGGAGGAGACATGGGTTGATAACGCATTGGATGAGAATGTCTAGTTGATCGAAGAAGCTTACATGAAGATCTCAAGAGGTCCTGAGAAGAAGAAGCGAGCCTAAACGAAGAACAAGTCTGCAGAAGTTGTCGCCAGACATGCTGAACTTGTTTTGCACTTTCTGGAGGCCTCGGTTTTCCGATCTACTATTATGACCATGCGTTGGAAAGCTCTTTCAGAGAGCTACAACTTTCATGTTGACGTCGAGAGCTGATTCAGGACGGATTTTCCGTGAAAGACCAATGCAGCGGCCGCCGCATGGTGTGCAGCGGCCGCCGCCAGGGACGAGGCAAAAATAAATCTGATGCGGCGGCCGCAGCATACATGCGGCGGCCGCCGCATCTGCCGTCAGCGCATAACGCGTCATTTTGATTAAAAAAACCCTAGATGCTTTTTAGTTTTTGTTTATGGTCGACTTTGAGATATTGAATAAGGCCACTTTTTAGTTATTTTTGGATCACTTTTATTCTATTTTACGTTCTATCAGACGATTGGAGAGAGAGCGATGTTCGCCATGGGCGGCTAAACTCTCTTCGTTCTACTTTCAATTTGAAGCTTTATTTGGATTGATTGTGAGTTTCTGAATCTTGTCTCTTGTTTCCTATATTTGAATGCTTCAACTTCTTTGTGCTTGATTGTTTATTGTTTTGTTCTATCTTGTCTGGCCAACTAGTTAGATCAATTCAATTGTTAGGGTTTTGTAGATTCCTGATTGCGAACCTTAACCCAAGTAGCAAACTTGTCCCTTTAGGGCTGATTGAACTAATTGGATAGGTAGGAAGTTGGATGTGTTGTTAAATCCCTCTTTAGGGACTGCAAATACCTTGGTTAATCTCTGAACTTAAAGCTATCAATTGGGTTAAATCCTTCTTTAGGGACTGTTCGATTGATAAGGGTTTCTAGGACTGATTGGACTAGTAACTATATTAGGTCGGGACAAGGGCATTCATAGGAAGACTAAAAGGACAAGAGAAAGTTACAATATCAATTCAACCAAATAAAGTGGATAGTTGTAGGTAGATCGGTCTTCTCTAAATTGTTTTGCATCAATCTGTTTATAGTTTATTTTGTTTTCTTTCTTGTTTCAATCATCCAAAACCCCCCCCCCCCTTTCACTAATTGGTAAATACACTTTGCAAAGGAATACTTGATTCTCAGTGGGATCGACCTCTTACTTGCTTGCTATACTAGTTTGTAGGTTTGAGTTTTATTTTGATACGGTTTACGCGACTAAAAACCATCCATCAGTCACCATTACAACCGGACAGAGATCCCTAAGGGCAACCATTGACTTTTCCCAACAACCTCATCACCCCTCTTTCCCGTGGGACTCCGGTACGACTCTTCATGGCAAGAAGGCACTAGTTGATTATAATAAGAATAAGGAAGGACAACCCCATAAACACCTCACTTCTAACACAAGTGACATCAAGAACTCCCAACACTCACTCAGACAACTTAACATCCAACCATAATTCCCGACACAATGTATTTACCAACCCAATTTCCCGAGGAAGACACTGGCATCCAAGAAAAGCTAGATAGACCCGTCAATGGGTTAACAAACATAGTGGAAGGGGTTGTTTTACACAAGCTGGGTTTGACAATGTGGAAATAAAGGCACTCCCGCTATCTCGTTTGCACAGGTCAGTCAATACACAACTCATTGTTAGGCATACCAAATCAGATCTCTAGCATAGCAAGCACTCAGCACCGAATCAGTTAATAACACTCATAATGATCTCATTCGATTCTCCCAACCCATCTGTAAAGAACAAGCTGATATTTCGCCTACCGTTCCCAACTACACCCAATAGGGGTGGTCTATCGCCTTTACTATCCACTCGTGCCACCGTTTGGTCGGTTTTCCTCTTTTATTACAAGTCGAGTTCATTACTTAGTCCAATTTCGGTTAGGCATCTTAAGTTCATTTTGCCCCTTTAAAACACTTCCAAATCCTTCGAAATTCATGGGCGGTTTTCCAAAACATACAATCGACCCTTTTGTACCCGAATTGCACAACCTCGGCTCTGATACCATCTTTGTAACGGCCCAGAATTATGATTTCCGGGTTACGTTTCAAGGGATAAAAACCCTTGTTCGGATCTTGCAATCCAGGTACGGGTCGAGGTTTCAAACTCATTTAAGATTAGTAGAAAAAGGGATTTCAACCCTAAAAACCTCGAAGGGCCATTGGTTACCCTTAATCTGTCCTAAGACTATGTCGTGGAATCCATTTCAAATCGGAATAAAGCGGAAGTAAAGTAAAGACACATGTGCCACGGCAGAGCCGGGTCAAAACAAAATCGTGAGTGGATAATTACCATTTTACTAAGTTATGGTATTAGCCAGATTCTTCGATTCGCCAAAAGAAAACCCCGTCATATAGACATTGAGCACTCAAAATCTGTAGAAAGTACCTTTAAAAGAAGAACGGGGAAAGGAGTCAGATCGAGCCACTCATGCGGGACCGGCAGTCCTCGCTGAGGCCACATAGTATGTGCTATACCTAATAAAGATGCTCTAATGCAGTACGAAATTCAAACACACTAGCATGCTCCTAGTTCATAACAATGTGCAGAAATACTGTAAAGGGCCCAAGACAATGCCAAGTGGCATATCCCTCTCCTACCTCCACCCCTTCCGATAGGTGGAGACTGGCCAGCTCGTGAATGCATTCCATCATAATCGGGGGGCACGCATGCCTAACCTGCTCCACAATAAAGCCCGCATGCATATCATAATATAAGGAAGTTCATGACTCGATTGACTCAGGGTACCCGATGAGGCTGGGCTACCCTATGACCCTAGCAAAGACTCTAGGACTATCACAGATAACGACCGTTCTGTTTCAAACGCATAAAGTAAACAGATGCCCAATCAATTAGTGCAACATAAACATGATACTACATGGCATGCTTTTATGCATATGCAACACCTAACATAAAATGCAACAACAGGAATGAATTTCCAACCTGAGTAAGCCCCCTAGGGAACTTACCTGAGCATGCAGAACAGCAATTAACACAATCAAGGGCCCAAACGCAAGTCCAAAAGCAATCCAACCGCAATACACACCTATCATCAAGCCATTTCTATAAGCTACTGAACCAACATTCTCACACACACGAACCGAAGTTCTCAACATACTCAAAACCAACCGACAGTGAAACCGTTTTCCAAAACCCTTCCGATATTTCAACAACCGAAATCATTTCATTTCCAATCAACCCCATCGATAAATCTTACCAACAATATTTCCAAACTCTTAAATATCAAGTTAAGTCAACTCATATTCAAAACATTTTCTCAAATTATAATTGGCTAAAACCCATTTACAAACATTAAATCTTTAATCAACTGATAAATTTGTACGATTAAAATAATTCCGGCATGTTTCTTATTTCGAAATCATTATAGAATAAATTCCGATGTTTAATCACCAAAATAATCCTAATTTCACAACTAGATTTATAAATTACAATTCATGATTCATTTCAAGTTCCTAAAATCACAATTTAAAACAACACTAAATACTTATCCCAAATATAACATTTTCTAAAATAATTTCGTATTATAAAACAAATTTCAGAATTTTGTTCTCATAAACTCAGATTTATAATAATTAATAATAATAGTAAATATAATAATAATAACCAAACAATTTAAGTCTAACCATATACTATAACATATAATATGAGGAATTAGGTAACAATAATGTAACAACAACAATACCCAAAGCCCAGAACTAGCCCAAAAGAAAAAGAAGAGGGAGACCCGCCCACTGAAAGAGGACCCGGCCCAAGGTGATAGAAGAAAATCAGACCCAACTTAATATGGCTTCAAACAACCCCAACCCAATCCCCATTTAATGAACCGGTTTTATATATAAAAAAAAAGGTGAACCGGACCTAATAAAAGAACAGAAAACCGAAACCCAAAAAAAACTACTGTTCATCATCTCCTTTACACGGGACTCGACGGAAGAGGAGGAGGAAGAGCTGCCGCCGGCGACGGCCTGGCTCCGACCTCCCACCGGTACGACAGACACAGGATCGACAAGAAAGGAGGAGGAAGAGTGCTCACCGAGGATACACCGGAGGTTCTTCGAGCATCGTCGGAAGCGCTCGTCGGAACGATTCGGGCACCGTCGGAGATCGATTAGGCTTGTTCTTGGCCTAGGACGTTCGAACGAGGGTTAAAGGTGAACCTTTGGATACAAATTGAGGGGAAGGAGGAAGAACGGATGGCTTACCGCACTCGAACCGGAAAAACAGGGACGACGAGGAGCTCCCACGGCTGCTGGCGACTTCTGAAGGTGTCGAGGCCGCTGGTGCGTTGCTGGGGTGGAGATGGTGAAGAGATTGAGTGGCGGCACTGCTCATGCGGGAGGAGCTTCAGCGACCTGTCCTCGAACAAAGGAGCTCTGCTGATTCCTCACGGGAACAAGGGGATTCCGGAAGCTACACGAAGGCCAGGACACGATCTGGGTGGCGCTCGGTGGTCGACGGGGAGGAGAGGAGGACGGAGCTCTGGTGGGGCTATGTGGTCTGGCGTTGCCGCTCGCTTACCAGGAAAACGAAGGGGGGGCTTTTGGTGGGTTTTGCGCAGTGCTTGAAACGGAAGAGGGAGGGAGGAGGGGTTTCATCTGTGTGATTCCATGAGGTACAGACTAGCTACAGAGGGCAGAAGAGAGTGGGTTTTTGGTGGAATTTGGTGTGGGTGATAGTGAAGGCAGAGAGAGAGGGAGTGTTTAAACAAAAGGGGGAAATTGGGAGTGAAGACAAGAAAATTAGCTGGGAGCTCAAACTTGAAAAGGAGAGGGGAAGTGTGCAGTAGGCAAATAGGAAACAAGAGGAAGGGGCTTATGCTCCTACTGCTACTACCGAACAAAACAAAAGGGGAAGAAGGAGCTTTGACCATTTACCCAAAATGGGGGAGCAAAGGCTGGAGAGAAAGGGGATAAGATTTATCACAATTGTATAACCTTAAGATGAGTTGGAATTGGATGAAATTTGGTGAAATAAGACGGGATCTTTGTTTAAAATTTCAAAATTAGGCCGGAATTCGCTTTAAAATTTTAAAGCTTAATTTATTAAATTTAGAATGAGTTTTTCTTTTGAATTCCGCTTTAAAAATTCATTTTGATTTTCCTTTTTCCGTGAATTTAGAATTTAAAATCCCGAGCCTTTACAATATTATTCGGTGATATTGAATAATTATTCATAGAAATCTGATTTTTTTTATATGAATTTGGGGTTTATGAAATATGAAACATTATTCGGTGAATTTTGAAGCATTATTCGTTGAAATATGTAATATTATTAGGAAAAAAAACATTATGAAATATTATTCGCAAAAAAACAAAACATTATTCGGTAGTATGCGGCTAATTATTCAGTGGAATTAGTGAATTTTCATATAAGATGGATTGAAAAAGATAAAAAAAAAACATTATTATTCACCAAAAAAAACATTATTCGGTTGAATGTAAAATATTATTCGGTTGAATTGAAAGATTTTTAAGACAAATGAAATCAGGCTATTTTTTATATAAATAAAAAAATATATATATATGGTGAAGGTGTGGAATGATTTGTTTAAAAAAATAAAGCTTAAAAAAAAAGAATTGGATGGGTGAGGATCACGTAGAGGGAAGAAGAGAGTGGGAGAGGGTGGGTGTTTTTTGGTAAGAGGGGCCCACAAATTAAATAGAAAAAAAAATCACTTTTAATCATGACCCTCAATCACCTCTCCATCAATGACTCATATATGTGCACAAGATACACCCTAAGGGGTAGTGCACAGGGGAACCACTCCCTATATATATATATATATATAGGGGAGATATCTAATGAGAAGTAACATTTAAATGAGAAGATGAGAAGTAAGCCTTATACCCTTTAGATTAAAATAATTTTTTTTATATGGATATAGGGGACATATCTAATGATAAATATATCAATGTTTTTTTAAAATTATTTTTTATGCTATTTTTTTAGATGATGAATGAAAAAGCTAATTTAAATTAGCATAAAAACCCTAAAATGAACCTTAAATCACCCTCTAGATAAATAGCCTAAAAAATAATTTTTTTAAAAAAAACATTGATATATTTCTCATTAGATATGTCCTATATATCCATATAAAAAAAATTATTTTAATCTAAGGGGTATAAGGCTTACTTCTCATCTTCTCATTTAAATGTTACTTCTCATTAGATATCTCCCCTATATATATATATATATATATATATATATATATGTATATTTATGTATGTGTGTGTGTGCCTATATATATGTGTATAGGGGAGTGGTTCCAGAATGCACACCCTTTAGGGTGTGCATTGTGCACAAATATTATTCGGTGAAATTTTAAGCGTTATTCGGTGAAATGTGAAACATTCTACCGAACACTGTTATGTTTTTTTTTCCGTTCAGTTCAGATGAAAACGTCCCAATTCCACTGAATAATTTATAACATTATACCGAATAATGTTTAGTTTTTTTATTTATCCATTTCAAATAAAAGAAACCTCAATTCCCTAAACAATAGTTACAATTTATATGGAATGCCTCAAATTTCACCAAATAATGTTTTACATTCCCCTAAACAATACTCACATTTCACCGAATAATGCTTCAAATTTCACTGAATAATGTTTCACATTTCACCGAATAATATTTTGTGCACAGTGCACATCCTAAGCCTTGTGCACAAGTTACCCATTCTCTATGTGTATATATATATATGTGTGTGTGTGTGTGTGTATATATATATATATAGGGAGTGGTTCCCTTGTGCACAGCCCTTAGGGTTAGACCTGTCAAAACACAACCCGACCCGGTGACCCGACCCGACCGACCCGAAAAATTTCCGACCCGAACCCGAAAATTTTGACCCGATTTTTTTTTTCGACCCGAACCCGAAAAACCCGAAATTTTCCGGGTAATCTGGGTTTCGACCCGGTGACCCGATTGACCCGGTAATTTTGACCCGATTGACCCGGTGACCTGATTGACCCGGTTGATTTATAATTATATATAATTAATTTTTTTATATATAATTAAAATTTACCACAAAATTATCAAATAATGATTTTTTAATTTAAAAAAGAAAAAATTGGCAAACCCGAAATCGACCCGAAACCCGATCAAACCCGAGTTCGAGTCAACCCGAAAAACCCGAAACCCGTTTTACCCGAGATCCGTTTTACCCGAAACCCGAAGTGACCCGACCCGAATGACCCGTTTGGCAGGTCTACTTAGGGTGTATCTTGTGCACACATCCAGACCATTGATGGGAAGGAGATGGATGACCATGATTAAAAGGATTTTTTTAATTTTGATTGAATTTCATGTGGGACCCGCCGAATAAAAATCAACCCACTTCTACTCCTGTGCGCGTGTAACCCCCCTCTCCAATTCTTGCTTTATTCCTCCGGTACTCGGTAGTGTGGTTTTTGTATCTTGTTTTTTTTTTTTTTTTAAATAAGTTCTTCACCGTTTATCTCTTATTGCTTTATTACAAAATAACCCAATTGCTTTTCTATGTTAGCTACTTTAAAAAATAAGTAGTTTTGTGAAAAATAAATTATTATGGGTGATTCATTGATGGGACTCACCTGATTTTATTTGTTTTAAAATTTTGGCAATTCCACCGAATAATATATCACATGTTACCGAATAATCATATCTTATCTTTTTCCATTTATTTCAAATCAAAATTTATCAATTCCACTGAATAATTTGTCACATGCTACCGAATAGTGTTTTGTTTTTCTTTTATTCAATTTCAGATAAAAGAAACCCGAATCTCTAAACAATACTTCATATTTCACCGAATAATGTTTAGTTTTGTAGTTATATTCGTGTGATGAGGATTTTTTATATTGTTTCAAACCGAAGACTCCATTACTGATGAATAATGAATCAGATTTTACTAAATAATTAACCAACTCATTACCACTAGTAACTGAAATTCGACACATACGCCTGAATAATTCTTCCTTATTAGTAAAAAAAGAGCAGTCATCCCGGTTTAAACCAGGGACCTTTTCCGCGAATAATGCGGTAATCACAGGTTGATTAATCAATAAATTTATCCTAGTATAACCCAATTTTACCAATAACACACACAAACCCCCCACCTACCCCCTCTCTATCTTTCGTTCCAATTTGACTGAGCTTCATCGCCGTCGTATAGCAATTTCAAACAAACTTCATCACCGCCGACGCCCGTCGTATACCATGTCCTGCCTCAAAGAAAGAAGCAGAGATTCACCCTTCGACATCCAATCGTTGCTCCGCCCAACAACTTCCAGCCAATCGCTCCGTCCAACAACTCGATTCGCCGACATCGTCCCTCCGTCATCGCAACCACCTTCAATCGTCGTCACCCATTGTATCCACCATCGGAATATTAGGGCTCCAAAGATTCAAAGATATGAGGATGAGGATTAATTCTCACAAAACGCGGCCCTAAACGCAGGACCTTCGACTCGATTCGCCCGGATATAGGCTCGACTTGGTCATCTCCTTCAATTCGCCCTCCGTCACTGGCGTCATCGTGTACCTCCGTGGTGGTCGAGGTTGGATGCCGGAGCCGCCCCCCCCCCCCCCCCCCTCTCTCTCTCTCGTTACTGCTTGAATGTGAAATTGTTGGATAAAAATTAACCGACCCGTACACACACGCACATGGAGCAGCTAATTCATTGATTTTTTTAATGTGGGACCCACCTTTTAATTTAACAAATAAAAAAAACTCAATTAATCTTGACCCTCCATCCTCCCTCATTTAACGGTGTAGATCTGTGCACACAAGATACACCCTAAGGGGTGTGCACAATATACCCATTCTCTCTCTCTCTCTCTCTCTCTCTCTCTCTCTCTCTCTCTCTCTCTCTCTCTCTCTCTCTCTCTCTCTCTCTCTCTCTCTCTCTCTCTCTCTCTCTCTCTCTCTCTCTCTCTCTCTCTCTCGCTCTCTCTCTCTCTCTCTCTCATATATATATATATATATATATATATATATATATATATATATATATATATATATATATATATTATGGATCAAATGTTAACAAGCCTTATAGTGTTTTGTGTTAGCCCTTGATTGAGGAAATATGGATGGCTTAGATTAAATCTGATTTTTTCCAATTTATATTAAAAAATCGTTGGGGCCCATAAAAAATAACCCATTGACACACCCAACCCAACCCTAATAGCGCGTGTGTTAAAAACCCTGATCAATCTATTATCTCTTTCTCCATCTCAACGAATTAAGATCCAAGCTCCGCCTCCTGGAAGATGCCAGACTTGTGGTCTCGTTCGCCATGTTCGACCTGGCCGGAAGTTGGGAGCAACCGCTAGCATATATGGAATGTTTCCGTCAAGTTGAAGCTTGCATCCGACGAAGCTTTAATCGAAGGCGGAAACGGTTGACGACCCTCCTTTTGTTGTCATCGACGACCCAAATAGCAGGCGAAACCGCTCCGCTAACCCCCCATACATTCATCGGAGGCGATGGCGGTTTCAGCAGTTCGTCATGGATTTAGAATATATAAAAATCTAGTGATGGCGATGGCAATGCCGATTTACAATTTCGGAGGAGACGAAGGCGATGGCCACTCGGGGGTGGGAAGTAGAAGGAGATGGAGGCGGCGACAATTCAACCCGGCGGTGACATCCTTCTCTCGACGGCCATGACGACCAGGTTCATCTTCCCCTCTTCCTTCTGTTTCGATCTCCTCCCGCGGACTCTCCGTTTTCGTTGGCGGGTTTTGCTATTTTCAGGCCGATTTCTGGCTGGGCTATGGCAAAAGAAGAGAGGTGGGAGGGGTAGGCACCAAAGTCGATTGGATTCAGAGGCAAAGAAGGAGCTGGAATGGGTGATCAGCCAGATCTGGTCGAATCTGTTCTAAGCGAGTTCATCGAAGAGCGCTAACCAGATCTGTGTGAGTTCGGCGATGGTGAGTACCCCGGGAGCGGGGATAATGAGGATATGTGATTGAGTGTTGATTGTTTGATTTGTGTGATTAAATGTTTTCTTATTCGTGAATTGCTGCCCAATCGATGTTCGATTTCATCGCTCCAAGGTACATGATGAGTTTGTAACCTTAGAGCATTGATTGAAGGAATTATTCATTGGTATGTAATAAATATTCGATCCAGAATAAGGAATTATTCATTGGTATGCATTAAATATTCTATGGAATATGATAGAGCATTCGTTACTATTTAGTTATTATTTCATGTAAGAGTCACTATTCGGCAAATTCATAGTTTCTATTCGTTGATAATACATAATTATTCATATGTATTTGATCATGAATAAAGAATTATTGTATATAGATTAGTGGTTGCTCATGATTCTCCTTGTTATTCGATCAAGAATAAGGAATTATTCATTGGTATGCAATAAATATTCGATGGAATGAGATAGGTTATTCGTCCCTATTTAGTTATTATTTCATGTTCAGAGTCAATATTCGGCAAGTTCATAGTTTCTATTTAAAATACAGAATTATTCATATGTATTTGGTTATGGTTAATTAGACCTGGGAAATCAAGAATTACATTTACATACTATTTCAACCCAGCAAATAATTACTATCAATTTAGCGAATAATTACTATCAATCTAGCGAATAGTTGCAGAAATTGACCAACTTTTTCACTATCATCTAAATGATAACTCCTCTTTACGGATGAATAATAACAATTAATTTAGCGAATAATTACTACCAATTTAACGAATAATTACTATCAACTTAGCGAATAGTTGTAAAATGACTCACACTTTTAATGAATAATTCATTATGATCAATTAGGGGTATACATCGGCTATTAAAAAAATATACTATATCTTATGGAGATTTATATTTAAAAAAATCTGGGTAAAGTTAACACATATGGAGTATCATATACGTATTTTTACCAAATAAAAAAAAATATACGGATTTTGATTTATAAAAAAAATTGGAAAAGAGTTTGGAAAAAAATTCAAAGAATTGGTACAATCATCACCGCAAGATTTGTGATTTGAAAATATTTTTTTTGAATGGAAGCACACACGCCCAAACATGGAGTGGTGGATGAATTCCCTCGGACCCACCAAAATTTATTTAAAAAAAATAGAAAATCTCACTTTCATCTCCACCCTTAATTTGTTTCCAATGAATGGTTATATATATATATAGGGTGTGGTTCTGGTGTTCACAACCCTTATAGTGTACCTTGTACACAAATCTCATCCATTGATCTTAATGGAATGGAGGGAGGAGATTCCGCCATGTGGCCAGATTAAAAAAATAAAAACTAATCTCAACACAAAAATTGGAGAGTGATGCGCGTGAGAGAGAAGCCATTAAAACCATAAGACTAGAATCGTCATCTTCCCCACACCTTTTCAAAGTGGTCCCTTTCGAAACTTCAAAAATCTCCGTCCTCGCATCCCTTCGAAGCTTCCCAACTGCTCGCCGGCAACATCAGCCCTGAGCGCACCCATCCCGGCGATTCTGGCTGCGAAATCGGCGGCTGGTGTTAGGAGGAACAAGTGCGGTTCCAGTGGCGAGGATTCCGGCTCAACCGACGGCGATTGCGGCGGCAAGGGTTGCACCTGAACAGCGTCGGCGAGGCGGAGAAGCACAGCGAGGACTCCTCTTCTCCGGTGTGCGATTCCGAGTGGTTGTTCAACTCCGGTGGTGGTGAGGGTCTCCTTGTGCGATTCCGGGTACGATTCCGAGTGCTTGATGGGAAGCCCCAATTTTATTGAATATTTGGGATCGATTGTTAAAGGTTTATAGTGATGAAGTTGGGATTTGTGTTTTTGAATGAAATTAGTCATGTATTCCGGCTCAACCGGCGGCAATTGCGGTGGCAAGGGTTGCACATGAGAAGCGTCGGCGAGGCGGAGGCGCACAACGAGGACTCCTCTTCTTCGGTGTGCGATTCCGAGTGGTTGTTCAACTCCGGCGGTGGTAAGGGCATCTCTGTGCGATTCCGAGCAAAAAGTCCGGCTATTCGGAAGCGAATCGAAGGCGGTGCTTGGATCGGTTTGTTGGGTGAGTAGAACAGGTGGCTAGATTAAAAATTTGACAAGAGGAAACTGTCGTTGTTCCTATCAAAGTATAACTCAAACCTACAAACTAGTATAGTAAGCAAGTAAGAGGTCGATCCCACAGAGAATCAAGTATTCCTAAACAATGTATATTTACCAATTAGTAGGAAAGAGGGGTTTTGGTGATTGAAGATGAGAAAATAAATTATAAACAAGTTAGTAGAGATAACAATTGAGAAAATAGTTCCATCTATAAACATCCACTTTAGTTTGGTTGATTGATCATCGATTCTTCTTCAAGTTCTCTTCTCATCCTATTATTGTTCCTGTCCTGATCTTGTGTAAATTACTAGTCCTACGAGTCCTAGTAACCCTTACTAATTAGATAACCTAACACGGTCAAGGTTCAACCTAATAGTAGCATTAAGATTAAGGATTAACCAGGATACATGCAACATCAAGCTACGAGTCAGCATTCAACATGTAATTGATTCTCTACACACCAATTTAGTCCTACGAGTCCTAAAAAGGCATGATTACTACTATGGATTAAGGTTCGCTACGAGGAATCTACAAAATCCTAACAATAATCTCAACTAGTTGTACGGACTAGAAGAAATCAACAATAATCGCAAAAGAATCAATACGAATCAATAGGAATAGAACAAGAATAGAAATCTCACAACTTTATCAAACCAAAGCTTCAATCCATAGACGAAACGGAAGAGTTTAGCACTCCATGGTCATGGAGGCTCTTCTCTAGGGTTCTCTCAATTGATAGTCTCCAAGTGCATAAACTAATGAATTAGATGATCCAAATAAAACCCTAAAACTTACTTAAAAAGCCTCAAAAGAGTCGGCCAAATAATAATTCTAAAAACTAATTAAAGAGACAAAAAGTCCATTAAGCAGCAGATTCGGCGTTTCTGCATAGGCCGCGGGGCAGCCAACCCACGCCGCGGGGCGGCCAGGCGATTGCGAAATCCTTCGTCAGAGCTTCGGACCGCGGGGCGGCTTTTACTGTTCACAGCGATTTTTCCTCTTCGAATTTGGTCCCGATGTCAACACGAAAGTTGTAGATCTCGGAAAGATCTTTCTAACGCATGGTCATAATAGTCAATCGGACAACCGAGGCCTCCAGAAAGTACAAAACAAGTTCAGCATGTCTGGCGACAACTTCTGCTAACTTGTTCTTCACTTAGGCTCTCTAACTTCGATTCCGCTCCCGGGCTCTTCACTTTTCCTCCTCATTTTCACTCTTCCTTCATCCATGAGCTTCCTCATTCCTCGTCAGATCCACGTATACCTGAAATAATCAATAAAAGTGTGTAGATTCCGATTCCACCAACAAAACAAGTATAAATGCAAATCTAGCTTAAATTATGCATTATGCACATCTAAATCATGCTAAATGCATCCTAATATGCCTATCTAAATGTGTGCTATCAATTTTCTAGAAATTTTTTTCATTATTCATCGACTAGGTGTAGTTTATTTGGTTGGATTGATATTCTTTTGATTTGAGTTTTGTTTTCCAGACCTCGAAAAACATAAGAATTTTACCGAATAAACCCCCAATTATCATTCAATATATGGGTTAAATCGACCGATTCAACCGAATAATTCGAAAAATTACTTATTAACAGGTT